>ML777831.1:1009037-1021003 GCA_009831015.1 Picea engelmannii | reverse complement strand
TGAAGTCAAGAAGGAGGAGACATCCTAGGCCTAGGTTATCTACACCTAGGGTTGTCCTGCTTCTAGGGTTTGGTGATAGAGCCTTGCCTTAGCAACACTCTCCCTCACCACACTCTCTAGTCTTGATTTATCTTTCATGCTAGACGTTTTTGCCAAGTTGACCTAAGGAAGGAGGAGAGAGCACGAGGCTTTGCTTTAGCAACACCGGAGTGAGTCTCTCTCCCCTGGGGTTTTGATTCTGAGGCCCTGCCATAGCAGCACTTCAGAACCCTTCCCTCCAGTCCTTAGTTTCCTTCAACCCTTGCGTCCTCTTCTAAATTGACTCCATTAACCCTTAGGCACTGATCTTGGACCTCCAACATTGAAGTGAAAGTGATCAAACAACTCTCAAAACCTTTGTTAAATTGAAACCCTAACTAACTACTAATCCAAAGAAGGCTGACGTCACCCTTGGTTACTTCATCTTGATGCATCAATATTCTTTTATAGGAAATTGAATGGTGTTTAAAGCATTTGTTGAATGAGGGATTGATTGGATACAATGATTGCTACATCATCTTGACATTTATTGGTGAAGTGATATTATTCCATTGCTATATTAACAAACATTGACTTCGTCAATATTTATTGTTATAATTGCTTATATATTGATATCAGATAGTCTTATGAAGTACTAACCCATCGAATCATAGCTTGCATATATATTGGTTTGTTGTTGCTTTGTTATGGGCATGTGTTCTTCTTTGGGCCTACACTTCATTATTGGTTGTTTAGACGGGACTATCTGTTTTGGTGGTGACCTGTGAAGGGGGAACTTTACTTTGACTTTTAAACTTTTGCCTCTTCAAAACTCGAGGTTACCGGGGACGTCTCCCCTGGGCCTAACCTCCCTAAAGAGAAAGAACCTCCCCATTGTGGTGACATTGGGTGGGATAGGTTCCTGTTACACCAGTTTGGCCTTCTACTTCATAGCCATTTGACCTAGCTACAAACTGTGTGATAACAGTCCCAAAACAATTTCTTATGCCTTTGGTGATCAAATTTGCCCCTCAAACTTTCTTCTCAGCTACTGGTCACCAATTTCGATTTGCATAAGGTTTCCCTTCACTATTGGCCACCGAATCCACCTTTTAATTGATTTCTTTAATCACGAGTCGACCCACTTCTATTAGGATTTCCCTTTGGTTGATTTCCCTTCCTTATTCGACCAACAATAATTCCTAGTCGACTAGATCCGCCCACAATTTGAATGGGTTTTCCTTTGGTCAATTTGGTTCCCTTGGTCGAGCCGACTTTCATCCGACTCGACTTGGATGAGCCGACTTTCCTCCAACTCGACCTGTCTTCCTTCTGACTTGTTTCCCATCTTGACTTCGAGGTAGTTGAATTCATTGTTATCTGAATCGACTCGACATGTGGCTTGGATGATCAAGTCCTTTTCCATAATCTAAAGAGCTAAGGTTGTATTTTTTTAACATAGATTTTTGAGTTGGTGAGATATATAGACCATAAGCCTCCTATTTACGGATTAGAGAGGGCACTCTCTTTGGATTCACCCGAGACCTGTGGCCTGTTAGGCTACTATAAAACATTAACCTCCTCTGTTATGCTCTCTAATTTTCCCACTCCCAGTTGCTCTACCCTTCTATGGTACAAATACAATAACATAGAATGGAACCCCTTCTCCTCATAGAGACCTGGTATTTAACATATCGTGATAGCCCTCTAGGGTTAGGGTTTTGACTTCCTCAACCCTCAATTGTGATAAGGTTTTGGACCTTCTAGAATCTTCTTGAAAGTCCTCACGTGGCTATCCCCACATGCATGAGTAACGAGGGATAACATGGCATCCTCTCGTACCATGGTAGTCAACATGATAAATCAACTTGCGAGAGGCATAAATTTTTCATACGAGCTCTGATTGACATGATTTTTGCACTGTTGGAAAGGTCTAGATGTGTAGAATAGCGTCATAAGGTCTATGCTATTGACGAAAAAGTTTTGACCCCTAAAAATGTCATTTGATGCCTCAAAATGGCTCTAGAAGGTTTCAAACCACAATTTTCCAAACTGGGACCTACCATTAAAATGACTCTGCAAGATGATTCCTCCAATTTTCCACTCTAAAAACATCGAGATAGATGAAAATAATATAATGATCTAATCTAGATCACATTACCAGGAAGCTCCAACATGGCTCTGTGGATGGATTTGAGCCAAAATAAGTGGTGCTCCATTAGCCATCTACAACCTGCATCAATTGTGGAATTCAACACAACAATATGTTGCTCACCACATTCTCATCACTGCATGTGTGGTTTGGGATGGGAAAGCACATTGAAATAAGTGATATATTGAGATGTGTAATATTAATTATTTGTAGTGATTAGGTTTCTCAAACAACACAAATAGTGCAATGGCCACACCATTCTCGAGAGAATGCATGACACATAGCAACACATGGAAGGAGAGACTGTGGTAGCAGGTAAAGTGGAGACACTGTGGTCATGTGCATTAACATCATTGATCATTGGTGTAATACACAATGAATAGATATGTAGTCGATCATTGGTATAATACGTTGTGAGTGGATGCTCTTCATTTTATCCATTGTCATTATTGTTGTCATTTGTTTCAACTATTGCCACAACCATTGGAAGAGCCTATTGTCTCATGTGTGCTACCTAAGTGTGGAGATCCCACAAGTGTTTTTGTTTTCTCATGCAAGAATATGGATGCAGACAATGGTTGAAAAATACATGCAAATCATCCATTCTACATATATCATGCAGAGCATTGAATGCCATCGTTTGGAATTCGACATTTACCTTTTCCACACATTCAACCAATAACAAATTGCATCAATCTGACACAAACACATAGACCAATAAAAAGACAAAACCTTATTGTATTTATTGCCTCAATACAATGATAAACTCAAAGTTAAAAAATATAATTCTTGAAGGATCTCTACTACTACTTCTTGAAGGCTTGGGCATTAATGCTCCAACAAAACCTGCTACACCATTAAACCTGCAATGATAAACTCAAAGTTAAAAAAATATAATTCTTGAAGGATCTCTACAACTACTTCTTGAAGGTTTGGACATTAATGCTCCAACAAAACCTGCTACACCATTAAACCTCAGTACAAATTGTTGGTGTCACCAATGATCTCTATTTTTATGTTTATATTTAATTTTTTTCTCTTCTCAATGATAAAAATGACCGTTTCAACAATCAAATACATGAAAATAAGATTTAAAAACAAAAAATTAATAATTATTTTCCATATATTTTAGGTATAAGAAAGTATGTTTTATAAATTACAATAAAAGGTATAATACCGTGAAACTGTTGTTATAGATGAAGTTTTTCACTAAATTACAATAATGAAAAGTATTTATTTCGTTAAATTTATTCAATGTGACATTAATAATATTACCATTTCACAAACCGAACAAACTCGCTTGATTCCTATTAATAACTTTTGATTGAGTCAACATTAAAAATTCAACCACAACGATAACGATGATAGACGAAAACGAAAGAAATGTTTACCAAAGTAAATTAAGGTTACAAAGTTATTAACCACTTACATTAACGTGTTTCCTTTGCAATGTATCCTTTTCAGATTATTCATTGCCTCCCAATCTTGGCGACTTGTACCCCGAATGCTCAACATTTCTCCATATTCCAACTTGATGGTGTTTGCACGATCTCAGTGGACAATGGACAATGTTTTTGATTAGGCTCTTAATGTATAAGTTCTAATAGTAATAGAAAATCTTTATAAATAATATAATTTTGTTAATTTATAAATTTTATTATTTTATTAATATTATATGTAATTATATATGTTTAATTCAATATTGTCAATTGGGTTTAATTTGAGTGGTTTGTGTTGAGGGGTGTTTTTCCTCTAATTAGGTTTAATTCTGCAAGTGACATATTAAGCTCTTAAATGAGCAAACTATTGTTAAAGTACGCTTTTTTATAAAATCAAAATAAGAGAAAATGCCTAGTGAGTTTCCCAAGAATTATTCCAAAGAAAAAAATTGTTTAATTTATTATTAAACTCTATATAAAATTAAAACTTTATTTTTCAAATATTTAAATTTATCATAATTTTATAATAAAAACATTTTTATAAATTTATAACCATGGTCCTATCCTCTATAAATATGTCTTTTAATACCATCCAAAAATAATAAAGATAAGTAATGACTTTTTATCGAGAAGATTAAGTAATAACTTTTTTATTAAGAAAGATTTATCAATATTATTTGAAAAGAATACTATAATGTTGATAGCAACTAGCAACACTGTAGATAAGAAATATAAAAAATAAGTCAACACAACTAAAGGAAAACATTCCTCATAGTGGCTTTATCTAACAAAAGGATTACAACTATATTTCATTTTGTCATGGTATTTTCTGTATTGCTTATAACACATCATGGGCACATATAGCTCAAACATTTACGCCAACGCTTTAAGTGACAATTTATGTCTATATAGAAAGGACAACCCTAAATAATATAAACAATCCATAGATAAGCTATTTCTTGAGGAATACCCTTCATTCTGCATAAATTATGTAGTTACAATGGCACATCAATATATTGTACAATTTGTTTTGGTGGATGTTTTAAAACATTAGTAAGCATTAAGTAGGTAATTCATGTATATATATATATAGGTCATGGTTAAGTTAGACACTAAATTTGTGTATGAGACCTCCTTGTTTGTGGGACAAGGGAATCTCTCTACGCTATGATTTGACTGCTAAAGTCTACAAAGGTATACATACCTTGTTGATTAATTAGGTTGGTTGTCATTGATGTCAACCCTTGACGAAAGTCCGGCAGCACAAAGGTTTGGGTAATGGACCCAAGTTTGTTTGATGGAAAATGGTATGAGTTTTTGCAGGTAAGACTATTCTATATGGATAGTACATGTCATGCCATTTCCGGTGGTATGCGGAACGTCACATAACTCCTCACGGTTAGAGAGTTATGGCCATGTGAAGTTGGAGAACCCTCATGAGTCATCTAGAAGCCCCAAAATGTCAAAGTAGTCAAAGTATTTGCAAAGAAGAAATTATTTAAATAATAAAGTGAAGTGATGAGTATATTATAAGTCAAAGTGGAGACACAATAAATTATTTAAATAATAAAATTAATGGAGAAATTACTAAGTGGACAAGTGGTTAGAAATGGGTTAGAAGTGGGTTAGCCCTAAAATAAGGAAAGTGGTTTAAGAGATTTTAGAAGATAAATAATAAAGTGAAGTGATGAGTGTACTATAAGTCAAAGTGGATACAAAATAAATTATTTAAATAATAAAGTTAATGGAGAAATTACTAGGTGGACAAGTGGTTATAAGTGGGTTAACCCTAAAATAAGGAAAGTGGGTTAAGATGGTTAAAAGGTAACCCCTTGAGGAAGCTACATGAAAGTATAAATAAGAGGCAAGACTCTCTCATTTTTATCACACTTGAGCATATTGAATATCTACAAGTGACTGAGGTAACCAAAGGATATCTAAGTTAAATTTCAGAGGGAAGGTGAAGTAAATAAGACTGAAATTCAAGGGAGGATAAATTCTTTTGATGATGCTTTCTAAGGTTGAGGTACAGGTTGGTGCATGGTTCATGCACTTGTCTATGGTACAGGTTGATTACATGTTGTTTGGACAAGTTATTGTGAAAAATTATTTGTAAAGGTTTGGTGCATGGTTGATGCATTTGTTTATGGTACAAGTTGAGGTACATGTTGGTACAGGTTATTGGTACAGGTTGTTACAGGTTGATTACAGGTTGATTGGTACAGGTTTACAACAATATATCTCACAGTGATAGTGTGACAGTGGTTCCATCATTCTACTTCTACGTCGAGGCGGTTGGATGGGGCAAGGACAGGTGGTTGTAGCCACCTTCTGGTTGTAGCTGGAGAACATAGGGGGTTGTAGCCTCCTTTTGGTTGTAGCTAGAGAATTGGGGAGTTGGATCTTCCCTACGGTTGTAGCCTAAGAAACTAGGGGATTGGAACCTCCTTCCAGTTGCAGCTAGAAAACAAAGGAAGTTGGTGCTTCTAATGAATGTAATTCTTAAAGACATATAAGAAAAAACATTTCATGGTTTTCTCCTGCTTTGGGTTTCCACATAAAAACATTGGTGTACTGTGTATGTGTATGATTGCTCATTTGTCCATTCTTTATTTACTCTGCAATTATTGGATGATAATGCTACATTGATATAACACTTGCTTTATATGGTTAAAGATGATGAAATTGCTCTATTACTGATTCACCCCCCCTCTCAGTAATCCAACATACCCTACCCCCCTCTGGATTTGAACTTGTGATCTCTTAGGAGGAAACACATATTTTTAACCATTAGGCCCACTCATGTTGTATATATTTGTAATTCCTAGATACTTCTCCTCAATTCGAGTCTAACAATATACTCATTACTCATTATGAGCTGAACATATCACTTTACATGAATAGAACCTGGATGGGGAGGATAACACTCCATCCTACAAGCACCCAATTGACTATATATACGTAACATGTATTGAATATTTGTTGTACACTTAGGTTGATAATGTTTTCCAATAAGTGTAATGTTCCCTAGTTTAATCATGGAACATTACTCGTGAAAATACACATAAAAATGAAATTTTCTTTTGCTAATCAAATTCCTGTAGCTTACCAGCTACGATTTATTCACATTTACAACTAGATTTTAATAGCCATAAGTAAATGCAACTACAACATTCTAAACAAGCACGAATGCAACTGATAAAACATTTATAACAACACATAAAACCATTCTCATTCACAAAGTAAATGAACAACCATGAACTCATAAATAATTCAACAAAATAGATAAGCACTTATCTTTTATAAAACGTTTGTGCAATCAACTACTTGGGAAGGGATTTCCACCCAACCATAGACCCGTTGTTCCAAATCTCAATAGCAAATCACCCCTAAGTTGGGGCTAGGAATCCACAAAAGAAGGGTGCCTCTCATAGACCCTCACAACTCAATATCACACAACCCATTGGTTTTCCCCTACAACTATCCCAAATTTCCTTAAGCTCTCTTCCTCTTGACCTATCCAACCCAATAAATGTACCCCATCACTGCTCTCCGTCCATAGGGCATCTCATTTGTTTATTAGGGTCTCTCTGGCACATGTAGCTAGGAATCTCTTAGCTGGGAACTCAAGGGAACTTATTGCTAGGAAAAACACCAACAAACACTTGTTGATACAATGCAACTTACCTAGGAGTTCACTCTTCAAGCATGAAAATATGGTTCTTCAAATTCCAACTCCAAAACACTCCTAAATCGCTCCAACATTCTCCAGAATTCGCCCAGCTTTGTCATTTCAGCCCCCAAACTCTTCTCCCTTGTTTTTCCTTGATGTTCTTGTAAAAAATTGTCTGTCTAGATTGTTACTACCCTTACAGATTTCCTCTCTTTCCCCAAGACAATTGATTGCTCACTTGACACCAATGTTGATTTCTTCTTCCCCGTGCTTTCCAATAACTATGGGATGTGACTCTCACACCCACCCCATGACATACATTCAATGATTGGGATCTCATACACTCAACAAAAAATTAAAAGTTTTCCCCAAATGATATTAAAATTAAAAAATGTGGGTTTGAATTAATACCCGTAAATTATTCCCCTTTGGACCCCTCTTGGGATCTCTCTCTAGGCATTCCCCCTCTCTTGTGGATTAGTCATCCCCCATCTCTATCCATATCCCAAAAACTGTCATTACATTATATTAATTTACAATTCAGAAATTCATTTCACATTTACATCGCTTGGCTACAATCATATTCCTATATACATTATGCATTAAATAAACTAGGGATTATAGTGGGGATGTTTTTTTTTTTTACGGAAACGGTTATAGATTATATTAGAGGGGTGGCAAAGCCACATATTCAGTTACAAAATGGCTCCGAGTTTCTTCGGGCCTAAATTCCTGATACCATTCTACTTTGAAGCTGTAACTATGAACTGATCTAGCTCCCATGTTGCTTAACCTACTGCTTATTTAAGCATTGGCTACAATACAAAATGCCAGAGTGCTGGTAGAGACTGCTAACAACTACTTTACAAAGAGAGATTACTTCTTGGATTCCTGGTTCCAGTTGTAGTTCAACTGGGCCATCTTGGCCTCCAGCTGTTCCATCATTTCATCAAATTCTTGCTGTGGGTTTTTCAGCTCTTTGTGGAGTTTGTCCAGCTCCTCCGCAAAGCCAATTTTGGTCATGGTGATATCAGATTCGAGTTGTTCCAGCCTGCGTCCAGTCTCCACGTCCAAGTTTTCTAAGAAATCCAATTGATGCTGGAGTAGCTGCTGCAAATTCGCCAGAGTTTTATCCATTTCTTTCAGACGCTCCTCCGTGCTTAGCTTCCCTTTTGAAGAAGATTCCATCTCCCTCCGATCGCTCACCTCGCGCGTCCTGCCCTGTTTCCTCTGATGCTTCACCCTCTCTGGATTTCTAAGTGGCTGGCAGATCTTTGCTTGAGAAGGAATGAGAGGGTAACAATCTCCCTTTATTTCTTTCTCATGCGTTCTCATTATTACCTTTGGATTCTGGCCATGGTCGCGTGGATCTCTTGTCTCCACAAGATCTAGAGCACCGTTCCTCATGGTACTAAGCCAGGTCTTTCGTCCAACCAAAGCTTATGTCCCTGTCTGCCTTTGAGATTCGCCCGATTCCCCTGCTGCCGCGCGATCTAGCATTTGGGAGAGTGCAAGAGGACGACGTGGGTTCATGGGATCTCCACATTATTCATAATTCCATTGACTGACAGCACCTCAGCCTCCAATAGCATGCCTTTGTTGGCTTCCTTATCAGCCATTCGGTTGAGATCCCTTAACACGTGAAAGAATTGATAAGAATTCAAATTCCTTAAGAGGAGGCGAATTTTATCAAGAAGGTTGTTGAGCTTAGTACTTTGAGTTGTGGAGTGTTTGATCATGGCCTGTATAATTATTCTGGAATCACCTATGATTTTCAAGTCCTGGGTTCTGAGTTTAATTGCCTGGTGCAGACCTTGCCAGAGAGCTAATGCCTCAGCTCTGTTATTGGACTCTATGCCTAGTCCGATAGCAAAATGCGTTACTATGTCCTCTTTGGGATTTTCAATGATGCCCCCTCCTCCAGCCTGTCCTGGATTTCCCTTCGAGGCCCCATCAAAGAAGAGGATAGGTGTTTTAATATTACTTTTCCACCTTGCAAATTCATTTTTGCTTTTTCTGATCTCCCAGCCTTCTTGGATTGGATCACTTCCCTTTTCGCTTTCTAATCCTTGTATATTGAACTAGCCTATCCAACGCCCCTCTTCTTCATCCAACTTGTGTAGCTTTACTGTGGAGCATAGGTGAGCAGCTGATTCTCCCAGCATAGCCTGAATTTTAGTGACGATTCTGACTTCACTCAATTGACTTTCTATAAAGATTATGTGATTCCTCTCTAACCAGAGATTACATAGGACAAACTTTGGTAGTAATCCCCAAATCAGGAGAGTTTGGTTTCTTCTCTTGACAACAAAGGGGAACAAGGATTCCCATTGGAGGAGGAGACTTATCACATCAGGTGGCAAGTTGGCTGCTGGTTGGGATCCTATTACCTTCATCCAGACTTCTTTTGAATAGCTGCAGTTTAAGAGAAGATGGTCAGTTGTTTCTTCCTCATGGAGGCAGAGAGGGCACCTAAAGGGTCCTTCCCAGCCCCTTCGTCTGAGGTTCTCCCATGTTTGGATACTCTTGTGCGCCAGGGTCCAAATGAAGAGGTCGATTTTTGGGAGGGAACGAAAGTTCCAGACTGCTTTCCAAAGTGTCGGATTAGGCATAGCAGTGGGGACGAAGTTGAAGAGATGGTAGCCCTCTGCTGTGGTGTAAGCCCGAGCACTCCTTCCCCATCCTCTTTCATCTTTACCTCTCTTTTTTAGGGGGGATTTCCCTTGAAGACACTTCTTAAGAACATCCCATTGACTGTCTAAAATTGCTGGTCTGTTTGGGACTTCCCACCCTTGCCAGAGGTGAGGCCTTTCTTCTCCCCATACTGAAATGTATGAGAGAGTTAAAATGTTTTGACTGTCCATCCAGCTTTTGAGGCCCTGTAGATCCTGACGCTGAGCTAGCGATGGGTCGCCCATTATTGAGTCTGTCCAGATTCTTATTTTCCTACCATTTTTCGGCACCCAGGTTAGATGAGGAGTGAAGTGAGGGAGCGCCTTTTTGCATAGCGCGAAGATAGGAGAGATTTTCAGATCCTTACCTTGGATTTCTAAGCTTCTATCCCGAGACCCTCGAAAGTATTTCCTCTAGAGTGCACGTTTACTCCAAGTGGGTTTGCCGGTGATCATTTTCCAGAGAAGCTTTGCCCCTAAGGCCAGATTTTGGATCCTTGTTTTTTTAAAATTGAGACCTCCTTCCATGAAGGGCTTTGTGGTTTTTTCCCAGCTTATCAAGTGCAACTTTTTCTTTTCTTTCCTTCCTCCTTCCCACAAGAATCTTCTCTGAAAAGCCTCAATTTTTTGGATGACTGTGGCCGGTGCTAACAACAGCGAGCATTGGTAGATAGGGATACTAGACACCACAACCTTTATCAAGACTGCCTTCCCTGCTAAGTTTAGCCAATTTGCCCCCCAAGAAGTGAATTTATTCTTGATTTTTTCTGCAATGTGGTTCCAGTGGGAGGCTCTAAGAGCAGACTTGAAGATAGGAACTCCCAGGTACTTAAAGGCCTCCCAGTTTGTATGCCCCTCCATCCCTAGGATTCTTGTTATTCTCAGCATTTCATTTGGGGTGATGTTCCAACCATAAATGTTACTCTTAGTCTGATTTATTTCACTGCCGGAGGCTGCTGCATAAGCGTCCAGTTCTTCCTTGAATTTTTTTGCTATTATTGGGCTTGCTCCCCCCAGTAGCAACGTATCATCCGCGAATTGTGCATGGTTGATGTCTTTCACCCCTTGCGCTATTCTTAGGCCATGAAGATCTTTATGAATTTGGGAGTTTTCCAATTGGTAGCTGAGAACTGATGCTTGAATTGCATAGAGCAAGGGCGACAGAGGACATCCTTGCCTTAGGCCCCTGGAGGCTTTGAAGAAGGCAGTTACTTTCTCATTCACCAAAGGGGCGATCCAAGGATATCCGATGCAGGCTTTTATCCAACTTATAAAATGTGAATCGAACCCAAACTTCCTCATAACTTCAAATAAAAATTCATGTCTGACTCTATCAAAAGCATTAGCGAGATCCAGTTTAATCACCATACCTTTTTCTTTCCTTAGGATGTTGGAGTGAATTTCTTCTTGAACCAGGATGATGTTGTCGGCGATATGCCTCCCTTGGATAAAGCCGCCTTGATTTTCAGGAATGATGAGAGGGAGAGCTACCTTGAGGCAATTTGCTATTACTTTGGCGAGGATTTTATAGCTTGTATTGCATAAAGAGATCGGTCTGAAACGGTTGAAGGAAATCGCTCCTTTTTCTTTCGGGATGAGTGCCAGAAAGGAAGAGTTGGTGCTTCCTCCCAGCTTACTGGCCTGCTGTGACTTCTGAATCATTTTGGTTAGATCCTTTTTAATTATTCGCCAGCACTGCTGATAGAATCTGGCAGTGAACCCGTCCGGTCCCGGTGCCTTGTCTGGGTTCATCTGATCTAGGGCCTCCTTTATCTCTTGCTGCGTTACCTCTCTTGTCAGCTTGCTGTTGATGTCTTCATTTATTAGCCTTGGGATAACTGTGAAAGGGTACCTCTGCTGGTCCAATGTCGAGTCTTTTGGATCTGTGTATAGCTTCTCAAAAGCTTCATAAGCTGCTTGTTTAATGCCCTCTGGATCTGCAATTGTTTTGTTCTGGACTTGGACTTCCGTCACTGCCTTATATTGTTTCCTTGCTTCCGCTTGTTTATGAA
>ML777831.1:950376-1000677 GCA_009831015.1 Picea engelmannii | reverse complement strand
TTATCAAGTTTTTCTGCATTTACTTCACCATCATATATGGGCAACTCAAATTTTACATCAAGTTTTAACAATGGCATTTCATGTTTAGTCTTATGAACATTTTTCTTCTCATTAGATTTAGAACTTGAACTTGAACTTGAAGAAGAAGGAGAAGAAGGAGGTGTTGATGGAGGTGAAGAAGGAATGTGAGGATGGTCCTCTTCCTCTTCGCTTTTTCCTTTTGAAGAATTACCCAAAACTGGTCGCTTCCGTTCCAAATAATCTTCATACAAAACTATCACCATCTCCGACATAGCATGGAATGTTTCCGGTAATCTTTCTCTTCTTGAGAAAGCCCTTCTTCCGATGCCATCTTCTCACGGTGAGAAGCTCTTTTTCTCAATCCAATAAATGGATTCTCTGCAACAAGCTCGCCTTCACCACGCTGTAGCTTTTCCCTGGTTAACATGCAACTCAAATCCAAACATCAACTAGCTCTGATACCACTTGATCTGTAGGATCTTTTAAATGACTATGGTTGAGTTTTAATTTTGCATGCGTTAATTAACCATTTGAGAAAACTTAGTGAAATAATGAGGAAAGAAGAAGAATTATAACAGCCATATACACATATGCAGATCTGAAATGAATACTAGACAACAAACCATAAACACGCAGATTGATAACGGAGTTCGGCATAACTTTTGCCTACGTCTCCGGGCCTTTTCTCTGTGGGGGAGGCTTCTTTATTTCTGTTCAAATGCTCAAAAGTACATCGCTGCAATGCCAAATGGCTACAAGACTGATCTGGTCTTGTTCTCCCAGATCTCTAGAACCCTGCAAAGAAAATGACACGCAAAACGGACGTCCGGAGCTCCCAGAAACGATCCGACAGCGTCTCCTCCTCAAAAGCTTCTCTACATCAAACTCACTTTGGCTTGGCTTTTCTCGAGCATAACTTTGCTCTGATTGACTTGCTAATGGCCTCAAACAGGCTTGGTTATATAGCCTTGAAGTTGGTTGCTCAGCTCCAACTTCCTCCAAGAATCTGGCCTCCAAAAATGTCCAATATCCCCCAAAAATGGAGAGAATAAACTAAAAATAAGCATATTTAATTTAAAAAAACCAAAACTTGTTATAAAAACCCACTTTTATAAAGTCATTGGGCACAATCCCCTGATTCCCGTGCGCGCGCCCCTTTTGGCTGGTCGCATGGGCGCCATATGGCCACGCGCCATGGCGCTGGCCCCCTTTTCGCGCGCCTGCTCCCGGTTTTATGGCATAAACATAGGCCATATGGCCACGGCTAATGGTTACAACCGCGCTATGCGCCCGCACCCGTGCTGGCTCCTGGTCACCCGGTCTTGTGGTATGTTTTTGCACCGAACTGTGGGCTATAGTTATAACCGCCCGCGCCATCGCATATGGGGTATGGTTCCGTTGTGTGGTCGTTTGATCGTTGCACCGAGGGCTGGGGCTAGGCCCCAGCCCTTTTCCTGCCGGTTTTAAACCATAATACAATTCAAATACATTTATTTCCATATAGTTTATAAACACCAACCGACGACGGGTTGGCTAGCCCGACTTTGCGAGTCCTTTCCCCGGTCGGGAGGTCACAGTTTCAATTCCCGGCCGAGCCAAACAATTATACACATATAAACCAACAACTAATAATACGGTGCCACGTGGCAGCCCGTGACTGGGCCACGTGGTGCCTTAAAAACCAACCACAACCTGACACGTGTCACACGATGATTGGCCCACATGCCTGCCATGTTAACCTTGCCACGTCATCGCTGTACTGCCACGTCGACCTGCTGCGTCAGCCCTGCCGTTTTCTCTGTCAGCCTGCCACATCAGCCTACCACGTCAGTCGCTGATGTCACCCGTGCCACGTGTCACCTTTTCAGTGGTGACATGTGTCACCTTGAGATTGGTCCAACTGTACCTCCAAACGTCCAAATCCACCTGCCACGTGTCACTCCCTGATGCTTCCACGTGTCCCCTGTACGAACCTGCCACATGTCGCACGTACGAACATGCCACATCAGCTGTACGGACCGTACGGCCTGCACAGTCAGCATGACACGTGGACTATACGGACTGTACAGTCATCCTCTTTTTTGCCTGTTTGACTTTTCGGATAGAATGCGATATCTTCTCCATACGGAGCCCGTTTGACAAAGTAAATATACCCCCAGAATCAGGAAGACGAGACAGACGCAATGGCACAGGTTTTGTTGCATTCCGAGGACTTTCATTTTTGAGCATTTTTCAAGCCCTATCAGGCTTCTGGATCCGATTTCGGATCAGGTAATGCCTCGACATTTTCAATGCATGTACAATGGTTGCTAGCTCTAAATAATGGGAAACATAATTTCTCTCATGCTCCTTTAGTTTTCTAGATTCAAAACATACCACATGATCTTTTTGATCGAGAAATCCACTGATCCCTTCCTTGCATTTTTCTATGCATACAAAGTCTTCGTCTGGGTCTGTAATATTTAATATGGGTACACTTGTCAAAATGGTTTTCAACTGCTAGAAACTCTCTTTACATTTCAGAGTCTGCTCGAATTTCACTCCTTTATTTTGCAATGAAGTGATTGGGATTGCAATCTTTGAAAACCCCTTTATGAATCTTTGGTAATAATCGACAAGACCCATAAATGACCCAACCTACGTCACATTTCTCAGCACAGGCTACCCTTTAATGCCCTTTATTTTCATGGGATCAACTGTTATCCCATCTGCTGAAACAATATGCCCCAAGTAGTGGATCTTCTTTTCATAAAATATGCACTTACTTAGCTTGGAATTCAATTTATGTTCCCTCAAAACCTTTATCACCATTTTTAGATGCTCCTCTTCAGACTTAGAGTAGATGAGAATATCATCTAAGAAAACGATTACAAACTTGTTCAGGCACTCCCTGAACACTCCATTCACTAGACACATAAAAACAATTGGGGTATTTGATAGTCCGAATGGCACTATCATGAATTCATAATGCCCATACCATGTTCTAAATGTTGTTTTTCTGATATCTTCTTCTTTTATCCTCACTTGATGATAGTCTGATATCAATTCAATCTTGGAAAAGTTTCTCACACCTTTCAGTTGATCAAATAAATCGTCAATCCTTGGCAAGGGATATTTGTTCTTTCTAGTGACCTTATTCAGTTGTCTAAAATCAATACATATCCTTAAGGTTCCATCTTTCTTCTTCACAAAAAGAATTGGGGCTCCCCACTGTGACACACTTGGGTGTATGTACCCCTTATTCAAAATTTATTCTAGCTTCATTTGCAACTCTTTCAATTTCAGTGTGCCCATTTTGTAAGGTGTCTTGGACATTGGGGCAACACCTGGCACCAAATCAATAGAGAAATCAATATCCCTCTTTGGTGGAAGTCCTGGGATTTCCTCAAAAACATCTGCAAAATCTCTCAAGACTTGATGGTCTTCAAGACTTGCTACTTTATCTCTAGCTTCCTCTTACATGTGGGTTGCAAAAATTTGACACCCTTTCCTGAAACTCTTTTTCAATCCCATGGCTGAAATTTCTCTAACAACCAAAGCTCTTGGAATGCCTTGAATCTTGCCTTGCTTCCATTTCTCATCAAGAAAATTTATTGTCTTGTTGTAATAGTCTAGGACAACATGGTGTTTTCCAACCAATCCATGCCAATTAGAAAATCATATGAACCTAAAGGTATAATTTTCACATTTACCTTTGTGTTGAGTCTATTGATGTCTATTGAGAAATCTTTAACCAACTCATTGATCTTTCTATTAGCCCCCATGGCTAATTGAACAAACCAAGATTTCTTATGCTTACTCCTTTGAAAACAAAACATTTCAATAATATTACAGTTTATGTAACTATGGCTAGCTCCATAATCAATTAAAATTGCTATGGGATGATTATTGATCTTACCTTCCACTTCAATCATGGGGGAATGATACTCCACTTGCTTGTTTTCCAAGGCTACATAAATCCTTGGAATGATTCCTCTCGTGTCTTCCACTATTTCAAACTCCTGAATGTTGTGAAAAATTCTCATCCTTTCTCCTTTGTGAGGGCAGTCCCTATATAAGTGCTTCCCCTCATATCCCCAACATTATACAGGTTGTTGCCTTGGTCTTGTTCCAAAATAATCTATTGTCTTCTGTTCATTTTGGGCTAACTAGCCTTGCTGGTTTGTTTGAGAGTTACTCTTAAAAAATGGTGAATTAAAACCTTTTTGGCTTTTCTCCATGTTTTCTTTCATGTTTTCATTCCAAGTCTTTTGAAAGACCGACCTCCCTCTGCTCTACTCATAGATATGCCTTGCTCTCCTTATGGTCTCCTCCAAAGTTTTGGGGTTATCATATTGTATCTTGTCACTGTAGGAGGAGGGTAACCCTCTCAAAAACCTTTGGATTTTGACATTTTCATACTTAATGAAATCAACATACTTCAACAATTCAAAGAACCTCTTCTCATACCCATCCATTGGCATGCTTCCCAACTTGAGTTCAAAGAAATATTTCATCTTACTCTCATAGTAATGCTCAGACACATATTTCTCTTGGAAATATCCTTTGAATTGCCTCCACGAGAGCCTCTTCTCATCAAGGTGATTGGATTTCTTAAACTAATCCCACCACATGGTTTCCTTTCCTTGCACGTGGTAGGTTGCAATTCTTGTTTCTACCCTAGATGGGTAATCATGCAACTGTAAATATTTATTTATTTACAACAACTAGGTCTCCACCTCTTCTCCCCTCCTATGTTCACCATTGAAATTTAGTGCCTTGATATTCTCAAGTTCACCTTGCAAGATGTCTCCCTCAGTGTAAGAAATGAGATGCACTTCCACACTAAACCTAGCAGAAGAGGGGAAGAATTTAATCAAGAATGTAAATGACAAAGAAATCACACAGTGCAAAGATATTTTACCTTGGAAACCCAAACCGAGAAAACCAACATTCCTTAAGCATTCTGCTCTCTTGTTGTCTTATTCAATTTGAATAAAAGGTTACATGTCTAACCTTGGTCTACACCTAAGACACAATCGACATCATACCCCCTTGCCAGCACAAGAACAACCCTGTAGCCAATCTGGATTACATCTGCATGACCAACAACCTACATATAAAGATTTATCTAAAGACTTGATTATTATTCATTATCCTTTACGATCTTACAAAACACCTCTTTATAAGCTTTACAACAGGAAAAACCCTAAAGAATTGGTGCCCAAAAATGGTTACAGATCCATGCAGATCATTGGCTACAAATCCCACAAATATCGAGATTATGTTACAGTTGACTCCAAGTCAGATTACTAATCGACCTTCATTCGGTATTCAGTTGGTCGCCACATGCCCCCTTATTGACCTCTTATCGATTGACCTGTTTGACTTGATATTGATACCTTTACCATGTTGAGCCACTTCGACCTTCAACTTTGACTTTACTTGGTCAACTAAATTCGACCTTCAACTTGTTGTCGATCTACCTTGACCCTCGACCTGCTGTCGATACACCTCGACTTCGACTGTTAGTCGATCAACCTCGACGAGAATTTCACTACAAAGAATATAACAACCCAACATTCTCCCACTTGTTGTCTTCTTTTCTGAAACCAGGAGATTCCTGAACTTTCGTTCACAAACCCAGGGCAACAATGCCCATTGCCTCTCTTCGCCAAGAGAACTTCACAACACTCACAGACTTGGTCAATGAGTCTACTATGTTTTCCAACATGTCTACTTTCTCCAACAACACCTTGTTACTTTCCACCATGTCTCTCATGAAATGGTATTGTACATAAATGTGCTTAGTCTTCGAATGATAAGCAGGGTTATTTTCCAGAAATATTGTGCTTTGACTGTCACAACTTACCTTCATAGCTCTTTGCTCAAACCCGATTCCTGAACATAGACTTTGCATCCATACTATTTATTTTCTCCCATGAGTGGAATCCATGTACTCAACTTATGTTGTTGACAAGGCTACGACCACTTGTCGCTTACTCATCAATCTTATTACTCCACCGAACATCTTAAAGACATATTTGTTGGTCAACCTCCATTGATCCAGATCTCTAGCCCAGTCAATGTCAACAAATCCATGTACATTCAATTTACCACTGTCACCTCTAAATATTCCTTGGTAGCATATAACATAGTCCTTTGTGCCACACAAATACATGAATACTCTCTTGACAACTATCCAGTGCTCCTTTGTAGGTGTCGACATGTACCTGCTCAACACTCCCATTGCATGGGCAATGTCTGGTTGAGTGTAGAACATTGCATACATTAGACTACCAAAAACACTTTCATAGGGAACACATGCCATGTCCTCTATTTATTTTTGTGTCTTTGGACATTGTTTAACAATTAGCCTTTCTCCCACAGGAATTGGCACCTTCACCAGTTTGCAATCCTGCATGTTGAAACGCTTCAGAACTGCTTCAATATACTTTGTTTGATTCAAATAGATCTTTCTAGCAGCTCGATCTCTCGTAATCTCTATTCCCAGAATGAATTTAGTTCCACTGAGATCCTTCATGTCAAACTTGGAGGATAGGTGCTTCTTCACCTCCTTTATTGCGTCCATGTTGTTTCCAATCAACAACATGTCATTGACATATAAAGCTACATATATGAAATGCCCATATTATTCCTTGGAATATATGCAGTGATCAACTTTGCTTCTCACAAATCCCAAACTAAGGATGTATGTGTCGAAATTATGGTACCAGATCCTTGGTGATTTCTTTAGACCATAAAAGAATCTTTTTAGTTTGCACACCAACTCTTCCTTTCCATTTACTACAAATCCTTCAGGTTGTTTCATATAGATTTCTTCTTCCAGGTCCCCATGTAGGAACACTGTCTTCACATCCATCTGTTCTATTTCCAGATCGAATGCTGCATCTAGAGACATTAGTACTCCAATAGAAGTTAATTTTTCAACAGGTAAAAACTCTCACAGAAGTCGACTCCCTCAACTTGGGAATATCCTTTCGCTACCATTCGAACTTTGAACTTCTCGACTTGATATGTGGCATTCATCTTCTTCTTAAATACCCATTTGCTATTGACAATATTTCTTCTACTAGGTAACTTGACTAAATCCCATGTCTCATTCTTGTGCAAGGATTCCATCTCTTCGACCATGGCGTCCTTCCAAAGGTTACCCTTTACCGAGTCGACTACCTCACCGACTGACTTGGACTCATCGTCGATGGAAGTTAACATGAATGAAAAATGAAATTTGGTCAGACTATAACTTTCGACTGGTGGTAGACCTCCTTACCACCAGAGTCTGTTGTTCCATCTCTTCCTTTGATTCAATCGACTCATCTGAATCATCTTCTTCGTTCCTTAGTTCAAACCGCATTGTGTCAGGATTATTCTCTATCTGAACAATTTCTTCAGGATCAAAATTACCTGTAACTTCTCTGAAGACCACATATCGACTGTACAATTTTTTCCTTAATGCAGGATCCCAGAGCTTATATCCTTTCATTCCTTCTTTGTACCCAACGAAAATACATTCGACTTCCTTCTTGTCGAGCTTGCTCCTCTTTTCCTTGGGAACATGGAAAAATGATCATAGCCAAATAATTTGAGATGTGCAACCGAAGGATTCTTACCCAACGATACCTCATGTGGAGTTGTGTCAACTAGCGCCGATGAAGGAGACATATTCACCAGATATCTTGCAGTGTCGACTGCCTCCACCTAGAATTCTTGTGCGAGCTCGACACCACTACGCATGGTCCTTGCCTTATCCATCAACGTCCTGTTCATTCTCTTAGAAACTCCATTTTGTTGTGGGATGTATGGTGTAGTATTTTGGCATGCTATGCCATATTGCTTGTAGAACTGATCAAACTATTTTGCACATAATTCACCACCGTTGTTAGTTCTCAACGCCTTAATCTTCTTATTTCTCTGGTTTTTTACAAGAGCTTTAAACTCTTTAAATTTCTCGAAAACCTCTAATTTATTCCTCAGGAAATATATCCATGTCTTCCTAGAAAAATAATCTATGAAGGAGACATAATACAGGGATCCAACAAGTGAAGGCACTGTAATCGAGCAAACACATCACTATGCGAATCCCATTTTACCTTGTCACTCCAGATGGAAACCTCACCCGACTTTTCTTTTCATATATGAAATGTTCACAAAAGTCAAATTCTAAACCACATTCAGGAAAAAATTCGACCATACCTTTGTTGCGCATGGCTCAAAGTCATTTTTCTCCAATGTGTCTCATCCTCTTGTGCCATAGCATGGTCGTGTTGATTTTATCATGTCTTATTGAGTCTGTTTGAACCTACTCAACCCAAGTTGGGTTGATTTGAGTCGAAGTCAAGTCGACTTCAGGAGAAACAATACTATTGCATCTAGTTGAGTCAACATTCCCTAACAACTTGTATAGGGTTCCAATCTGAACTCCTTTCATTAAAACCATTGTACCTCTAACCATTTTGCACGAACCCTTCTGAAACAGATTGTGCACTCCAACATCACTCATCTTATTGATAGATATTGGGTTTCTTACCAAACCTAGAATGTGTAGCACACCTAGAAATGTTCTTTTCCTCCCATCCTGCAGTATCAGTCAAACTCTTCCTCTTCCGATAATTTTGGTTGTCGAGTCATCCCCCAAGAACACATCGCCTCCATCCTATTGTTCATACTTGCAAAACCATTCTCTATGTGGTTTCATATGATAGGATGCTCTTGAGTCGATAAAAAAAAACACCTTGATTCGACTATGTGCTGGATACACCAGGTACATATAACTCCCTTATCCTGGGTAGTCTTTCTCTCAATCGAATGCTTCTCATCGGATCTCGTACTAGCTTCCATCGCCCACAACTTACAATCCTTTTTGTAATTCCTAACTTTACCATATTTCCAGCATCTTCTTGTCTACTGAACTGGGGATTTAGATCTACCCTTTGACTTAGGCTTTCTACCTAATAAGTTTCCTTTATCTCTTTCAACTGGTCAACCTCTCACCACTAAAGCATCTTTGGTCGATCCTTCCATGTTCTTTCTTCTCATTTCTTCTGACAACAGAGAAGCAACCATGTCTTCTAGCGCTAGTGTGGTTGTATTACTCCCTATAGCCACGACTAAGCTATCCCAGGAGTATGGAAAATAAAATAATAGGATAATACACTTCTCCTCCTCAGTCATTTTAATATCCAAAGACGATAACTGGCTTAAAATGGTATTAAACACATTTAAATGCTCAGTCATCAAACTACCATCACTCATTCTCAGAAGATACAATTTATTTATGAGAAACAACTTATTTACCAGAGATTTCGACTAGTATAATATTCCCGGCTTGTCCCACTATTTCTTGGACAAATCTTCACCTGATACATTCAGCGGTACCGAATCTGCAAGACAAAGACGAATCGTACTTCTTGCTCTTCTTTCGATTTTCTCCCATTCTTTCGTCGACATGCTTGTCAGATGGGTACCTAGAAAGATTGTTGTCCATTGTTCTCAATCTATAAGAAGATATTCCATTTTAATCTTCCAAAGCTCAAAATTTTGGCCATTGAATTTTTCTATCTCTATTCTTGAACTACTCGTGATTATTTACCACGACCTTTAACACAATTTATGACTTACAACTCTTATTGTACCTAGGGTTTATCTCTCAGATTCAAGATTGGTAAATCAAGATCTAATACACATGTCAAAGATTAACATAGCTACCTAGGATCAAACCCAAGCGATCAAGAATCTATACATGCATTAATAAAAACCAAGGACACGAAAATCCAGGTATTAACAAAAACCAAGGACACAAAGATCCAGCTATTAATAAAAACCAAGGACACAAATATTCAGGCATTAAAAAAAGGATTAACATCCCAGGAATCGATCATGTACAGACTCCAGAAATCTAAGTAGTTCAAGTAGAAAAAGAACAATTTTTGAGGAAAATGATTCATATGGAAGAACACATTGATTTATATGTCAAACAAATTGAAACTATGAAGGGAGGATCTCATTTGTTACAGTCAACAAAATCATCTGATCTAACAACAAGATTGTCAAAGGCATTGGTGGATTTAAATCTAAAGGGAGATGAAATTGATAAACTGAAGAAAACCATTGCAACAAAGAATGAAGAAATGAAGGACAAAGACAAAATTATTGAATAATATCAAAAACTAAAAGCTAAATTGCTAACAAATATAGAGCAAATGAAAAATAAATTGATAGGTAAACCTTATCTAATAGGAGCCCGACATATCATTTGGGATGAAATCATAGGTGAAGTTGCCAAGTTGTGGAATTATTTCAAGATAATAGATGATGAAATGTTCTTAACAAATGAAGTAGATGACACTATCCAAAAATTAGTCCATGAATTGGGAACTAGACCTCAAGTTTCTACTCAAATCATTAAGTTCTCGAATTCTACTTCAAGTGAAATATTAGCAAGCAAAGGAGTCAGAGAAAAAATTGCAATGGTTATGGAAATAGAAAAGGTCTTTACATAAATGAACCTAATACAACAAGATCAGAATAAATGTATTATGGTGAAAATAAATGTTGAATCTTTTACAAACAAATTTGAGAATTTAGTAAAAATGGGATTGCCTTCAGCGTGGGATAAAAAAGGGAAGATTCTAATGAAAATTACAAAAAATGTTTGTGTGCTATCAGAGGCAAGGAAAATAAATTTCAAAGAATGGCTGATACTTTGAGAGGGAAGACCATTGTAGACATATTGATAGATGATTTCTACCTTTTTGGCAAATACAAAGTTTATTCTCAAATCCTGCCACATATGAAAAATATGTAGAATTGGATATTGCGTTTAGACAGATGAATTCATTCAATTATCCTTCGGATGAAACTTAGAATCTTCTTCTCCAACTGTTGGTAGAATGACTCATCATATATAGTTGAAGAAATGCATGGATTGCAACAATTGTCATTTGATCTTTCTATTTTAGAAAGCCAAATATATCTTGTAAATCAAATGGCTATAAAATAGGATCTAATAACCATTTTTGGTTTCGACCTGACTTGTATAAATATGAATGAGAACTCAATGTAAAATTTTTTTTTTGGAGACCCGACTACAGAGATTTAATAAAAATCCTGCAAGTTTTGAAGATTCAAACTTCTATGTTTCAGACTATGTGTTTGTTTTCTTGATGTTATTTTCATGATTTTAAAATTCCTCTTAAATGTGTCTACTTCCATTACTGTGATGATTTAGTACAAAAACTACCATCATTAACTACAAAAGGTATCGTTAAAAGTTACATATTTCTTCAAGTATATTGCGAGTATTAAGAAGACCTATTCTTAAGATTCATTATTCCTTTTTAAATAGAAACAAAGTATTCTTTTCTCTTTAAATTTTATCCTCGTTAGACACATATTCGTTAATCATTTCTTCTATTTGAAATTTAAGTAATATTTATCAAAGATAAATTACTTCATTGTTCAATTTTGTTTTCCTTTATTCCTTCTTTCATTCTCTTAAAATTTGTGTTTGTCTGAAACATATAAAATTTTACCTTCCAATCTTAATCTTTAAATATTTAAAGACTAATGATATAGGCCCAACAAAGCAACAAAAATACTCTTTTTAAGACAAATCAACTTAAACAAAACAATCAATCTTATGGATTCCTTGGCATAGTTTTGTAGCCAGAAACATCTCAGGGTTACAACATCTACCATGAAAATTTGGCTAAAATTGCTACCAGAGCCCAAACCAACTCCTAACCTTATTGTCGGTTTGCACCCACTTACTTTAAGACAGGGGCTTGCTACTTTGTAGCTCCCCTTGTTTTGTTTATGGTCTTGATAGCATGGTGTAAGGATTTTTAAGGTTCTTGTAATGGTGCCCCTCCGCCTTCATGAGTATTTTATGGGAAAATGATATTTGTCTTGTATACTTTTATTTATTTTTGAATTGAATAAGTATCAAAAGGTAATGTAATTAACATTGATAATTGGTTGTATTTTTGTAATATCCGAGAGTTGAATGGACTAACGTCCATATGTTTTCATTGTTGGAAATGTTAATAAAAAAATCAATGCATGTTTAAGTAATTGGGTGCAAGTTAAATTGAGAGAAATGCATGTGTAGACCACAGTTTGGTGTTGCAATGTGACAAAGAGAGCATATCAACTTTGGCACATGAATTTTATTTTAGGTGCAAAGTCAATTTTGCAAAAGCACTACATTAAAGCAACCGAACATGAAGCGCTGGTAAGGATTTGACTTTGTCAAATTTGATTTTTGACATAATCAATTTTGATAATCAACTTTGATTATCAGATAGTTGAATGTCAATATCATTTGTTTGGGAAAAAATTGAGAAATTGGTTAAATTTAATCCTTAACAAGCATATATTTGATCACACATTCACATTTATAAATATATAATGGTCTCATCCATTTAAAGTTAATGAATTAGAGAGGATCCATGGATCATACAGGATCAATGAGTATATGCATCTAAATAGTTAGAGTGTCAAAACTTTGTGTGAGTCTATGAAGTTGTGAATTTGTTGTGTGGGAAAAAAAGAGATGTACAATGAATATTAGAAATCCATTAAAAATAAATTTGTAGTTTAGGTCACTTTGTTAACATTACAAATTTTCAGATAATTAATTTAGCTTCCATGCAATCATTAACATCATAGTATCCCCAAGGGTTAGATCAAGCAGTCATAAGCCAAATGTGTGATGTCTCCCTTGAAGTTGGGGAGATGATAGGTTCAACTCTTGTGATCCCCTCTGGGTTAGACTCCATAATAAGGGCAGATGGTGTTCCCTATTTACCATCCATGGATCATGGGAAAGTACTAAGAGGGTTTTCCATGAGGTTTTCCTTGGAAAAACATTCATTGACATACATAGATCTACATTTTTTGAAGGAAAACCTTGCAGAGAAACCCAAGGGGCGCTTCCTCGCATTTTTGGATGACAACCCTAGTAAAATCATTGATGTAAACTAGTGTGCCTAACCTAGGGGATTTATACCAAGCACCCACTGGTGCATGACTAGCCAAATGCTCAACAATGTTGGTGAAAATCAATTGGGATAACCCCTTAGGATAAAAATAAATGTTTGAAAAACTTTGTTCCACCTACAAACAATAAGCAAGAATGAGATTTCAAGCACATTTCCAACTCCATATATATCAAGGAATATAATTTTTATGTGTACCTCACTTATGTTCCCGAATGAACTTAAATACCACACACACACACAATTTCCCATTGAAACAAACCTCAATGATATTTGAACTCATATGGGAAAGAGAAAAGTCCTCTTGCTTTCTCTTTATGCCACATGCTCATGCTTTCTCTTTAATGTCTCTAAGTGTTAATGTTTTTTTATGTTTGTTTGTTATTAGCAACAAAATTGCGTCTATAAAATTGTGTAGTGTTGTGTTAATAGATTGATGTCCCCCAAAGAAGACTAGTGTATAGTTCTGCCATCAATGTTAATTTGAAAAGGAAGCAAGCAGTATGGTAAGTCAATAAAATTTTAGTGGTATTAGAAATGATAAAATATTAGGTGTTATTATCAAAGCATCCAAAGTGTTGTTTTTTTTTTCTTTTGTAGAAAAAAGCTTTAATATTCATTCAGAAAGAGGAATATACATATTGTTGTCTGTTCATATGGCCTTTTCCATACTTTACTTATGTGTTCAAACTATCTACTGTCATCTCTCAGAGAGCAACATTAAACTTAGTATCCTTGCTATCACGAAAAAGACTATAGTGTCTTGTACATACATTAAACAATACCAAAAAATAAACTTTCTTAACATTAGGACTAATTAGAAGCAGAATCACATTGCTTCGGTTTCAACTCCATCGAAGAATTCATAGAAACTGAAGGCTCCCGACTACAGTTCTAGAGCTTCTTTAGAAAACACATCTTCTTTGGTGTTGATCTCTCTGAATATGTGATGGAAGGATATCCATTCGAAAGACTGGAAAGAGAGTTTAATCTCTCTCGTAATTGTAACTAAACCGATATTTTGGACTGAGTTTTTATTTCTTTCCTAATCAATTACCAGTTTGGGATCGCCCAGTACTTGAAGCTTCTGAATATCCTTCTCCTTTTCCATCTCCAACAACATCCAAAGATCTATGAATTCTGCCATGTTGTTGGATCCTAATCCTGGAGAATATATGATTTTAATGTAATGATTTTAATTAATGAATAAAACCACCCCTACTCCACATCTTGTTGGGTGCCCTTGACTGGCCCCGTCAAAGTATCCCCAAGGGATATCAAAATCTAAGGAAGGGAGAACATGGTTTCAAAGATTTTTTCCTCTCGAATATTCTTTGAATTCGATTGCCTGGTTAAGAGTGAGAGTTGTTGTAACTTCCAGAGGCACAAATATTTCCTTGAAAATGGATTTGTTGTGCTCCTACCAGATGTTGGAAATCATCAAGCTTGGAAGACCTATGTATAGATTAACTACTATGTCCTGGATCCAAACTTTGAAACAATCTTCCAGACTATCTCTGCTCCAATCCAACTTTGCATTGATATTTTCCTTTATCACCTTCATAACCTGGCTTGCATATGGAAAAGTAATGAATAAGTGCATCCTTGTGTAATTGATGTCTATCATATTGTTTGTGAGTTAATGTTCAAGTATTTTTCAAATTAATGTCTCTAAGTGTTAATATTTTTTTATGTTTTTTTGTTATTAGCAATGAAATTGTGTCTATCAAATTATGCAGTCTTGTGTTAATAGATTGATGTCCCCCAAAGAATACTAGTGTATAGTTCTGCCATCAATGTTAATTTGAAAAGGAAGCAAGCAATATGGTAATTCAATAAGATTGTAGTGGTATTAGAAATGATAAAAGATTAGGTTTTATTATCAAAGCATCTAGGGTGTTGATAGTTCTTTACCCCATAAATTCACATTATCTATGCAAATTTAGAGCCCATCAAATTTCTAACCCTAATTATTGTATATTATACAAATATGTATATATGACAAAATATTAAAAATAGAAAGGGTCATTATTCTATTAAGATATATTGTTGTGTAAATTATAATACGAGAGAAGATATATAAGCATATGAAAAAATTTCATGTTTACCAACCCTTCACCTACAATGCTTAACCCTTAACCTTACAACATTAATCTTAAATATCACTCTAAACATTTAACCTAAGCTTAAATCCTTAATCTTTAAGCAATAACACTAAACCCTTGACAACATAGACTTTTAACTTGAACACACTGGCATTTACCCTTGACCCTTATCCATCAACCCCTAAACCTCAACCTTTAACCCTTACCCTTTAACATTATTCCTTAATCCTCGATATTTAACTTGTAACACCTAGCCTTTAATGTCAAATTTTTAAATGGAACACCATCAATATTGACTTTGACTTAACCCTAAACCCAAAAATAAACCTTAACCTTCAACCCTAATCCTCAAGACCTAATCGTTAATACATATCCCTAAATCCCTACTCCCTAATCCTAAAATTAACCTCAAATATAAACCATTTACATCTATCCCTCTTAACACTCAAATCTCAACCCTCAACTCTATTCCTTAAGTATTAAAACTTAAGCCTCAATCCTTAATCCATGACCCTTAGTACTTAATCTAAAATCCGCAACCCTTGCACCATTAACCTTATTCTTATCCCTAAACCCCTAACATTTACCATTAACCCTTAACCCTAAGCCCCAAGTATCAATTACTAACCCTAAACCCTTAATCGTATCCCCTAAACCTTGAACATAAATTTTAACGTTAACCTTAAATCCTTAACCTTTATCCCTCAACTATGAACCCTATTTCTTAAGCCTCAATTAATAAAAATCAACTACCAACCATATAGCTTAAGTCTCTACCCTTAATCATTAACCCAAAATCCTTATCCCTTAACCATAAACCTTTAATGCTCAAATCATTAACCTTATTCCAAACCTAAACTCACGAACTTTAACACTTTTCCTTTAACCCTAAACACTCAACTTTGATCTTTAACCCATGACCTTAAACACTTGAACCATTAACCTTAACCCATAAAATTTAGCTAGGAGATTTAAACTTAACTGTAAACCCTTTATCCTCAATGTATAACTAATCTAACACATATGCCCTAAACCATCAATGCTAAAATGACCAATAATATAAGTTGGATACATGTAATAGTTGTGCTTCTTGAAATTTTCTACAACATAAATACCTTTCTATAAATAAAAAAAGAACATATCTCACATTAGTTGAGATAATTTACCTGTGGTGACATATAATCTCCAATATACCACGATTCTCATGCCAATGGTGACATCCATAAGGGAGTGGTGCTCGCAACTAACAAAATGGTTGATTAGTTATAGTGTGGGTATGATTGCTTCTCTGTCTTCCCCTCTTCTCCATTGTGCATGTGTGCCATGTTTGTTGAAATAATTGATTTGCAGTAAATTATAAGCTCCAATATTCCATGAACCTTGTGCCAATAGGGGCAACAAAAGTAAACCTTAATGACAAAGCATAAATGATGATTGACCTAAGTACATAAAATAAAATCTTAAAGAGGTAACTCAACCAAATGTCGATGTGGGAATTGGGAGGTGAGTAATGTTGAGGGATTAGTCAAGATGAAGTCAAATTGTAGGTGTGAGTGTGACTCAATGATCAGGCAATGAACTAAAAAAGGATGGCCTAAATGAGATTCAAGGGCCACGACAAAAAAATTGGTAGGATGGCGAGAAAAGCTCAAGGCCCAACGAGACCTACAAATGGACAAGAGGAGGTGACATGGTATTGATGCTCTAAGAAAGGGTGACACTATTAGCAATATGGACTACTGAATAGATGTAGTGTAATGCAACACTTTTTGATAATGCAAAAAACCATGTATCCTTCCCCTTTTTGGATTGAAATTTTTTGATGTTTTTGGAATTTTGTAATTTTTCATTGATTTTTTGGGGATTTTTTTTATTTTATAAAGAATAAATGAATGTGAGTGTGTAGGTTTTCTTAGTTAGTCATAATGTTGCTTGAGCTTTTTGGAGATAAATTGTGTATAAAATTTTGAAATGTCCAACGTTTTGAGTGGACACTCCAACCATAATTAGGGACAAACGAAGCATAAATAATAACATAAAATAGTGCTTGGGGGGATATTTTTAGGGTCAAAGTTAAGGTGAACCATTATGGAAAAAAGAGTTACAACCCATTGTGAAAAATGATTAAAATAGTAAAGGAGCCATTGGAAACAAAATCTATTTAATGCTAATGTTAAAATTGAAATTAAAAGAAAAGCTTAAAGAAAATAAAGTTTAAGAAATATAATTTGTTGAGTTTGTATTTCCTAGGGACGAAAAACATGGCTAAAAATGAGGTGAGGCGATGGGAAAAGAAGGAAGAATAACATTCGAGTGAGGGATAAAAGATAAAAATTAAACCAAGAAATAAAAAAAATAAAAATAAAGTAAAATTTATTTATTTATTATTAAAGATGAAGGGCTAAATGGGTTTCCAAGATTGGCTAAGATTGTATTCATCTTTCCCATTAACATTATTAGGATGTTTTTAAATTTCCAATGCTTCTTGAATGATATGAGAGGAGAAATAGGGTTCTGAAGCTAGAATTTTAGTTTGGTCAAACAAAATGAAATGATTAGATTTGTGAAAGTGTTTGGAAATAGTTGACTTAGAGATGCGATTATGGAAGGAGTCAGATATATGTTCTTTGAGACGGGATTTAAATGATCTGTCAATTTGGCCTATGTATGATTTTCCACAAGAGCAAGGAATTTTGTAAACTCCTTGGCCAAGCATGGGATCAGATTCATCATTAATTGTTTTGAATATCTGTTTAAGGGTTTTATAGAGTTTAAAGAGAGATTTAATATTCTTTTTGGCAAAAATATTAGAGATATGATTTGTAGTACCTTAGATATAGGGAAGAGAAATGAGAGCTAAGGGTGGGGAAGAGGAATGCGAGTTTTTAGATTTAGGATGGTGGAATGATCAAAAGGATTTGCTGACATGTGAAGTTGAATAATCATTGGCCACAAGGGCCTTATTTATGTGGGATTTTTCTTTCTCAAGGAAACGAGAATAAAAAAATTGAATGGCTCTAGTAACGAGAGTTTTAAGAACAATAGATTTTTGGGCAGGGTGATGGTGAGAATGGGCATGAATGTATCAGTCAGTGTGAGTATTTTTCGTGTAAACTTAGTGGGACGTGAGGGTGCATGTTGACCAAAATATGGTCACCTATATGTTCCCGATCCTGGAATAATAATAAAAAATGATATTGGAAGATGAATATTTTTGAACTATTATGTGTTCGTTGCATAGCCCTCAGTATCAGCTTCGCCATGCATTTCATGGAATCAAAATCCGAGTCTCCATGACCAAGATACACATACTTCTATCCAGAAGTCCAATGGAGGTGTTACAAGAAGAAATATGAATTTTTTTCTAAGTGGCATGTTCTTTCCTCCCCTTTCCCTTCACCTCTACTCATTCTCTCATTTTATACTTAGTCATTTTTCCCATTGTCTCATTACTTTCATATTCCCCTTACCATTTTCCACACTTAACCATTTTTTATTATTCCTTTCCATGTTCACATTCATTTCCCTTTTCCTTTATTTTCCTATTTCTTTTTATTTTCCTTTCCATTTTCATTATTCCATTATTCCATTTCTTTCCTTTTTTTTTTCTTTTCCCAAATTTCACGTAATTCATTTTATTTCCCATATATTTCTTTTCATTTTTTTTTTATATTTTCCATATTTCACGCAATCCATTGTATAATTTCCCGACTTAGTCTTATTTACTATGGCTTACCATGGTTGGTGGGTTGGTGATATTTATTAAGAGTATGTTTTATCTCCTCTACCCTCACAATGCACTTTGACTTCTGCCACCTTCATAATGCACACAACTCTTTTTACTACTCTTTACTATGTAACTTCTCCAACACTTAGCCAAATATATATGAGTTAACGCGGGTTCATGGGTTTGCGGGTTGGTGAGCCCCAATTTCGAAGATTTAGAATATTTTACAACTTCTTTTACTACTATTTACCTCTCCTCTCCACTTCACCTATACTTAGAATTTTTCACACTAATTGAACCCCCCATATTATTTTAATATAATTTTTCCTATCCTAAGTTCTATGAGGAACATATCCAAGTGACACATGGAACTTTATTAACCAATGATATATATCCACATGGCAGTTAAATGGATGGTGTTACATGGCAACTAATTAATGGAGACACATGGCAACCTACAAGAAGTGACACATGGCGTAATTTTATTGGATGACATATGGCAGATTGTTGGCCTATCGAGTTATGACATGTGGCAACATTTGGTTGGGTGACTCATCATTGTTGACTAGGCATGAAAAATTATTATTATATTCAACAATTTTCCAAGGGTCGAATCCTCCAAGCTCCATAATCTCCTCTCTTCTTTATTTCTTGTCAAGTGTATGTTACACTTAACATTATATACTAGTAAGACTCTTTTATTTTCGTACATGTGAGATAAGAATAAAGAAGAAAATTCGAAATTCAACAAAGGAGGTCGAAATTAAATCAAGGGCCCACATTTACCCATCAAACTTGATCGATGATGGTTAATTCACGATATTGCAAAGGCTATATCTTGAGCTCCCGACCTTCGTTTGCAGCAAAGTTTATACTACTGGAAAGGTATTTTGATGTAGAAAATTATGGGACATGTATTGAGAGATGAAATTTACCAAATGTTTCTGAAAAATTAAAATATTAGTCAATAACAATTTTATTCCTAGCCGATAAATCTTCTCAACACCTCGACTTTACAAGGTCATATCTTGAGATCCGGGAGTCGGATTTGGAAAAACATTATATTGTTGGAAAAATAAGATGATGGAGATCAGATATAAATGGGTTTAAATGGATGAAATGTTGTATATCCTATCCAAAAAACTAAATTACATTCCTCTTCTTTTAAAAAGCAATTAATTAAAATTTTGAAAAAAAAGTTTATTTTAAAAACTTTTATAAAAAAGGGGAAATGACCCATTTGGAATATGCACATATTAATGATGTGATTTCATTAATGAGGACTTAATTAAAGGGAATGTTTCAAGAAGAAACTTGTACGTGAATTTCTAGAAGGGAGAAACCCTAACTACTCAAGTAGTTAGAAAATCTCATCTTAAAAAGAGAAGAGAGGCTTCATCAAAGGTTCCTAAGAATCAGAATTGTCAGAGGGGAAGGACAGAAGATCAGAGGAATAAAAAATTGCAGCCATGAATACACAGCCAAACTTCTAATCAAAGAAAAGAGATATCCATCTTCTTCACTCTTTATATTCTTCTACACCATTTTGCTTGAGTCTTTGAATTGGGCACAAGGCTGAGTTCTTGAGTGTTCTTTTTGTGTTCTTCCAAAAAAAATTTCTTGTATGATCATGGAGTATTTACAAACATATACATGATTGCCAAAGATTTTGTAATGAAGAACATTTTTCATGAATAAACTCCACAAATAATTTCTTCGGGGTTGATCTTGACTCTATCTTGTAACTTTGAGTTTTAAGTATGAGATATTTGAGGTGACTTATCAGGTTCTCTTTTGATCTTGATAGAAGTACTCTTTTAAAATTATTTGAGATGATCAAATATTTCTCTCATATTTCTTGTGAAGAATATATGGATGCATTTATATATGAATAAGAATATTGTGTGTGATGTTGATCACAATTTAATTATGATGTTGAAGCCCTCTTTCAATATTTTCTTTTTGTAAAAAGACTTTTTTTTGCACATAAAGAGTGTATTCATGTTATTGAAGAACCATTTTATTTCATAATCTCAAGCAATAAATATTTAGGGTTTTCTTTCTAACACTCTCCTAATCCAAGATATCACACACACACACACACACACACACACACACATATTATCCAAAGAGGAGTATCACCTCTCTAAAAATGAAGGGGGACTAATGTCCTCGTGAGGTTTCCATTTCAGTCCTGATGGATTCAAGCGTCAACAATGCCATCGAAAAGACAATAGATGAGAACATCCAGAAATGGAAGAGAGTTGAGGAAATAAAAAATGAAGGCTCTCTTTCCTTTTTGGATGTTATTATCACCCGTCTTCTTGATGGCACCCTCACCCACCAAGTTTATAGGAAAAAGAATCACATCGATTGATACCTTCATGCCCATTCTCACCATTACCTTGCCCAAAAATATGTTGTTCTTAAAACTCTCGTTACTTGATCCATTCAAATTTATGATCATCATTTCCTTGAGAAATAAAAATCCCACCTAACTAAGATCCTTGTGGCCAACAGTTATTCAAATTATCAAGTCAACAAGGCCTTTCACTCAGTCCACCATACTAAATCTAAAAATCCTCATTCCTCTTCCCCACCCTTAAATCTCATTTCTCTTCCCTATGTCCAAGGTACTACATATTGTATCTCTAATATTTTGGCCAAAACTAATAATACAACTCTCTTTAAACCCCATAAACCCTTAAACATTAATTTAGAATAACTAAGGATAAATCTGATCCCATGCTTGGCCAAGGAGTTTACAAAATTCCTTGCTCCTATGGAAAATCATACATAGGTCAAACCAGTATATGATTTAAAGCTCGTCTCAAAGAAAATATAGTCGACACCTTCCATAATCACATCTCTAAGTCGACTATTGTTGAAAACTCCCAAAAATCTAGTCATCTCATTTTCTTTGACGAAATTAAAATTCTAGCTTCAAAAGCCTATTACTCCTCTCGTATCATTCAAGAAGCATTGGAAATTGAAAGGCATCCTAATAGTTTTATTTAGGAAGATGGCTACAAACTTAGTCAATCTTGGGAACCCATTATTCATCATATTTTTGTTTGTAGGTAAGAAACTATATATTACCTGTCATAAAGAAAATTTACGGTATCCACAATGATATCAGATATAAGAGTATGCTGAATTTCCCCGAAGGGAAACCAATTCAATTCAACCAAGGTACTAACATGTCAGAGAAATATTAAACATTCATGTCTGAATCTCCCCGTAGGGAAACCGATTCGACCATCTATAAGGGTAGATAATTAACAAAATTCTAAAAAAGGTTGTCCTCAGACCAAGATAAAAACTAATGGTGTTGGAAATAGAAAAACATGAATGCATACACTTGGTCGTTCTCCGACTGTCATGGTCCATGGCGTGCACTTCTAGTATCATCTTCCCTAGATCGCTTTCCCCATTTCCCGAGTGAAGGGCACGTTTCCTGCATTGTCCATATGTGGTTCCAGAGCCAGTATAGCGCCCACTGGTGTAGCGGTGTCCACATCTTGCACTTGCATGGGTCGAAGCATGAATGCCGATGGAGTTTCCAATTGATCTGCGCATTGGCCTTGGTGCTCCATATGAAAGTGAAGATCGTCAATGTCTTGATGGATAGAGAATACCAGGTCCTGGAGAATCGATACCGAGTCTCGATACCTAGAGCAGGAAGCATATGAGTATGAGGTGCATGATGCACCCTACGAGCAGAAGTGAGGCACTGGAATAGGCGGCTCCTCCTTGACAGTGAATTTGTCCATATGAACATGGATGTCTTCCAACAATGGCCCAGGAAAAGAAGGTCGCGGTGAGTCGTGGGGAGAAGGCGGTGGCATGGGAGAGGAAAGGGTGGAAGAAGGCACGAGTGCGGAGTGGGTGGAGGGTGGTGAAGCACGTGGAGATGGTTGTGCCATAGTAGGTTGTGAAGGCGAAGCGATGTCCAAAATAGGACCAGGTGAAAAGCCCAAAAACTTCCCTTGCAAGTCGAACCATTCCACCCTGCATGCCCAGGGCGAAGACAATGACGGGAGGCTTGGATGTTTTGGGGATGGGTGAGCGGATGCCAAGGGTGAAGAGTCAGGGGGTGGTGCAAGCACGAGCAAGTGATGAGCCATGGATTCTCTGCTTTGATACCAGAGAGGCCCCCTTTTGGGATTTCCTCTCTGCCGAGGCATATCCTGCAAGAGCAGATAATTAACCAAGGGAATTAGGGATAGCACCGAAGGTGAGGATAGAGAATTGGCCAAGGGAACCAAGGATAATGCCTCAGAGCAAGATCTGCCAAGAAAGATGAAAAGGAATGGCATACGCATAGGTGATCCATCGGCATAATATGGCACCTGTAGATTAAATGCCCACACACACAGAGGTATTGGTAAGATGACCTTTTCCATTTCCAAATTGAATAGCCAGTGGGGGATGCACTACAGTAGTGGAGGGTGGTTGGAGTCATAAGGAGGATTGAATGTCAAGGGGACGTAATGATAAATGCAAGAGGGGTTGACATGTGTCGATCACATGTCCTGCAGAGAGGTAGAAGATTACAACTCCTCCAATGGCCAGGTGTTGTGCACTAACACCCCATCTGGGGGAACTATTCATATTGATCATTATCCCTTCTTATTTATAAATAAATTTGTTTTATTATTATTATTAAATTTATTTTTTATTTTTGATTTCTTGGTTTAATTTTGATCTTTTATCCATGTCAAGCCAATGATGGGAAGAAGGAATAAGTAACTCCACATATGATTGATTTTCATTAACTCATATCATGCATATATACAAGAAGGAGTGCCCTTTGGTTTCATCTTCCAAGAGGTATGAATGACTCTTCCTATTTACCTATGAATCTTCATGTTTCTCCTATCTTAATATTTACAAATATATTTACAATGTAGCTCAAACCCTAAGGATTAGGTATTCAACATTCCTCTCTTAATTTGAAGGGGTGTTTGTGGGTCCAGGCATCATTCTGAACTTTTCAAAATTTTATGTTCCAAGTGCTTTAGTGAAGATGTCTGCAATTTTCTCATTTGAGGAACAATGTCTCAAATGAACAGTCTTGGTCTCTACATGATATCGAATCAGATGGTACTTTGTGTTGATGTGCTTGGTTTAATAATGGAATCTGGGATTCTTGGAAAAATTGATTGCAGAAGTATTGTAAACTATAAGAGGAGTAGAATTCATGTGTTTCTCCTACAAATATTCAAGTATATTTATGAGCTACACAATATCCTTTGTTGCTTTTGCAGTTGCCACATATTCTTCCTCTATTGTGGAATATGCTTGAACTAATTGTTTGCATGATCTATAGGAGACAATTGTTGATCCAAGATGCATGAGATATCCTCAAGTTTACACTCCATTTTCTTTATCCCCATCAAAATTTGAAGTAGAATATCCAATCAGGTTTATGTCATCCACCTTAGAATACTTTAGTCCAAAGTCTTGAGTTCACTTCAAGTAATTTAGAACCCATTTTGCAGGAGACCAATGTCCTTCACAAGGTTTTTTCATGAACCTAGAAAGAATCCAAAAAATGAATGAAATATCTGGTATGTTGGTGGTAAGGTAGATAAGACTTCCCATAAGCTATATGTACTTGGTTGCATCCTCAAATTCATTCCCTTCATTTGATGTGAGCTTCATTTTTTTCTCCATTGGAGTAGAGAGAGGGTTACACTCAACCATGCCGAACTTGTTCAACGATTCTCCAATGTAATTATTTTGGGATATGAAGATGTGCTTTGGATTTTGAGTCACTTCAATGCCCAAGCAGTAGTAAAGATCTTCCAAATATGTTATCTCAAGGCCTTTCTTCAATTCTTTCTTTATGGATGCAATATAACTTTCATTGTTCCCTGTTATCAATAGATCATATACATACACTACAATATACACAACAATTTTTCCAACTTTCTTGACAAACGAAGTTGCATCATCAAGATTAAATCTCTTGAAATTTGATTTCAAAAGATGCTTAGTTAGCTTTTCATACCAGGCTCGCGGTACTTATTTCAATCCATTTAAGGATTTGATAAGTTTGCATACTTTCTATTCGTGTCTTCACCAAAAAACCTTCTAGCTGAGACATGAAGACATTATCTTTCAAGTCTTCATTCAAGAAAGAAGTCTTCACATCCATTTCATGAACTTTCCATCCATTTTTTTCTCCCAAGGAAAATAGAGTAAAAATGGTATCCCATTTTTCTATGGGGGAAAAACTCTCCTCATAATCAATGCCTTTTTTCTATGCAAATCCTTTTTCCACGAGCCTTGTTAAGTGCTTTTCAAGTGAGTCATTTGATTTTTATTTGTTCTTGAAGACCCACTTGCAACCACTTGGTTTGGATCCGAATGAGGGTCCACCAACTTCCATTTCTCTTTGTTGATGAGAGAATCGTACTCCTTTTGCGTGGATTATTTCCACTCATCATGAGAAGCAACTTCTTCAAAGGAACTTGTTTCAAATTTAGTAGATAAATTCAATTCACAATCATATGAAATGTCCATATCACCTACATCACCTGAATTTGAATTATCTACATAAGATTTATCTTGTCTTGTAGAACTTTTGGTTCCTATCTTTCCAAACGAATCAACATGAACACTTTTAAGTGTTTTTATGAGCCACTTTGGTGGACCTTTTTGAGATGGTCCAGGTTTCTCCACTAATTGATATGGTGTTGAATTTACATCAAGGTTCAACCTTTCAATCCTCTCAATATCATTATCCAAATGACTTCTTGTTCTTAAGTGAACAAAACTTATTCATGATGGGGATATGGTGCTTCAAAAGGAGATTCTATAGATTGATCCAATATAGGGATCCCCCCTTCAAGATGTGGAATATTATCATCAAACTCATGATATGTCTTTACATGGGTGAATCTATCCAGATGATAAAAAAACCACTCAACAATTTTGTCATTCTTGGTGGATTCATGAAAAATCACACTATTGGAAAGAATGAAATTCTTGTTTACCTCATCATAAAGATGATATTCCTTGGTGGTATTTGAGTACCCCATTAAGATTCAATTTCAACTCCTTGCATCAAGCTTGTTTTTTTTCTCCTTAGGAAATAAGGCATAACAGGTGGAACCAAAGACCCTGTGATGTATCACTGAAGGATTGCAAGCATACCACATTTCATAGGGAGTCTTGTTCCCAAGAGCATGAGATGGAATTATGTTTTTCACATATTCTGCACATAAAATTGCATGAGTCCAAAACATCAATTTCACATTTTTGAAAAACATCATGGAACATACCATATTTAAGAGAGTCATATTCATTCTTTCAGCTACACCATTCAATTGAGGATTGTATGGAACAATGGTGTGATGTTGAATCCCATGTTGGCGAAGATATTTTTCAAATTCATTAGATGCATGTTCTCTTCCATTATGAGTACAAAGAGTGCCAATATGTGATTGTTTTTTATTTTGGATCCATACATGAAAATTTTTAAAAGTTTCAAAAGCCTTTGATTTATCTTTCAACAAGTACACCCAACACCTCATGGTGTAATTATCAATAAAAGACATGATACATTTGTTTCCATTAGTAGATGGAATAGGCATGAAACCACACAAATTAGAAAGTATCAATCCAAGTTTTCTACATGCTCTGGAAGTGGACAGGAGCGAGGTTGTATTTTACAACCTCTTTTCACACCAATTTGCTAGGAGTGAGGTTGTATTTTACAACCTCCTTTCACACCTATTTTCTAGGAGTGAGGTTGTGGTGTTCCTACCTATTTTCACACATGTGTTGACAGGAGTGAGGTAGTACTCTTGTGCAGTTTTAGCAATCAGTGTGAGCTTTAGTGAACAACCATGTCAGTGTCCCAGATGTGGGCAGAGCATAGGCTAGAAGGAGCTAGCAAATGGTCCCCTTGAAGACTAGAATAATTTTCATCTTAGAGGATCTTGAACTATGGGATACAGTTTAGACTCTCGTTGTTGTTCCTCCTCTCATTGCTCCCGCGTTGGTGGCAGAGTTCAGGAAGAAGAGAAACAAGGCGAAAGGGACTATTTGTGACGGGGTGAGAGACCATGTCATTCCACATTTGACTGGTAAAGACTATGCATTTGAGATAAGGGATTCTTTATGCAAGCTTTACCAGAGTTCAAACCAGAACCAGAAGATGTTCTGTAGGATAGGCTCAGGAGCATTAAGATGCTCGATTCCGAGTCAGTTACATCATTCCTTGGTAGATTCATTGAGATCAGAGATGAGCTTGCAACCGTCGAAGATATAGTGGACCGAGGCTTTATGGTGAGAACAACCTTAAACATCTTTTCCAAGCCATGGGGTCCATTTGTTCCAGGTATTGTTGCCCGAGAGATTTTTCCTACTTGGGAGAGACTTTGGGATAATTTCTTTCATGAGGAGACGAGACTCACCAAAGATTCCCCAAGACAACAATGGATTACAGAGGGTGATGAGGACCTTTCTCTATGCTAAGGGAAAGAATAAGACTATCAGAGGTGCTAAACAGGGTCCCAAGGGAGGGGCCAAACCACAACAGAGTGGCGGTGGGAAAGAGAGAGACGTGAGCATAGTGAGATGCTTTGCTTGTGGAGAGATGGGTCACTATGAAGGACAGTTTCCCAAGAAGAAGAAGAAGCAACAACAGGATGATACTGCAATGACAACAGAGGAGGTTGAGTTCACAACTCAGTATTCGAGAGAGTGTGCGTTAGTCAGTTTTTGTTTAGTTGGTGTACCATCTAGCATCAGGTCGGGAGACAGAGTTGAGGAGGACCTATTGACTCATAGTAATGATTCAGAGGGAGCTCAGACTCAGGTTTCGTGGACACCATCTTCAGGGGTGACTGGTCCACCCAGGACAACTTCAATTTCAGAGTTGTCGAGATAGAGGGTTGGTGAAGGGGCTTCAGAGAATCAGATATTGATGAGGAGGAGAAGTATGGAACCAAAAAGGCTTGAGCCTCACTTGGATATAGAGACAGGTAGATTAGGTTATGGATCCACTTCAGGTGGAAGTCACTTGGTGAGAGGCCAAGTTGAGGCTCTTGGTGAGATGCCGAGATCCAGATACTCTTGGTGAGATACCAAGAGGGGGAGACTCTTGGTGAGATGCCAAGAGAGTGACTCTTGGTGAGATTCCAAGAGTAGTGAACGTTGGTGAGATGCCAAGAGGTAGAAATCCTTGGTGGGAGACCAAGGTTGAGATCTTTGGTTTGATACGAAGATCTAGGTGATATTGGATAGGTGGAGATGCACTTCCATCTATAAATAACACAGGTTGAGCAGATCTATGACATATACCATTTTTTATGATCAGGGTACAACCATACTCACCGAGTATTTGCCAGTAGGAAACCATGTCCATTGCAAGGATGAGATTGGTGGTGAAGGGCACTTTCCTCGGTAAGAGAGAGTGTTGAGATTTGGGTACCTTGGAAAGTGGTCCCCTTGTGTTTGTGAGTCTCTAAACACAAAGGGGAAGACTATTACCCTCATTAATTTACTTTATGATTCTAATTTCACTTTGACTTAAGAGATTTAAGTCAGAAGTGAAATATGTCACTGAAGTAAAAAATGACTATTAATTCACTTTGTGGGTGAATTGAGGGACATAAAGAGAAATAAGGAAACTAAGCCAAAGTGGGTTTTGAGTTGAGATTATTTTTGGAATATCTAAACCTTTGATTAGAAATGGGATGGGATGATCTCATCCATCCATTTCTAGGTTTCCTTATGATTTCTATAAAGAGGGCACATAGGGAATTTGGAGGCAAATTCACTTGTATGTTCACCAAGAGAGTTTGGAGAAGGGCAAGAGGATGGGAATGAAAGCATTGGGAGAAGAGATCTTAGGTGCCTCCATTCATGTAGAGCTCATGGAGGCTTAGGTCCCATATCATTTGTGTTGATCACACTTGCTTGGAGGAGGGCGCACCATAGGAGGTGGGCACACAACTAGCAGGGAGCACCTATACTTGGAGGAAGTCAGATCTGATTGTTTCAGTGGAGAGGCAACACACAAGAGCAGATTTTTGTGGTGGGGTTTCTTCATTGGGTCAAATAGGAAGGAGGGTTCTTCACTTCAGTGGATAGAGCAACAAAGGGAGAGGGTGCACTAAGCTTGGGTGCATACCTTAATGGATACTTTAGCAAGGCTCAAGAGGAGCTTGGTATGTATACAAGTTCATTTGTATTGTATTACTTGTTGTATCTCATGCTTTAGATCATCATTATATATACTTTCATCCCAAAATGGTTTTCATGTTGACCAAAAATAATTGTGTTCATTTCATGCATGCTTAGAATTTAGAGCAGCTTGTTAGAGTTGTAAATATCATGAGGTGTGTTATCTGTTTTGAGTATATTGTATGTGCTAACATTGGGGTATGAAAACACTTGAAAGGGCACCTTAAAAGGACATTTAACCACCAAAATTATCAACAAAAAGTTACTAAACAATTTGTTGTCCTAAAAAGACAACAAAAGACAGTTTTGAGATTGTGAACTTAAAGCCAAAATAAAGGTCAAGGATAGACTTGTTTTGGCAGCATGATAGTACCTCATAATTTATACACTTACTTGGAGCGTTGGATACCTATGGACCCTAGTGACTTCTTCATTTAGTAGAAACTTGAATGGAGGTGGCTTGCTTGGAGGGCGACTGCATTGGACGAGGAGTGTTAGGCATTATGGAGGAGGGAGTTGAGCTCTAGAGACGACAATGTATTGCTTGCATGAAGCCTTACACTTGACTTGAGGATGCTTGGGTTGAGCAAGAGAACATGTAGGTGTGGTGCTCCCTGAGGAGGCACATGACCTTGGAGATGCATATGAGCTTCGGACCCTTGGGGGCATCACTCATTCCTTGGAACTTTGCTCGTTTATTGACATCACCTTGGAGCTTCACATGTGTCACTTGTAGAGGGAGCACATCACTCGTGTGGAGCTACTTGTATCTTGCGGGTAGCTTGTACTGGACGAGGTCCACTAGTCATTGATGAACTCGCTTCACCTCTCACATAAATAGAGGAAGGAGAGACTCATTTATCATCATCATTGTACTCTTTTCTTTGTACTTCTCTTATAGGAGGAAGGTGCCAGGATTCTCGAGGAAACCGGAGGAGAAGTCATGAAGAGAGAAGAAAACGTTTTTGTTGGCAGCTTGTTCTTGTGAGATACCAGGGTTTGATCTTGGGATTAAGATGTCGAGGATGACGATCCCATAATCGATTACACGTTTTTTTTGTTCTTCTTTACACTTGGGTTAGAGATGTAAGAGTAGGAGCACTAGTGTTTCTTGGAGCAGTCTTGAAGCTACACTTGTGGCTTGATCCCCAAGGAGGCATTGAAGTTATTGTTGGGCGATAAACCCTAAATTGTACTTGTTAAGGAGGAAGAAAAGAGGAGACACCTTGCACTTGGCCAAGCAGGGCTTGCGAGTGGTGACTGTACCTTGTTGGAGTATCTTTGGTCGATCTCGGGTTTTCCTTGGTTTTCCCTGCCTAGGGTTGTGGAGAGCTTGGAGTCTTCTACCAGCTTGTGATGAGATAAGAGTATGTACTTAAACTCCATATAGTATTATATATATGTATATGAGGTTCTCATGGGTCTAGAATTGGTCTAGAATTGTCTTATTGTAGATTTGATTTTCAGCTAAGATCGTCTACAAGGTTTCTAGCAATTATATGTCTTGCGGATTCATCATGAGTTAATGCTGAAATTATTAGGATTTTAACATTTATATTGAAGGGACTAGGATATATTTACTACGGTAAACCTCCATTGATTGCGGTGTAATGTTCCCAAGCCAATTTTTTTTCTTGGAACACTAACTAACCACTGAATAATTGTTTGATTGTTTGTATGTGCAGGTTGGCCTCTCAAATTTCAGCCTTAGGGTTAGATTCAGTTATTCAGCACAAGTCATGAAGATATACTCAATACAATGCAAGATCTAATCAACACACAAGATATGGAACTCCAAAGCACAGATCTGACCTTTTTATTATAAAAAGCAAGAACCTGATACAATATAGAAGCAGATCTGGAATGATCATCATAGGGCTCCAAGATAGAAGATGTAAGCTACTGAAAAATGCTCCCAGTAATACAAAATAAGCCTCTAAAGGTTGAATATGAGATGAAGATATAAATACAAAGAGCTAGGGTTATGTCCAACCCCCCTAACTGTTGGTACGTCCTGCTGGATGGGTGAGAAGGCCAAGGTTTCATCCCAGCTGAAGGAGACCCCCAAACGATACCAAACTTCACCAAAAGATAGACCGGGACAAGTGAAACTCATCTCTGAAGTATGAAGTCCAAATTCCATGTCTTCCCCCTCCAACTGTTGAAACCCTAATCAAGACTACGCCCTCCTGAAACCCTGAAGTGCCCAATAATTCGGCCCTGATGAAGGAAGCCTCCAAAACTATTGAACTCCCTAGGATGATAGATTGGGCTACCACAAGTCACTGGGAGAAGTCTCACAATCAGATCTGAGGTATAACCCCCTCAAACTGACAATATCTGAATCACAAATGCGCCCTCCTTCTCTCAAAGCCGTCCCAAATCTGTAGATAATAACCTGGCTGGAGTAACTCCTCCAAAATGCCTCCAAACTGATGAACAAGGTCATGCAAGAAAAACCCAATTGCTACAATGTCGCTAGGCCCTGTCACAATGCTAGATCGAACTTCCCTTCATGCAATGGTGCGCCCTTGCTGGAAAACCCTCAATGGTACGACCCTGCTGCCCTCCTGAATCAATGATGGAACCTGTAAAGGGTGTAGAATGGTGTGGGTGGAGTATTTCATCCTCGAGACCAAGCTTGGAACAAGGTGAGTGGAATATTTCACCACTGAGTTGTTCTCTAGGGTTTGTAATCTCAAAACCCTCAAAAACTGTGTGCTCAAGAGCTCAACAAGAAAATACCAAAACATAAAGATGAGTGAAAGGTGCGCCCTAGCCTTTCCTTTATACTTCCATTCTAGTTCCCCGTTGAGTTAGTTTAACCCCTAGGTTCAAATCCTTACTCAACCTCCAACGTTCTAATTCTTCATTGAGTTACTTTTTCCCTTTTTCCCTTTTTTCTATGTCAACTTTGAAATATAACATTGGGTTGGATGACTTTTCCCCATGCTGCTTGAGACTATGGTCTAGTGGGGATGGATAGACCACTAAGTCTTCCCAAACCTCTTCATTAAGAGGTGGGGGACATTATAGTCTCCCCTGCTAGAAATTTCTTGCCCACAAGAAATTCCAAACCTGTTTCCCATATCACCTGCTCATTCTCCCACGTGGCATCTTCAATAAGAAGATCCTTCCATCTGATTAAATATTCTCGGATGCTTCTCTTGCAGAGTTTCTTCTCCCGTACTTCCAATATTTCCTCTGGTACTAGCACCAATTTCCCCTCTTCATCTAGAGGTGGCAACACCTCAAGGGGGGTGATGTGTTGGCCGATGGCCCTCTTCAGGCATGAAACATGGAAAACGTTGTAGATCCTGCTATCCTATGGGAGCTCCAAATCATAAGCCATGGTCCCTACCCTTCTGTTGATCCTGTAGGGCCCAAAGAAATGGGGTTGGAGATTTTCTTCTCCATTTCTTTTGATAGAATCATGTTTGTACGGTTGGAGCCTTAGGTAGACTAAGTCACCGACCTCAAAGGTACGCTCCACCCTGTGTTTAACTGCTTGGACCTTCTGTTGATTCTGTGCTCTTTGTAAGTGATCCTTCAACTCCTTGAGGATGTCCTGACTCCGATGTACCCAATCATGTACCATCGGAGCTTTGCTGTCACCAAAATCAATCTCTACGAAAGAGAGTGGGTCATAGTTGTACAACGTGCTGAATGGGGTCATGCCTATGGACATGTGATGGGTGGTGTTGTAACAATATTCCCCCAAGTGTAGCCACCTAACCCATGCCTTCTGTTTCCCTGCTACATAATTCTTGAGATAGCCTTCCACCCATTTGTTGACTATTTTGGTCTACCCATCAGTTTGAGGATGATAACTAGTGCTAGGGGTCAAGGCCATACCAACTAGCCTGCATAACTCCTGCTAGAATGTACTCATAAATCGACTGTCCCTGTCACTAATAATGGTTTTGGGTAGACCATGTAGTCTGAAGATCTCTTTGAAAAATAATTCGGCCACCTGTGCTACACTGAAGTCTGTAGAAATGGAGAATAAGTGTGCAAATTTCGTCAACCTGTCCACCACTACGAAAATACAATCCTTACCCTGTGATCTTGGCAAACCAGTGATGAAATCCATGGAAATGCTCTCCCATTTGTGTTCTGGGATGGGTAAGGGTTGCAACAGTCTTGCTGGGTGAGTGTGCTCATCCTTATTCTCTTGACAAGTAGTACACTCCTTGACGTGATTCATCACATCCTTCTTGAGGCCCTTCCATGATAACCTATCCCTTACTTGCATGTATGTCTTGCCAATACCTTGGTGCCCTGCCATAGGTGAGTCATGACATGCCTGTAATACCTTGGCCTTGAAGGCCGATTCAAGAACCAAAAAGATTCGACCCTTGTAATAGATGATGTCATCGATGACCTTGAAGTTATCATATTGTATTTTCCCATCCATCACCCGATAAGTGAACTGATTCTTGGAGTATTCCATCACAAGGAGGTCCTTCCAATCAACTGATACATCGGTCATGGCATAGACTGATGGCCTCATGGATAATGCATCTTCCACCACGTTGTTTTTCCCTTTGACTAATTCAATTTCAAAGTCACAGGCCTGTATCTTGCTGACCCACTTCTGTTTCCTTTCATTTAAGTCCTTCTGCTCCAAGAAGTACTTAAGGCTATTGTGATCTGACTTCACCAAAAATCTAGCACCTACCAAGTATTGCCTGAATTTTTCCAAAGCGTCCATGATGGCTAGCATCTCTTTGTCATAGATGGTGTAAAGTAACTTAGGTCCCTTGAGTTTTCATCTCTCATAGGCAAGAGAGTGCCTATTCTGCATCAGTACAACCCCAATGCCTTCTCTGGAGGCATCACACTCCAAGGTGAAAGGTTGGCCGAAATCTGGTAAAGCCAACACAGGGCACATGCTCATTACTTTCTTTATTCTGTCGAAGGTGGCTTGGGCCTCTTCACTCCATCTGAATGCCCCTTTCTTATTTATATCGGTCAATGGTGCACACAATTGGGAGAATCCTTTGACGAATCTCTTGTGATAGCTGCAAATGCCCAGAAATCCCCTCAACGCTGTAAGGGTTTTGGGTGTGGGACACTCAACTAAGGCCTGAATCTTGTCCTGATGTACCTGTACTCATTTAGCCCCAATAACATGTCCCAAGTAGAGGACCTCTGTCATTCCAAATTCACATTTGGACTCTTTGGCATACAATGATTGATCCTCCATGATAGTCAAGATCTGCTCCACATGCTGAAGGTGTTCCTCCCACATCTTGCTATAGATTAACAAGTCATCAAAGAAAACAAGAAGATTTTTCCTCAACTATTTGTTGAATACATGGTTCATACAAGATTGGAACGTGGCTAGGGCATTGGTTAAGCCAAATGGAATCACTAAGAACTCATAGTGGCCGTAGTGACACCTGAAAGCAGTTTTTGGGATGTCCTCCTCCCTCATCTTGATTTGATGGTACCCAGAGCACAGGTCAATTTTGGTGAAATAAACAACCCCATGAAGCTCGTCTAGTAGCTCATCATTCCTTGGTATGGGATACCTATTTTTGATTGTTTTCTTATTTAGTGCCCTGAAGTCAATGCACATGCTCATGGTTCCATCCTTCTTCTTGACCAACACCACTGAAGAGGCAAAAGGGCTGGAACTTGGTTTGATGTGCCCCATATCCAAGATCTCTTTGATTGCCTTTTCTATTTCTTCCTTGTATTTCTTTGGGTGTCTTTAAGGCGTGGTGATGACTGGATTTGCTCCCTCCTCCAACTCAATGATATGCTTAAATCCCCTGTCTGGTGGCACACTTGGTGGAATAGGTCCAAACAACTTACTGTGTTTGTCAATGATCTTGTGAATCTCTGGTGTGTAGTGAATCTTCCCCTTTTTGTCCACATGTGCCGAAATCTTGCACTCAGCAGCATACACGATTTCTTCCCTCCTAAAAATGGCCTCTATCCTCTTGGCCGTGACTACCTTGGTGGAGTAACCTGTCATGTCTTTGAGGACTACCTTTCTTCCACTCTCCTCTATGAAAGACATCTCCATGGTCTTGTAGTTGGTGGTGATAGGCCCCAACGTGCTGAGCCACTGTACTCCAAGGATTATGTTGGTGTTTGGAAGATCCATCACATAAACATCCTGTACCAAATCATGCCTACCCAGTGTAAGCTTCATCCCTGGAATGTACCTGTTACAAGGCATGGTGCTTCCCCCTACTACCTCCACCTTGAATCCTTCAAACTCAACCATGGGTATATCCCTTCATGTAGAGGGCCTTGATGAAGGCTATGAGAGGAATGTTTATCTTCACTCCAGTGGAATTGATGCCATGCATGATGACTTTGATATTAGAAGTTAAATCCCTGTGATTATCATCCTTCAACTCTAGGTTGAATATCTTCGCCAACAATTGTATGAGTTCCAATTTTGTGTGTGAGTCATATAAATCCTTCAATTTATTTAAATCACCATAAGAGTCTTTTATAGAAACAATATGGCAACTCACCTCTTTACTTACCTTCACAACAATCAAGGCATAGGCTTTCTTGTATTTATTCTTCCATATGGAAAGATCCTTATATGTTGTAGGTTTTATAGGTCAACTCTCATCCTCTCCTTTACAAATGTCAAACTAGAGTGTGTTTGACCTTTTTGGACCATTATGGGTAATTTTATTTGTCACTCAACACTATGCCAACAAAAAAGATGAGATAATGAATCTTCTAACATAGCTTTGAAGCTACCCAAGAAGTTATCTATTCCAAAGCAGAAAAGGATGCACAATGAGACTACAATGCTTCAAGCTAAGGAAAAATTGTCCAATTAGGCATGACAATTTCTCACAAAAATTGATATACTCAATGCTTCTTTGAGACAACAACAATTTTTTCTTATTATTGTTTTTTTGTGTGTTTTGTCCATGAATATGGAGGCCCCAATAGTGTCAAAATATTCTTAAGATGCTCCAAGTCATCTCTAAGCCTCATGTCGAGGGAATTGTAGGTTGTAGTGTGGAAATATCCTAAAAGTTCCACAACGCCTCTTATGTACCCTTGAAGATGAGAGGATCGAGCTCGTGAATTGATCCATGGTTTCTAGATAATGCCAGGCTTGTTCCAGGTCCTCTCCTATTCTTTATATTTTATGGGATACCTAAGAGAGACGACAACTTGCGACCTGCATATGCTGTGATATATTGCGAGGAGGAATGCAAATTCTTCACAGTTGTTGGATCCTCCCACTTAATGAGGAGGAAAAAATCTCAAATCCAAACAAATCTCATCTTCTATGTACTATAAGTGAGAATACAATAGATATCAGATAGAAAAGTCATTGGATTTTCTGACAAATTGTTGGTCAATGTTTCCTTGGAAGATGCAGTGAAAATCCGTTGAGATTTGCATTGGAGATCAATCTCTTATTCTTGGCTGGGACAATATAAAGTTTTAACCATGGTTGGTTGTGCTCCTCTCTTGAATATCCTAATAGATTTAAAAAATGATCTATAAATGGGTCAGGAGAATAAAAATGAGAGAAAGAGGTTGCCCCACATGTCTAGAGTAGAACACATACTAGTTCGCAATGATACCAGTTCACAGTGATGGCCATCCAATAGAGATTGGAGAAGGAAGATAGGAGAGAGTTCCTTGGAGTGGCTTCGATTTTGGAGGAACCCTAACACTTGTGAAAAAATGAGGGGAATAAACAAAAGAGTAAAAATAGTCCTTAGAGGGAATAAATAGAGAGACAAACTTGTAGAGGCATTTATTCATACAAGAGAGAATCATGGAGTTAAAATTAACTAGCTATAATACCCCTATTAGGCCATGGATGTGAAAATGGAATAAGTAACTCCATGGATGTTTGATTTTCATTAACTCATATCATGCATATATACAAGAGGAAGTGACCTTTGGTTTCATCTTCCAAGAGGTCCGGATGACTCTTCCTATTCACGTATGACTCTTTATATTTCTCCTAGCTTAATATTTACAAATATGGTTAGAATGTACCGCAATCCCTAAGGATTAGCTATCCAAAAATACCCCGCTCTATTGTTATTCTTCATTTTTTACCTTTTTTTACTTTTTTACCCATCTCCTCATTTTTAGCCATGTTCTTTGTTCCTTGGAAACACAAACTTAACAAATTATATTTCTTAAACTTTGTTTTCTTTAATCTTTTCTTTTAATTTCAATTTTAACGTTAGCATTAAATATCTTTTAATTTCAACGGTTCCTTTACTATTTTAATCATTTTTCACAACGGGTTTTAACTCTTTTTTTTAACAACGGTTCAGCTTAATTTTTAATCTTATAAAGAACCACCCAATCAGTCTTTTCTATTATTATTATTTCAGATTTATTTGTCCCTGATGATGGGTGAAGTTTCCACTCAAAACATTGGACATTTCAAAATTTTATACACAAATTATCTCCAAAAAGATCAAGCAACAACAAATGATTTTTTTTACATTACAACAAGGAGATATGCGCCATATGAAACTAGACGGTTTTGAATGGTGGGTATGAAACATGATAACATATGGGTATAGACTAGGGGTGTTTCTAGGGTGAGTCTCCTCATAAATATTTGGGGATAGATGCTTGAATGCAAGTAGAGATTAGACACATGGGTGAGGTGAAACGATGTCCTCATCATTAGGAGAAGTGGAACATTAAGCCAAATTGTAACCACTCGGGAGTCCTATTGGGTAGAGGTTGTTTTGGGTTATTTTATAAAAATGAGTATGAAAAAAATTCCACTAATAGGTTGGAACTATTGGTGCATACAAAAGGTGTGAATGACGCTTAACAAAGGTGCTTGAGGCACTATTACTTCTTTCCCACGATACACAATGATTAAGAATTTGAAAGAGAGGAAAAGTGAAACCTTGATAGAGTCATTATTTAAGTAGATTGTTGATGATAGAGAAATATAATGTGGGACCTTCATAACATAATTTCCTGCTAGGTCCTACAAAAGATATCACAATAACAAACGACACTAACAAACTTTCCACATTATCAATATATTAGAAATCAAATTGTTGCAAAGATGAAACAACCAATATAAAACATACTTTGATTGGGGAAGAGAACCTAAAAATTATATTGATAAAGATTGGGGAATAAATTTACAAAATGTAAGAATGATGTCACCTAGGAGTATCCATGAAGATGGCCTTCAATCTTCCTCTTTAGGTGGGCCATGTCCTCTTTGAGGCTTCCTCTCATAACCAAAGTAGTAATTTGAATAGATTTTTTAATGAGTCATGGAAAAAAGGCTCAATGTTGATTCCAATGAGAAATAATGAATATGGAGCTAGAAAGTGACTAAATTCCTGATTACACTTGTGCAACATAACATTACATTCAATATTGAACTCCTAGAACTCTTGGGAGATCCTTGTATTTATAGGCTTTCTTTGGAGAATCCAATGCATGGGAACTAAAGATGTTTATCAATTTAGGCCATGCAATTGCTTTTTTAACTTCATTTCTTTATCACAACTAGTGAAAATGTAAGGTTTTGATCCCTTCGATATTTACGTGTGCAAGGAAATTGTGAGATCGTGTAATTTAATGTGTTGATGACATATAGTAATTCCACATGAGTATTGAAGGATTATGTGTGCATGCTATGTTATATAAAGAACTACGATGTTGCATAGCTACAAATTTAGTCAAGCACATAGTTTAACTTTGGTTCTCCATAGGTAATTCAACCATTTCTTGTAACATATTACTTCATTAACTTCATTGTGTCAATATTTGACCATAAATTATGTTTTCTACAAAACCCCTTTATTAACGCAATCTATTTATGAAAAGGTGTGATAATAGATGCCCCTTGATGTGTGAGGTTAGGAGCAAAAATGTTAAACCAAAATACATCATAGTCAATATGATGAAAGATAGAGAGCATCGTGGAGGAAAACCCGGCCTTGGAGAAAGAAAAGAGAACACCTACATGTTATACAATTATTTTCCACCTAATCACCTGATGGACATCATATAGAGGTTAGCAGGATGAGACATCGAGTTATGTTACTTTTCCCTTCAGTTTTCAGCATCCTTTTGTTTGGTCGCTAGTTGTTCCTTTGTATCTTGTGACCCAAAGTTGATGGTCACGAGTTGCTCTCTTGCAAGTCGCGACTGGCCGCAAACTACAATAATGCAGTGCATGACCAGGTCTATTACTCTCCAATCAGGATTGGTTACAATACGAACTTGATAAGCTTGTTATTTTAAGTGTCTAGATTTAGCCACCATCTTATCTCTATCATCCAATATGTTGGGGGTCTCTCATGGGAAAAGGGAAGGAAAAGAAAGAGTAAACTTACATGGTCAGATTGATCATAGAGCTTGGGCAAGGAGATTGGGAAGAGCTTCATCAAGTCATTTGATTGTAAGTTTTAAGCCTCTTATTTTACTAATAGAAGATGCACATGACTTTCCTCTCTATTTAGTTGTATGTGGATATTATGATTCTTATAGAGAGTTAATATTTTCATACTTTTGTGTTATCTTATTAGATATGTTATTAATTCATACATGTTATATTTGATCTTGTGAGAGGTATTCGTGTGTGTTTTCATGTGTGCAGATTCACATTCGTGAAAGTGAAGGAAATCTTCAAAAGAGTGAACAACCAAGGAGCATGTAGGGACAACCGTTGAATTACCAAGTAATCTTCTTATTCCATTACCTCATAGATTCATGCATGTTTGATTTAGATCTAGGAAATTCTATCATTTGTATCTCTATTCTGTCTTAGGTCTAGGAATAGCCTAAAGGAGATAACTCTTGCAGGGTACAATTATCCTACAACACTACAAGACAATGATATGTGAGATGAACACGTTCTTGAGAATTTTCTTCAATGAGTCAGACATACCCATACTCATGCTTTGGTTAAGTCAACTACAATGTTGAAGTCTTATCTTGGGTAATATGGGACGTCCAAGGCCGAATCATGATACAAAATTAAATGTTTCTTTTGTTGAAAAGTGCATTGAATGTATGCACCTCGAGGAGAAAAAAATTGTTGCAACACAACCATAAAAATGATTCCATATAAGGACATTGAGTGAGACTTAGTGACCTGGAAAAAAACCTAACAAATAGGAAAAGTCTGAATGCAAAGGCTAAGACAACAAGGTAAGATTAGATGGCAATGGATAATACCCAAGGCCCAATGACACTTGCATGAACACAGGAAAAGGTGATATATGATTAATGCTTTGAATAAGGGTGACTTTAATAGTTTTTGCTAGATCAAATAATACAAGGGATTATCTTTCCCATTCAGGGATAATTTTAAGGATGGAAATTTGTATTAAAATGTAGAAACCTAGGATAAAATTACTAGTCCTTAATATGCAAAATGTAAAATGTTTGGCGATAGTTTGGTAAAAATATTCAAATTTCTAAGGATTTTATATAGTTTCTATAAAATTTTGGTGATTTTTAAGGTAAAATAATTTTTTTCTATGAAATTTGGGCGAATTGTTTTTAGAAAAAATGGAAATTGGTGAATCTTTTTTTGGGAAAAACCATGAAAAATTAGCCCATTTGCGAAATTTAGCCCCTAGAATCATCTATGTTCCCATTTTTTGTTCTTGAATTTTATGATGTTTTTGAAATCTTATGTTTTCCATTTCTTGTTTTTAGGGTTTTGTATTTCATAAAGAATAAAATAATGATGTTATTCTTTAAGTTGCAATGTGGAGACGAGTAATGAATGTGACCCACTAGTTCTAAACGACGAATGAGGACCATGGTATCAATTAGGCAGTGACCGAGAATACACCTAGGGTTGGTCTCTTCAATAAGAATGAATGGATGAGATTGATGGTACATGTAGCTTTACGTAAGAATGCCAAATATAATGAAAACATTTCAATAACAAATAACAAAAACATTTTAACCAAAATTCAGAAAAGGGTGAAATTTTCAGTAACCTAAATTTAATCTACACAACAAACAAAACAAATCACATGAGAGTGTTCCAAAAACTAAAACTAATGATGCAGATGGAATTGAAAATGGACACAAGTTTCTCCAGAAATGTCCAAAGGAATTTTGGGCCAAAACAATGATAAAAGGACGCGTTTGAATTTAAAAAAATAAATTTTGCCATCGAGCCTCTAAGTCGAGCAATGAAGACCTAAACCTCACTTTCTTGACTCTCGAGTGTGGACAATTAGATTTGGATTATGTGTCTGCTAGGTTGGTGCATTTCTCCTAATCTACTTTTTAAGTGGTTTAGTTTTTCAATTTAGTCATTTTTTCTCCCGAAAACTCACCTTGTTAGGATTCCTTACAAACTTCAAGGGTATAGAAGAAATAGTAACACGTGATTTGCAACCATTTCTCTAATAATCATGCTCCCCTTTTGAAAAAAAATCACTTTTTATTTAGATTAGTTGACTTAGAATATTATATTATATTATATATATATATATATATATATATATATATATATATATATATATATATATATATATATTGTAGTTTAGGTAGAATTTAATATAGTATATAGTATGCATAGTATAAATTAAGTAATTTTTAAGTAATATACACTTTTAAGTAATTTTTTTTACGAAGAGTATGTTTTTAAAATTGCTTTTAGGTTTTATATTTTTTTTAGTAATTTATATGTATTATGTGAGAAACTTTTGTTATTAATATAATTTATATGTATTATGTGAGAAATTTTTGTTATTAATATAATTTATATGTATTATGCGAGAAATTTTTGTTATTAATATAATGAAATAATAAATATTATGGAATTATTTTAGATTTTTTTTTTAAATAGCAATTATTATTGTTTTCTAAAATGAAATAAAATAGAGCTTGTGAGAGGTTGGTCATAGTCATGTTTATTCTTATTATCAAGATTTAGGAAGACATTAAAAACACAGGTGAGAAGGTATTTAAATGTGTATTCTCAAAAACCAAATATAATGAGAAATATAATGAGTTACAATGTATCGAGATAATGATACATTTTAAATCTTATTTCAATAAAATTGAGGACTTGACAATCAAAATTACTAATTTAATTTGTACTAATAATTATATGAATATATTTAACACAATATTGAAACTTTAATATCCATAAAGATTTGATTAGAAAATGACAAACGAAATTGAAAATACATATATAAAATTTTAACATCTTTTTAAACTTAAACTTTACAGTATAAACTTCAAACATCTTTGTAAATTTGAAGCATTATTCTTGTTTTGATTGGAAAAAGATAAATAACACTACTCTTGTAATATGAAAATACAATAAAAGATAATGATATGGTTGGTTGATAGCAACAACAAACTAGAGCAAATGCTTGTCATAGATAGGATATTGATTTATTCGACTTTCATGTTTAGTGTAGGTGTGAAGGAGAACATACATGCATTAAAAGAATTTCATATCCACGACTATAAAGTGAGTAGTATTAAGTTTTTTTACTTAAATAATTTTTAAAATAATATTTAGTGTAGTTTAGTCTTTGTTTTATAGTGATATTTTAAATAAATATAATGAAAATATTTGTAATAAATTATGTATTTGTAATAATGGAATAAAAATATTTACATTTTAATTTAATATCATTTTAATTTAAAACTCTGTATTTGGTAAACTGGTTCCCAATCTCCCATTTCCTTTATGTTGACTCTCTCAAAAAGATCCCAAGTTCCCAAAATAGTTCCGAGCTAATTGGGGACAGTTCCCAAGACGTCTGAAACGAGTTTAAGAGATGTTGGATTCTCATGCAACTATGATATATATGTGCGATTTCAAAAATTAAGTGAACACCATTAATGACCTGTAAATTTGAAAAAAATGAAAAAAACAAGTAAATACTCATCAAATTTAACCACTAATAATATGGATACATGCTTATTCCACGAACCTTTATAATTTATCAATAAGAATTTTAGATTGATATGATTCCTCATAGTTGAAATGGTGTATATGCCTTGTCGCCAACATTAAATGCTACGTTGTGGGATGGCTAAAGCTTGCCTAACTATTAACCCAATGTAGTTGTCATTAATCTTTGTTCAATATCATGATTTCTTCGAGAGGTCATTGTTGGTCATTTATGGAATATGCTTAGCATAAGTTGAAACCTAAAATGCCTACGATATACAACAATTTAATTTTGCATTTTAAGGGAACTTATACCTCATTCAAATGTGAATTGAGTTCTAAAGACCTCATATATGTTTCATTTGCAATCTTTTTGTCATGATTTTTGGACGTTAAATGAAAATGAAATTAATTCAAGAGTAGGCTTTGTCTATTTTTTTAGTTATGTTTTTTTTTACAATTTAATTTTTATAGGTAGATTTGTCGATAAAAAATCCACTTGTAGTGTGATTTTTTTTTGTTAATCATGCACTAATTTTATGGTTCCTAATTTTATGTCATGGATTTTAGCGTTTTTTTCTTTCTTTTCTTTTATGCTAGATCTATTTGTTGACCACCATTTTAGTTAATGGAGAAGAACCAACAAGACTTTTTGAGGTTGCCCCATAATTTAAAACTTTTTTTCCTAAGAGATTTAAAGCTCACAGTTAATCCCTACTCTGGGATTTCATCCTCCACCTTACAACTAGGTCTTTTAGCTAGCTTAGGTCATCTTAGGTCCCACCACTTAGGAAGAGGTCTTTGAGTCTTACAAAATAAACTTCAAATTCATATTGATTTCTAACTGTTAGTGGAAGACAATATATGTTTTCTCACATAATGGCATAGGTTCCAAGTTGATGAAATGAAGGAACCAAATTCAAGGTGAAGGCATGCATAAAACATGGATAATGCTTAAAGAAAGCACACAACTAAAATGGTGATGTATTATTGGCATGGTCTCATTACATGGCGAAAGAAAATGAAGAAGGCTAAACATTCTACGTTTTCAACCTTTTTCAATTTTCCATTACTAGAATATGACCATACATTCTTTGCCAAAAGAACAATTTGAATTGATGAAATTGTTGTTTTTAATACAAAAATGGATTCAACACTCTCACATATCCCTATTGCAACTAGATTGCACAATGTTAACATATAATATATGTAATTCCATCAACCCAAAATGATTGTTGCTAGATTTCAAACCAAAAATGTTAATTTCCCTTGTTATTTTGAACTACTAGAAAATGACCATTTTGTGGTGTGTTTAAACTACAACAAAGAAAAGAGGTAATAATCACACCATGCACCTCTCTATGCATTATCTTGTCTAAAGTTTAAAGTATGAAATATGTTACTTTCTTGGTCTTCCTTTGTCTTTTGCTTTCTATTGTCAATGTGTTATTCATATGACCTTCTTCAAAAATAATTGGGCTCATGGCTTCAATCCACACAACTCATTTTTCTTTATACCTTTGATATTGTGCCCATGACCTCTTTAATATCACTTTCTCCAATCCAACTACCATCACTTGAATCCTTAAATGCATTTTAAATCATAGTTCTCTTATAACTTTGATTTTGTGCCCATGGCATATCAAATATCACTTTCTCCAATCAAACTACCATAGCTTGAATCCTTAAATGTAATTTAAATAATCTTTTACCCATGTTGTGATTATAGCTTGAAGCATTAAGTGCACTTTAAATTATCCTATACCATGTCATAGATCGAATTTGATGCATTTTAAATCATCTTTTATCCATGGTGCAATTGTACCCTGAATTCTTAAATACACTTTAAATCGACCACGTTTATAGTTTGAATCCTTAAATGAAATTTAAATCATCATTTATTATTTACCCATACTATAGATTGAATATTTAAATGCACTTTAAATCATCTTTTATCCATGGTGTTATTATAGTTCAAATCCTTAAATGCACTTTAAACCATCTCTTACACATGGTGCAATTATAGCTCGCATCATGCACTTTAAATCATGTTTTACCCATGGTGCAGTTGTAATTCAAATCCTTCTATGCAGTTTAAATCATCTGGTGCCGTACCAAATAAGAATCCTTTACCCATCGGACAAAAAAACCTAATTGAGACTTTAAATCATCTAGTGCTATGACTAGATAATCCAAATCCTTTACCCATAAGACTATGACTAAATAAGCCAAATCCTCTACCCACAAGGCCATGACTCGATTAAAACTTTAAATCATTCTACAAGGCCATGACTTGATTGAGACTTTAAATCATTCGACACCATGACTCAATAGGCCAAATCCTTTACCTAGAAGGCCATGATTCAAATGGAACATTAAATCATCTTGAACCATATCACAATAAGCCAAATCCTTTACCCATAAAACATGATTGGATACACCACATCCTTTACCCATAAAGCTACAATCTAATAGGTCAAATCCATAACAAACCCCAATTTGAGTTTCAAGTCAAAGTCAAAGCTCAAGCTTTTCTTCTTTCTTTGTTATGGATACAACTAATTCATAGTCTAAATGTTTTACTTTTTAACATTTTTTGACATATTTTCTTAACAATTTTACCTAAAACTCGATCAGAAAGTGTTGGAACTGCAGATTTGAGTGGTTAAATCTGTAATATCCAAGTGCTCGAAGAATTTTTCAAGAGGATAAATCCATTTATATATTCAAAATACAATTTAAATGCAACCCATTCTACGAGCGTAAAGCACATGGGACGACATCAGGGGTTACATATGAAGGCAATTGCATATGTAGTTGAGGTTTTGGTTAATGTAGAATTTATACAGGGCAGGTTTTGTTTAAACAAAGCTCTGCCCTGAGAAAGAAAATCACTATTATACTACGGGAAAAACCCCATCGGTTGCAGAAAAGCGTGAGACCGGTGTTTAACCCAGACAATCATGCACGCATGGAAGTTTAATGTGTAAATAACATTTCTAATAGTGAACAATACGTGCCAAACATTTCTAATAGTGTATAATTTCTCACTCGTTCGAGCGTTTTACAAACCAACAGAGCTTCTTCACAAGTGTTAATGGTGAAAATGTCTTCAGTTGAGTATGCAAAATCTAGAAGAATATCACTTGAGAATGAGTTTGGTCATGCAATTGGCAGTCATGGGTCAAAAGCAATTCCAATCCATTACCGATTGGGTCCTTTATTGTCATTACAAAGGGGATTCAGATGAAATTGAGGAAATATATCATTTCTCAATATGATACAACTTACATGTGCTGGAAGATGTTTTTGATAGTTTGGGTTGTGTATTGGACATGCGTTAATCCATTTGAACTGACATTCATCGATCCACTAAGACTTGGATCATTGTTCATTGCAGACATTTGAACTGACATTCAACGATCCACTGAGACTTGGATCACTGTTCATTGACATTTTTTCAATGTACATTGAAAAAACAATCATTCAAAAAAAAACATTGACTTGAAAGAACATTTCTTCAATGTACATTTGTAGCTTCTTAAGAGGTCGAATACTGGGAAAGAATTTTGAGATCATTTTACAATAAATGTAATGTTTAGTGCTATAAATATGAGATTCAACATGGAGATCAATATCCATAGGTGTACCAATATATACCTAACATTGAGATTGTTATCCCCGATATCTAGGGATAACTAGGAGATCATGTCTCGAGGCCCACAGGTCCTAGACATGAAGTACCGAGAGCAGGATTGACCTGAGCATGGCCCTGGAGGGCCCATTCTTCTTCTTCTTCGCCAGACTTGTCCTGTTAGCAGCAACAGCTTCCATCACCATCGGCTTGGACTTGCATCGGAGAGGACTCTTGCTCCATGAGGTAATTGGTCTGAGGTATCATGGTATGTGTCATGTTTGATCGTTATAACCTTCTTATATATGCATCAGGTTCCTTTCATTTCTGATAACTGCTTAGATCCTACACTAATCCACTTGACCATTGTTGGGGTGATTAACGGGGTGACTTAGCAAGCTTGTATTCATGGGTTTTGGTTAGCCACCAAGGGGGATTTGCAGAGCCATCGTCCGCTCCCACCATTCTATCATTTTACATCTTATTTCCCACACATCCACCCCATTCCCCTAGTCTGGCCATTAGGATGACTTTGAGGGTTACACTTTGTCCTGTGGAAAGAAAGGGCTAAAGGCTCAGGGGGTAAAAGCAGCTGGTAAAAGATAAAAGCCATAAGAAATAAAACCTAGAGATGCTTCGCCCAGGGATCCCCGAGAAGGCAATAAAAGGCCTCTCGATAAGAAACTAAAGGGACCCTAAGAAAAATAATAAAACAAGACCTAACCAAGAGGATGGGAGGTCTCATCACGAGCAGGCCCATTATGTTCATAGGTATCAAGCAGTATGACATTGCCATTATCTGGTCACCACGCCAGGGCAGTGACCTTTGGTTGCATGGCCAAGGGAAAGGGGGTCTCATCACGAGCCAGCCTTATCATTTCTGTGAAGATACCAGTGGGTGACACTGTCAGCTCTGGTCACCATGCCAAGGCAGTGTCCTCTGGTCAGACCTTAAAGTAAAAAGAAAGAAAAGCAATAAATAAAAAGATAAAGGCAATAAAAGGGCTTGGAAAAAGTGCATCCATGACGGGTACAACTCACCTCCTACAGAGGCACCCACGGAAAACACCTACCCTTGGTCTTACTATAACTGGACATCCCTAGATCATATCACTTCATAAACATGGCTTGAATGATCCTCTGAGGAAACTTTCCTTTTCTTGTGGGTATTAGCCCAATAGGTTATTCTGTTGGTTTCTTCAACTTTGTATAGTAGATATGTGTAATGTCTTTGAGCTCTTAGATGATATGTTAGGGATTTCATGCATGTATTTGATAAATTTAATGATGAAATATGATTCACATTGCTATGATCCCGAGGACTGATGAGCCCATGGAGGGCGTAGTTTTTGATGTGTAGGACCATGCCCGACGGACACGTACCAGTGGACCGGTACACATGGGGATATGATTAGCTCGGACCTCCATGGGGCTGAAGAGGCCATCAGATGGTTGCTGGGATGGCAGAGCTAGGACAACGTTGTGATGAGCCATTGCACGAGAAGGAAGAAGGACGTTCCACCAGGATACTTTGGCAGAGCCCGGCCTAGGGGGAATCACCCTCTACAGATGGGACGTGTGCTTTTGATGGATAGGACGCCCCCCTGAGAGGGCTGGACGTTGACTGGAGCGTGTGGCAGTGTGCTGAGGTCATTTGGCACGTGTGGCAGCCTGGAGGAGCCCTGGAGGGGACAACGTTTGGTTTTTTGGATGCTGATCTTGCCCAAAAAGGGCCAACGTCTCCCTCAGAAGGGCCCAACGTCTCCTTTTTTGGCTCATATTATGACATTTCTTAGCATTTAATGTAAAAATAGTGTAAAATTACAAGTCAGCCTTGTCGGCTGTTTTAATGACCTATTTTTAAAATTAAAGGTCATTTGGATGATATAAATAGAGGACGTTGCCTCTCATTTTAACATAACATAACTCACTCTCTTGTGAGAGAGATCACTTTTAGTCTTTTGCCTTGGTATTTTTCTCTTGGAAGTGAGGCGCAACTCTTGTGGAGGATTCTTCTTGGCATATTTATGGTGTTTCTCTCATTGGAAGGTTTACAACTAGGGTTTGATGAGCATTCTTCATGATTTGTAAGTGTATTTTTCATGCAAAACTTCTTGAATGAATGGTTGTAGGATAAATCTCTTGCATTTATTGTTACATTGCTATTATATTGCTTAATCTTGAAACCCTAGGTAGCAAGCACACAAGTAGGTCCTTGCTATATGTCCCCATGATTGAGAAACTTGTTTTAGCCATTGATTAAGGAAGATATAGCCTAGTCGTTGCTACACTAATCATCCTTTTTTTGAGTTAGCATTTAAACATAAGTTGAAGAAAGAAGGCGTCCTAGGCCTAGTTGATTCTACACCTAGGGTTTTGACTTTTTAGGGTTTGAAGGGCCTTGCTCTTGCAACACTTTTCACCCTTAGAATTATGTTTTAAAGCTATCCGTTTTGCCAAGAATATTTAAAGAAAGAGGGAGGAGCATGAGGCCTTGCTTAAGCAACACCGGAATGAGCCTTCTCCCCTTAGGGTTTTGATTCTTGGGCCTTACCATTGCAGCACCATAGAACCTAACTATCTAGTCTTTATATTTTGATCCTCCCGAGATCTTGCCCTTACTTTTGACTCCATAATACCCTAAGGCACTGGTCTTTCTCTCCAACGTTGAGCTTGTTATGCCAAAAATACCTTTTAAAACTTTCAAACTTGAAACCCTAACTAACCCTAACGTTTACTAACCCTCAAATTAATGATGACGTCATGCCCTTTTTGAACTTTTGGTTGATAGAAAACACTGTGGCTTAGTCATCTAATGATAGACATTGATGTATTGATAGTTTTCATTGACCAAATAACAAAACGTTGACCTCTTTGTCTACCATACTGACCCTAAAAGAAAAGATGACGTCATCTCTAGCATAGTGACGCAGCAAGTCTATTGTATATGAGCATTTAATGATATTTAATGCATTGTGTTAATTTAAGGATTAATCATTTTCATTGGATGTTATATCATTCTGGTATTTATTGAGAAGTAATATTATAAGCCATTGTCATTATTGCAAACATTGACTTCGTCAATATTTACTGCCTTTTTATGCTCATATACATTGAATGTTGATAGTCCTTGATTAATGAAGTATTAACCACTACTGCATGTACTAGTGTTATTGTTGTCTTGTCTCGAAAACAAGTGCTTCTTCTGTGGTATTTCTTCATTTGACTATCTTCCTGGCGGTAATCTGTGAAGGGAAAATTTACCTTGATCCTTAAGCCTTTACCTTTCAAAACCCCAGATTGCCAGGGATGTCTCCCTTGGGTTTAGCCACCTTTAATAAAAAGAGCCCCCCATCGAGGTGACAGTGGGTGGGGAAGCTCCTGTTACGCCAGTTTGACCCTTACCTTTGAGATACTTGACCTAAACTACAAATTGAGCTATAACATTTTGGCGTCGTTGCCGGGGAACACTGAGTCAATCTTCCTCAATGACAAAACCTTTGGTAAGCCTTGACTCAGAGACCTTTTCTTACAAGCTTACCTGGCGACTCCACAAAGACCTTTTCCCCCTATTCTTTGGTAGTTTCAGGAAAACTATCTGGCGACTCCACAAACCAAAAGGAGGTTCAATAACCCTTCTTTCTTTCAGAAGGAAGCTTCTTGCTAATTCACTTGTTGTTAAGTCACTCTTTGGAAAGAGACTTCCTTTAAACATGTCTACTTCTCAGACC
>ML777831.1:920003-938878 GCA_009831015.1 Picea engelmannii | reverse complement strand
AGGGTTTTGATTCTAGGGCCCTGCCATTGCAACACCATAGAACCTAACTCTCTAGTCTTTAGATTTTGATCCTCCCGAGATCTTGCCCTTGCTTTTGACTCCATAATACCCTAAGGCACTGGTCTTTCTCTCCAACGTTGAGCTTGTTATGCCAAAACAACCTTTCAAAACTTTCAAACTTGAAACCCTAACTAACCCTAACGTTTATTAACCCTCAAATTAATGATGACGTCATGCCCTTTTTGAACTTTTGGTTGGTAGAAAACACTGTGGCTTAGTCATCTAATGATAGACATTGATGTATTGATAGTTTTCATTGACAAAATAATAGAACTTTGACCTCTTTGTCTACCATACTGACCCTAAAAGAAAAGTTGATGTCATCTCTAGCATAGTGATGCAGCAAGTCTATTGTATATGAGCATTTAATGATATTTAATGCATTGTGTTAATTTAAGTATTGATCATTTTCGTTGGATATAAACTGCAGCAAGTCCATATAAACCGCTCTGTCCCTCCCAAGCAACCTCCCATGGCAGAAGAAAAGAGTGATGACGGAGCAGGATATCCTATCACACTGTTGCTAGAGGAAGCCCTCATGCGACAAAGGAATGAGATGATGAATAATTTCTTCCAGATCCTTTGATGACTGCCAACAACAATAGAGGAACCTTCAACCAACGGCCCCTTAGGAGGTGCGACACCCTTTAAGGTACAAGTTAACTTTGATATTCCTATATTTGAAGGCCAAATAGACGTCAATGTTTTGGAAAAATAGTTAAGTCTGCTAGAGGGTTATTTCTCTGCCCAAAATTTTTCCAACAGTCAGAAAATCACCTTCTCGCTCCTTAAGGTCCTTACCCATGTCAGATATTGGTGGGTGAATTACTGTGAGAAACATGCCAAAGGTGAGTCTGTAATTTTTGGGCCAAGACCCACTTGGGTGGCTTTTGTTGATGCCCTCAAGGAGAAATACTACCATGTTAGAAATTATGATGACCAATACACGAGATGGCCAACTCTATGTCAGGAGAGAGACCAAATGGTGTCGGAGTACACCTCCTTACCTTGCACACAAAGATTGGTATTAAAGACTCAAAGCGACACCTGGTTTTGAAGTACCACAGTGGCCTACACAGGTACATCCAAAAATATATGGAGTTCTTGGACATCTCCTCACGGGGATCCACTTACTAATATGTTGTCAAGATCAAGCAGAAGTTCAAGCAAACAAATAAGCGATATTTTGGTTCTGCAAACCCATTGCAATAGAATCTCGGTAAGGGTGACCCTATCTCCCAAGGAAAAGGACAGAGCAAGGATGGCTAGTCCCAAGACAACCAATCCAAGCCACCAACAAATAAGGGTAATGGGAAGTCAAAGAAGGACACTGGAAAGTGGTGTGAGTTCCAAAAAATCCCTTGGCACAATATCGATGAATGTCACTCCAAATAGTCATTGTTGGTTGAGAAAAAATCCTCAGGGACAGATGCTGACTCAGAATCTAATTCAAAACCGAAAAAGGGAAAATAGATTATTGACATAGAACCCATTGTCACAATTTCTACCACAAAATTCCAGCCAGAGCATCCTAAATAATGGAAGTGCCTCTTCCACTCACAGAAGTGGGTGAAGGGGACCCCACTCCATTTCATTATTGATAGTGGTAGCCAGAAGAACCTAATATCAACATAGGTCATCGAGAGATTGAACCTGAAAACGATGTTGCATCCTCAACCATACACCATCGGTTGGATCATCCAAGGACAAGACATTTGCGTCAGCCAACAATGTCGCCTACACTACAACATCAAACCCTTCAAAGATGAGGTATTATGTGATGTTTCCCCCCTTGAAGTTTGTGATGTTTTGTTATGACAACCATATATGTGGAAGTTTCATGTTGTGTATGAATCTAGGTCCCATAGTGTCATTATTACTTTGGGAGATCAAATCTATAGGGTACCAGAGGCAGTCCCAACTACTGTTGTTTGTTTGATCTCTGCGAAGCAGTGCAGAAAGGTGGTCTCTCAGACTAGGATATTTTTCCTCTTTATGGTTTGATAGGAAGGTGAATGAAAGGTAATTGAAATTTGCAACCGCCAAACCTCTGCATGGGATCTCTCTACACAAAACCAACATGTGGACAAGATAGTAAAAGAGAAAAAAGACATATTTTCCTCGCCTACTGGGGTGCATGTGCACTGTCAAGTAACACACTCATTTAATTTGACACCTGGTGCTCCTTTTCCTAACAACCCTGTGTATAGGCATTATGTTATGGATAATGAAGAAATCGAATGCCAATTCTAAAGGGCCACATCATACCAAGATCCTCACCTTGGCGGGGCCCAATTTTTATGGTACAAAAGAATGATGGGACATGGAAACTGTGTATTGATTACAAAGCCCTGAACAAGATCATAGTCAAGAGCTAGTACCCAATCCCCTAGATTGATGATATTCTCAATCAGCTCAAGGGAGACAATTTTTTTAGTAAGATTGATCTAAAGTTAGGCTAGCACTAGGTGTCGATTGAGAAAATTGATGTATGGAAGACAACCTTCAAGTCTAAAGAAGGTCCCTTCGAGTGGTTGGTCATGCCTTTTAGCTTGACTAATACTTTGGCCACATTCATGTTGATAGTGGATGATATATTACGTCCATTCACAATCTCCTTTGTGGTCGTATATCTAGATGACCTCCTCATCTTTGGAAAAACCCGGGAGGAACATTTGAAGCATATTCAATAGGTCTTGGGAACCCCATGACAACACAATTTATATGTCAATTTGGAGAAGTGTTCTTTAGACATATAGAGAATCCAATATTTGGGATACATTGTGGATGAGTAGGGTGTGGACATGGATCCAACTAAGATCCAATTCATCTGTGATTAACCGACCTCGAAGACAATGACCGAGCTCTGCAACTTCTTAGGCCTAACCAACTTCTACTATAGTTTTTTGTTGGGATTCTCTCATATCACTTGGGCCCTAAGTCAGGTGACCAAGGGTAGAGTGAAGGCCAAGTTTGTGTGGGTTTCATCCCAATAGAAAGCATTCGAGGATTTGAAATCCCGCCTCTTCTCAACACCAATCCTTATTCTTCCAGACCTACCACAACCATTTGAGATTGAGACAGATGCTTAGGATTATGCTAATGGTGCAATCCTCACTCAGCTTGGCCATCCAATGGCCTATCACAATGAAACACTATATGATGTTGTTCATAGATACCCCACCTACAACAAAGATATGTACTCCATTGTGCAGGCATGTCGACAATGGAAGAATAACATTATGGGGAAGGAAACGATCATCCATGTTGATCACAGGCCTCTGTAATTCATGCAGACACAAGGAAATTTACATAATTACCGCCATCAAAAGTAGTCCACGTACCTGCGACAATTCCACTTGAATATCAAGTACAAGAAGGGAAACACCAACCATGTCGTAGATTTCCACAGTCGACCCTCGGTTGTGGTGCTAACCACAATTCTTAATTCTTGTGGGAATGAAACATTCGAGTAGCCACAATTATACAATAATGAATCTGAATTTGATTCTACATATCTGACATTGAGTGCATGAAAAATAGTTCCAGAATTTCATCTCCAGGATGGATTGCTATGCCATCTGAGTCATTTCTGTGTTCCTTCAAGAGAGCATGCAAAGCTAACTTAGGAAGCTCATTACAGCCAGGAAGAAAAGCATTTTGGTGTGAAAAAGATAGTGGTAGTACCACAAAAGCATTTTTATTGGTGAAAGATTCGACAAGATGTCCGGAAGTACTTCATATCCTGCACTGCATGTTCCATTTCCAAGCCCGCCATCAAGAAACAGGGGCTATACACCCCTCCACCTACTCCAAATAGTCCTTGGGAGTCAATCTCCATGGATTACATCTTCCGTCTTTCTTCAACCAAGCATGGGAATGATTGTGTCTTCATGATCGTTGATTGATTCTCTAAGATGGTAGTTTTTTCACCCTGCAAGAAGAGCATCACAACCAAGGCCACCGCCAAGCTCTTCTTTGAGCATGTTTGGGTTCATTTTGGGCTCCCACAAACCATTATCTTAGGTCGAGACAGTAGGTTCTTGAGCACTTTTTTGTCCAGCCCATGGTTGATGATGGACACCAAGCTCACCAAATTGAGTGCCTTCTGTTGACTCGTAAACTCACCACTAATAACTTATCCTACAAAAAGTTGCAAGGCATATTAACAAAATCATGAGTATAATATAAATATAATTAGTCGGTGGGACCCCTAGGAAGAAAATGAAATCGAAGTTTAATTTCAAGTATTCTTAAAGAAAAAGTACGTGCATGTTTTCTAGCTTGTTGTAAAAGTTCAAGGATATAATGATCTACATCTATCCAAAACAATGATAATGATTTTATCCTTTCAGTTTGATTATCGGGTTTACTTGTTTGGTTGCATAAGAAAAGGTAAAATTGTGCTCATATGGATCGAGAAGATCTCCTATACTGCATACATCAATGTTCTTAAAGTGTCATTATATGGTGATTATGTCTTTGGAATACTTGTTTATGGTGACCACAAGGTATGAAAAGGTTTTATTAGTCACTTCCCTTCGGACCGAGGGGCTATTAGTGATCGATTTTCACTTTTCTTATTAACTTGGCACATAAACCAATGAATTATGATTGTTTTAACCAAAGTTGTTCAAATATCATACAATTTAGTTTATAACTTAACCTAAGTTTTCATTTGGACCTTTTATTTGGCCTCTTCCCAAGACACAAGGAGAAGATATCTTAGTCTATCTTGGATTAAAGCATAGATTTGCATCCTCATTTTCCCCAAGTGAAGTAATGCTAGAATTGAGTCTTATTAACATTAAATGTTTGACCATAATCCATAGTGCATAGAACATTTTATATTGACGTGATCGACTTCCACCTACACCACCATGCAAACCTTCCTACACGATCCTGCTCATACACCACCATGAAAACCTTCCTACACGAGCCTTCTCATACACCACCATGAAAACCTTCCTACACGAGCCTGCCCATTCCCCTTGGTTACCTTCTCAATCTCATACCTCTTCTTTACCTACTCAACCATATACACAGAGCGCAAACAATGTCCTCCCCAATCTCCCCATGAAATATATGCAACAAAAGTTTGGGAATGACGAAGAAGTAAGTTTAGAATATTGTTTAGAGGAAGTAACTAATATTTTGCAAAATTAATATCTCAAATGAACTTTGATGTTTGTTTGGTGTTTGACTTAGGAAAAACACTTACCAGATTGAAGTTGGTAATGTGATGTATGTCGCGACAAATACTAGTTGTAGTGTTCCTGGGTGGCACCACGCTTCCCCCAACTTGAATTCCAAGTTGTGTCTCACATGAATCTCAATTGGCTCCTGGACTCACCACCTCCATCCAACGGGTGCACGATCGATTTATATTGCAGTTGGGATTGTGATGTATGTCGTGCCAAATACCGGTTGCATTTTTCTTGGGTAGCAATGTGCTTCCCCCAACTTGGGTGCATCTCTGTGGTGGCATCATGTGTTCCTCTTTTTCTTCCAAGTACATGAATTCCAAGACGCGTCTCACATAAATCTCAGCTGGCCCCCAGACTCACCACCTCCATCCACCGGGCGCACGACCGATTTTGATGGGTAGCTTGGGACCAGACAAATTCTCATGACTCAGTGGGTTCTCTTGAAATCGAGAAGGCAGATCATCTGAAACAAAATAATTCTCTTGAAATCAGGAAGGCAAATAAAACACACATGAGATAGATGGAGTAGATGCTTACGTTAATAATATTTACCTCCTGAAAACATGGCTTATGTTTGTGTGTGTGCACCCACCTTCCGAAGAACGATTCCTCCTCTTCTGTAAGATACCAATCATAATAATCAAACCTATTACTCCATACACAAGGTAAGAACCTTGGATCCATGTTCTTTTAAAATTTATATAAACATTTTAAAACCATCTTTGTCAAAACTTTCATGAGATATACAATACTATTAACATGTAATTTTAAAAGAAACTCAGTTGAACTTGCAAATAATCAAAGCTTGGTCGGTACTTTAAAACTTTCATAATTTTATGGAAGCTTAAGGACCATTTTCAATTCCTTAATTATTATTTGCAACATAAGTTCACCATCTAATGTGATAAGTTCACTATCTTACCATCTCACTTCTTCACCACTTAAAGAGTAAACAATTTCTTGTGCCAATCCATGTCTCATATGATCAGGATACTCTCAAACACCAAGTAGTTTGCTATGTCTTCTACACTAGTAGAATAGATCCCCACCTCTCCAAGATTCGTGAGGAGATTCTATATGAAATAAAGCATGGAGAGAAGATGGTTATTATGTTAGTAATCTTTACCTCCTGAAAACGTGGCTTATGTTAGTACGGATCCTCCTCTTCTTTATCTATACAAAATACATGTCTTATTGAAGACATAAGAGGTGATCTGTCACCACATTTTGCTTGATAGGCCTTTCAAGGAATTGTAAGTCAAAATCTTGCAATAAAAAAACCCACTGTGTGATCCTCGTGTCACTAGAGTCGCATGTATTTATGGTAATATAAGAAAGTAGTTGTTTTGCCACCAAGACTAGGGGTTGAACCCATATTCACCACCACTCCAATTCAACAATGCCTCTATGGATGACGGATGAAGCATCGAACCCAGGTAGGTAATAACATTTATTAATTGGGAATTGTTCTTTAATTATTGTTCCTAGTGATGAATATTGTAGAAACCATGTATAGACAAACTCCTCGAAATTTTAGGTAGGTATCAAGACATATATGTAATGGGGGGTCCTCGATATGAATTCCTTCCCATCTTGCCAATCTCCACATGTCTTGTCTTTTATCTTAATCTTAGGTGGCGTCGTAGTTGCACTGACGTGTATCAACGAGTTAGATGCGTGGATAGCTCTCATCATTCCACATTAAGAGAGCAAGCTCTGACTTGCCACAATTGGACAATTAATTAATTAGCACACAGATACAATGGATGGTCACCAACAATTCTTTGTTCCCAAGCATTGTAATTTGTGATGTAATTTGTAAAATCACCATAATATATGTCAGTTCAAGTTAAAGTGAACTATAAATCGAATATTTTGTTTCTACATATTTTCATGGAGCAGTGTAAAGTCAGAAACTATAATAAAGTATGTTTCATTCTCAATCAAATATTTCATATGAGAATAAACATATATAATTGAGAACTATCATAAACTCTAAAGATATGTTTCATTCTCGATCAAACATTTAATATCAGAATAAACAAATATGTTGATGTTTGGGCAACATTGGAAAAACATTCTACTAAATTGATATATTAAGCAATATTATTAATTATAATATTATTATTGTAATAATATATATATATATATATATATATATATATATATAGTATAAAGCATAAAACATAATATAAAGTATAAATATATATTTATTATCCAAGGGACACATCTCTTCATGGATGGTCACCATATGTTTTTTATATATAGAACACTCATCATTGTAATTCATTCATTCACATACAATATCATCTCTTATGAAAAATCAACATGGTATCAGTGCGGGACCAGGCTTAACTCCCTCATAGGAGGGCTCGAGAAAATAAATAGAGATAAGTGCTGGAGAAAAGAAACGCATGGGACATGTGTCTCATGTGGAAATGAAGTGTTGATTCTATTTGCATTGGCGACTACATGGAGTACAATATCGATTCGATGGTGAAGGAAGCATGCAAAAAAGTACAACTGTATTAGAGCTTAAATTTTTGGACTTACTATGTAAGGTGAAGATGCAAGGTAATAACTACACCCTTGGTACCAAATTTGAAGTTGTTGCAGGACATGACTTTAGAGACTATGGATGTTCCTTTATACAGGAAGATGGTATGTGACAGACCATGAGTTCGGGTTATATGGATATTTGGATTCAGATTGGGTCGGTAGTATTCCTGATCGGAAGAGTACTTCGACATATTGTTTCAGTCTAGGCTCCAGTATGGTTTCATGGAGCAGCAGGAAGTCGTTGTGTGTAGCACTCAGTACGACTGAGGCAGAGTATGTGGAAGCATGTGCAACAAGGTGCGAAGTAGTGTGGCTTCGGAAATTGATGACTATTGGACTGAATTTGACTTGTAGGTAAGACCTACAAGAAGAGGATGACAAGACTTGTTCTGGAGGACAAGTGATGAAGTCAGCAGGTTGAAGATTCAATTGATATTTAGTGCTCAAGAGGGAGTCGGACAATCATTTCCAGAGGGAGATGGGTACTACAGTAAGGAGCAGGAGGCTCCACCGGATATAGGAAGCAGTCATGTGTGGTGCTTAGTACGACTGAAGCTGAGTATTTAGCAGCATGTGTAGTAGCAGTGTGGCTTCGAGAAATCTTGTCTCGGTTATTTGGTCTCGGAATGGAGGAAACCTACATTTGGTGTGACAACCAAAGTTGCATGAAGTTGTCAGAGTACCCCATGGTCTATGACAGGTCGAAGCATACCGAGATCAGATATTGCTATATCAAGGATATAGTGCATAAGGGAGTAGTGAGGCTCCAATTTTTTGACTACAACGGATCAAGTTACAAACGTGTTTACCAAGTCGCTGTTAAGGATGAAGTTTGAGTACTTCTGGGACAAGCTTGGCGAGGTCCCTCTTCAAAGGGAGTGTTCTCATCCAACATGAAAAAGGGTTGGCACTGAGACAGGAGTGCACATGATCATGTACTAATGCATCGCAAAGAGTAGATGTCCTGGGGACATGTTGTAGCTATTGAGAGATACCCATAGACCTTGATTGCATGGGGTGAAGTCATGTTCGCACTGAGACATGTGGAACTCATCCAACATGACAAAGGGTTGGCACTAAGTGTTCTCATCCAGCATGAAAAAGGGTTGGCACTAAGACATGAGTGCACATGATCGAGTACCGATGCATCGAAGGAAGTGGATGTCTTGGGGACATGTTGTAGCTATTGAGAGCTACCCACAGACCTTGGTTGCATGGGGTGAAGTCATGTTGCACTATGGATATCCGAGGGCTGGCACTGAGACAGGAGTGCACATGATCAAGTATTGATGCATCGTAGGGAGTGGATGTCCTGGGGACATGTTGTAGCTATTGAGAGCTACCCATAGACCTTAGTTGCATGGGGTGACGTCATGTTTCACTATGGATATCCGAGGATGTATAGATTCACATGTTCAACAGTCAATGGATGTGAGCTCGTGTGGTATCATACTTTGAGTCTGTGTCTCATGGAAGTGACACTTGGTTGCTAGACACTTGGTACATAAGGGAGCAATGAGGCTCTAATATGGTGCAGAAAAGAGCAATGAGGCTCCAATATGTGGCTACCGATGAGAAGGTTACGGATGTGCTGACAAATCCATTGTCAAGGAAAAAGTTCAAGTACTTCAGGGAAAATCTTGACGTAGTCCCTCTTTAGAGGGAGTGATGGATTTAGATGTTATTACAGGGTATTGGATGTCATGCATAAGATATCCAAGTTTTTTGTGGGAAACTGGATAGTCTCATGATTACATGTTGTAGCTATTGGAGAGATACCCACCAGCCCTGGATGCATGCTATGAATTCACAAGGGTGCACGTGATGAGGTACATATGCATTGTAAGGTAGTGGATGCCCTGGGGACATGTTGTAGTTATTTGAGAACTACCCACAAGGCCTTGGATGCATTCGACGTGAAGTCACAAGGGTGCACATGATGAAGTACATATGCATTGAGAGGTAATGGATGCCATGGTGACATGCTGAAGCTATTTGAGAGCTACCCATAGGAAATCTTCAAAGGTAATTTTCAGAGGTAATCTTGGCATAATGTAGAATATCTCCCTCATTGAGAGGGAGTGTTGATGTTTGGGAAACATCGAAAAGACACTCTACTAGATTAATAATTAATAATTAATAATGAAATTATTAATTATTAAGCAATATTATTAATTATAATATTATTATTGTAATAATATATTTATGATATAAAGTATAAATATATATAATAAAGTATAAATCATAAAACATAATATAAAGTATAAATATAAGGGATGCATCTCTTCATGGATGGTCACCATGGTCACCATATGTTCTTTATATATAGAACACTCATCATTGTAATTCATTCATTCACATACAATATCATCTCTTATGAAAAATCAACAAAATATAATTGAGAACTATCATAAATTTTGATGTTACATATACAACAGGTTAATCAGTATCAAAGTCCAAAGAATGGGTATTCGTTTTTCTCTATTACAAACATTTATGTTTTCTAATTTTGAGATTGGTTAGTGTTGTGTAACTTGCTTTTGTCATGTCCAAAAATTTGGATCACTATTCATCTCAAGTAAAAGACAACCCTCGATTGACAAGCCTCAATTCAGGAATGATTCTTGTTCATGCAGGCATAATTTATTTGGCGTACTTGATAGGTAGTATATATGTGATTATAAAGGAAAAATTATTAATAACAAGTTTTATTGTAGTAGCGATGTCCCCGCCGTAAATGCTACTGTTTTACTCGAGTGTAACTGATCTTATTTCCAATGTAGTGTCACGAGCTATTCGTTCAATAGATGCTTACACTAGATCTGGATCTGGATCTTGATCAAATGTATTCTTCTCTGCTACCAAGGGTGCTAGTCCCCGGTCAAATACTTAGTCAACTATGGCTTCCGATCTCAATCTGACAAGTCTCCAACTGGCACTGCAACTCGTGGATCTCAAGTTGGGATAGGACATGGAACGAATTCTCTGGAGGTAGCGGTCGGTTGAAACAATGAGTCATTGGGACAAAAGAGACAGTAGGAGATCCCATCCACTTATTAATATTTGTGGTAATAATCCAATTGGTAGGAAGCTGGGTCTAAGAAGCAATCAATGTAATAAGTGTGAGTATTCGTTGTTGTTGTTCGAAGGTAAGTAGTCGTTGATGTTGTTGTTACACCTTACTGGGTTACAACATCCATCTATATCCATGCACATTTATGGTTCCATATTCTATGCACCTTACTGGTTGATTCCTATGTTGTTATTTTTGCGAAGGAGCTTACAAATTCATGTGGCAATTGTTATAACTATTGAAATTCCCCCCTATTAATGCAAAGTGTGGTTTCCATTAATGTACATGGTGGTTAGGATAAAAGGTTTTATCTTTACATCCTCACATCTGTCTTTCCCTGGTTGTCATCGCCTAGACTAGAATTCTCTCTCATAAAGAGACCACAATCCCAAATACATAACCATGTCAAATGTTCAACCTAGCCAAAGTATGAGTTTGGATAGTCTATTAAGAAATAATAAGTCTGCACAACTCACATAAATAACAAAAAGGAAAATCACATCTTTATTTCTAGAGACACAAGAATTGGAACTGAAACTCTTAGTCCATCTTAGAATCCTACGTACACGTATATACAAATTATCAATAGTGCCATACCACACACGATGTTAGCAGCTCCTCAACTAACTAATTACAACTTACTATAGTCATTTTTATAATGATGACAACATAGTTTCACTTATTACTAATTAATAAATCAATAAGGTACATATTCAACATATAATATATTAATTTAGTAGACCACATGTGCATGTCACTAAAATACAAAATAGATTGCAAGAAGATAGTGGCTATTTTAGGGTTGACATAACCCACTACCCACATACCCATGCTACATTGGTTTCAAGCAAGTGAAAAGTTCATTAGACAAAACTAATTATTAATAGTACATTATTATAATAATGTCAATGGTGCAAATTCAACAAATTCAATTAGCTCATCACCAAAACCTATTGTTGAAAGAATGTCAAATATTAATAGTACATTATTATAATAATGTCAATGGTGCAAATTCAATTAGATCATCACCAAAACCTATTGTTGAAAGAATGTCAAATATCGTTTAGTGATTGAGATGCACTTTTCCATATCTGCTTTGGTATATTTTGTTTTTATGGGTTCATTAAAAAAGGTCTTTGGCAGCCAAAATTCTAAAAGAAACAAGTAAATAGAAAAAGTTGCAAAATTAGGATGACTAATATGAGCTTAAACAATTGTTTTAACCATTTGAAATCACCAATTGTTAGACACTAAGATAATATAAGATAGTTTTATTATGTACTACAAACGATCAAAAATACAATTAATGATATCAATTGGTAGGGGTCCTTAAGCAAAGTACAACAAGATCAAAGAACAAAGAAGAAGAAATAGGAAAGAGTGCAAGAGAAACTATGTTCTTGTCTATGCTTATGTTTTCTAGATAAAAAAAATGATGGTGTGACAAGTTACACCAAGTAAACAATAAAGCCTCAACAAAGCAGTTCCTAAAAAATCATGTCCCTCTTAACAAAAATGCATTGAGAGATTCATAAACCAACCCTAAATACTAATCACGAAATTCCATAGTTTGTTGGTAAGCTTGTATGTTAGTTTGATTTTATGACAGTGTAACCAACCTAAAAATACAATTAATGATATCAATTGGTAGGGGTCCTTAAGCAAAGTACAACAAGATCAAAGAACAAAGAAGAAGAAACAGGAGAGAATGCAAGAGAAACTATGTTCTTGTCTATGCTTATGTTTTCTAGATAAAAAAAATGATGGCGTGACAAGTTACAACAAGTAAACAATAAAGTCTCAAAGCAGTTCCTAAAAAATCATGTCCCTCTTAACAAAAATGCATCGACAGATTCATAAACCAACCCTAAATACTAATCACAAAATTCCATAGTTTGTTGGTAAGCTTGTATGTTAGTTTGATTTTATGACAGCATAACCAACCTAATAGTTGTTAAGTAACCTAATTGACCTTCCAAACAATGGGCATATACAGCTACTTCCTTGGATAATTTATGCTTAACAAGATTACCCCTCTTTTACATTTGATTGCACCGATATATTTATAGTCTGATATGGGAAAGTCTACACAATATTACAATAAAAAAATATTGTTTCAATTTCACTTTTTTAAAAACACCAAGATAGATTCCAACCCACTTGATTTGTCTGCTACATTCATTTTAAGGTAATATTGTTTCAATTTCACCTTTTTAATAACACCTCTGCTACATTCATTTTAAGGTAATATTGTTTCAATTTCACCTTTTTAATAACACCAAGATAGATTCCAACCCACTTGATTTGTATCTGAAAGGCTCCAACACTCACTTTTGTTCACATGGACAAGATTGCTTAAATATTTAAAATAATGTTATGCAGAGTAAAAACATAAAGAAATACATAAACCTATCCCCTTACCTCTGGAATTTCCAAATAATGTTATGCAGAGTAAAAACATAAATAAATACATAAACCTATTCCCTTACCTCTGGAATTTCCGGGCTCATCAAATGGCAAAGAAGTAAAATCATAAGTTCCAAGAAATCTGGACATCTTTTCATTGTTATCCCCAAAAATTCTGCGCCCTTCAATCAACTTCGCATACAAATCTATTAAAATGAGATTTTTGTCAATCAACTTCGCATACAGATCTATTAAAATGATATTTCTGTCAATCAACTTCGCATACAGATCTATTAAAATGAGATTTCTGTTAAACAATGACCTGTGTGCCATATTTGAGGATCATCCACACGACACCCATACAAAACTCCACTTAAGAGAAAATTCTGTGTTTTCCACACAATTACAAAGTAGCATTAGATAAGTAAGTATGGCATTATAATGATATTTGTTAACTCAAGCAGCTACCACATGAATACTTTGAYATTATACATCCATAGAAATTTAATAGCCTAAAGTAACCTTCAAACGAGGGAGGGAGAAGAAAGGAATAAGTGTATTAGGCATGGTGTCTATGGTTCCGTGCAGGCGTTTGAGTTAGCCTTCTCTGTGCAATTGTGTTGACCAAGCCGAATCCTGGTTGGATTGATTCTGCTCTCACCCGTGAATGATCAGTGTGCAAAGAAGATCACATGCATGGGAACCATAATATATATCTATACAATTAATACTTTCATTTTTTACCTTGAAAAATAAATGGAGATGGGTTTAACAAGAAATTTGGTTGGGAATTAGTTCAAATTTATTCCCTTCTCTATTTTATGGACATTGTTAGTGTCTTTGGGTAAATTTGCTGGCAGTTCTGAGATTTTGGTACTTCATTGGTGACTTTGGGATCCCTTCACTTATCCTGGAGGGAGACTGGGTTAAATCTAGTATCTATTATGGGAAAACCCTTTCTTGTATTTTTGTTATCCTAGTCATTTCCCAATAATTGCTACCCTTGTCATGGCATTTAGATTATCTGATTGATTGAATTCAAGAAACACAAGCAAAGCCAAGTCCGGTGGCGGTCAGTGAGAGAGTATTTAGCTAGTAGCACGTGAGAACGTGAGAGAATAGTAGCACGTTAGAAAAAAGAATTGGCTAACTCGAGAGCAATCTTTTCTCGGGAGTTACTTTTCTGAAAGTGGATGCCAAATACAAAAACACCATAATATTCAGAAGATTAAATATTAGAAAAATGAATGGGCTCTCCGACTTACTTTTTCGTAAGTGGATGCCAAGCACAAAAACAACCTAATATTCCCTTGGAGACATGCAACGAACATAAACTTTTCAGCTGGAAAGAGGGACATCTGTTTCATCTCTTATTTCCATGTGAAGTACTGTCCATCCTTCATTTGCATGGAAATTACGTGTAAATAATCCTGTACAACGATCCCTGGTTTGGTTTGGATTGGATAGCAACCAACCTACCCCTGACTGCATGCGAGGGAGTATATCGTCTCAATGATGGATTCGCAATGATAGATCGCAAGGGCTCTGGCCTTCTGGCGCAAAGTAAGTCTTATCAAGGCTACGAAACTTCTCAGTAGGTAGGAGGCCTGGAAATAACTCTGTTGGGGAATGATATAAGTTCCTTATTCTCGCGGCCTTCTACATGTCATGTATGACAGCGAGGTACGGGTCACCGTTGTTGCTTTTACTAACATGTCGTTGCCACCACCTCCGCTCTCGTTCTGGTTGTTGCCGTGCGAAAGAGAATACCTACGAAGGAAGGTAAGGTCTAGTCTGACTATTACTGCCTGTTGTTTTGCTTGTTTACTTGTTGGTTGGCTTGCTGTCTTATGGGGCTATTAAAGTATTTTCATGGCTCTCATGCTTAAATAGAATAAAGCCAAGTAGGTTTATCAAGTTGCAAGTGCAAAACTTTCAAAGAACTGAGGGGCCTTTGACACATATCACTCACCGTGCTTATTTTGATAGTAAGTCGTCGAAACAGAGAGTGCTCTGGGGGGACTGAATTCGGTAGCCTGGATAAGTGGAGTTGAATGGTTGTTCCCCAATGAGCGGCTGACGGTGTCACTCGGGATCGCGGCCCAAAAGGGTGAGGCACGACTCACGAGTGAATGCTATATTTTGGGAACTAGGAATTACGATTTTACAGTGCCTCATGAACGATCTATCCCCTTCCCTTAGTACGAGCGGGAGCAGGCAATGCTAACCCTACTAAATTAAGGAGTAGGCTAACTCGGGAGCAATCTTCCCTCTCGAGTTATCTTTTCTATAGGCTTTTCAGTTGTGTTGTTTTAAATTTCCTGTTAATTTTCTGAGCATCTAGGCTGGTTTAAAATGGGGCAAAATCTCTGGGTAAAGTTTTGAAATGCATGGACCTTTGATCCATGTGAAACTCAGGCTAACCCTGAAACTCTAACTGGATTCAGACCCATTTTTTTTTCATGAAAAACTGGTCTTGTTTGCTCCCAAGTTAGCCTACTTTTCAGGCAGGGTGAAGTCGTATCTCCTTTAACACTCTAAGTGGGAGTAGGCTAACTTGGGAGCAATCTTCCCTCTCGAGTTTCGTTTTTCAGGTTTCAGGGAAAAAAAGGGGCCTGAATCCGGCCAGATTTTTAGGGGTAGTTTGAGTTTTGCATGGATCAAAGTTCCATGCATTTCAAAACCTTACCCCATAGGTTTTGCCCCATTTTAAACCAACCCAAATGCTCAGAAAATTAATCAGAGTTCTAGATTGGCCGAAAATTTAAAAGCGAGCCGTCGAAAGACCTGCTGGAAAGATAACTCAGAAGGGAAGATTGTTCTCGAGTTAGCCCACTCAAGAGCCATAGATTCTTGATTGTCCTTCATAACATACTAGCTTCTCACTCCCAATGTGCTCTTACACTCTTTCTCTCTCCTAGCTACTGATAGGTAGGTAAAGTGATAACTCGGCCTTTGGTTTTCCTCGTTGGCTCATTTAACATGACTCAACAACTTGGTAGGCCCTTCCATTCAGATATGTATATTTGTAGCTAGTCGGGAACAAAACCCGATGATCCCATACCATACTCAATTATTCAATTCTATTCAATATGTCGGATAAGCCAAAGGTTTAGGTTAAAGTCTATAGGTACCTCTATTCTCGTTGGCTTGACTTCTTTCCCACGCTTTCCAAAGGTAGGTGTCTTGGATCAAACTATACAACTTATAAGTATGTTGTTGATCAAATGTTCAACACTTATAAGTAGCTAGATGTGTGTATGAAGAAAAATATAATGCTAGAAATGTTTGCACCATATTCATGTTCAATTTTACAAGAATTGTTGGATTACTGAGAGGGGAGGTGAATCAGTAATAGCGTAATTATAATAATTTTTCTTCAAATGTTATATCAATGTAGAATTATTATCCAATAATGAGCAATAAGAAATAAACAATCACACACATACACAATACACCAGTGTTTTACGTGGAAACCCAAAATGGGAGAAAACCACAGAATGTGTTTTCTTATAATGCTTGAAGAATTACATTCATTGGAAGCACCAAATTCCTTTGTTTTCTAGCCGCAACTAGAAGGAGGCTCCAACCCCCTAGTTTCTCAGGCTACAACCTAAGGGAAGTTCCAACTCTCCAATTCTTTGACTACAACTAAAAGGAGGCTACAACCCCCTATGTTCTTCGACTACAACCACTTGTCCTTGCCCCGTCCTGCCACCCTGAAGTAGAAGTAGAATGATGGAACCACTGTCACACTATCACTGTGAGATATACCGCTGTAAACCTGTACCAATAAATCTGAACCATGCATCAACCTATACCTCAACTTGTAATCAACCTGTACCATAAACAAGTGCATCAACCATGCACCAACCTGTACCAAACAACCTGTAATCAACCTGTACCATAAATACGTGCATCCAACCATGTACCAAGTATGTACCAATCATGTGTCAACTACTCATCAACTATGACTCATCAATATGTACCAACATCATTAATTATACACCTCATGTATGTGCCAACTCATCAACTACTTGTCTCAACCATGTACTCAACCTGTACCTCAACCAAAACCCCTCATCAATTTCATCATCGAAATCTGATTTGTAGATCTGTAATAGACTTGGTGTATATGATCACATTCCTGCAAACCTTCCTTAACTTTAACAAAAAGAGACTAGCATTTTCATCAAACTTTTCTTTAGTCTCACATGCCTAGTTTTGGATTAGTCAACAACCCAAACTTGAAGTAATCACAACTTTGAACCTGTAATGTATAAAGATCTGAAACTGATATACAATGTTCTTCAGTGTGTTTTATGCAATTTTTCCAGGTGTCACTACTTAGAACCTCTCAGAAAAGGAATTATAGCAAAAATGTGTAACATCCCGCTCTGGCGCACTGAAAACACTTATTATTTGAGGACACTTGCTCACAAGTGATCTGGACCTTTATGATGTTAGACCATTTATACTTGATTATGATGCGATTGACATATGACATGATGTGTTACTATTTGATGTAGACAGGTGCTATTGACTCAGTTTTATTGAGTGTGCAGGGTTTTGACCTTGAGGATGCAGAGGCATCGGTAGAACCCCCTTGGACTTCGGACTGAGTCAGGGAGTGTGATTTTGGGTGATATGTTTACTATGATGTTTCATTCGATTTGATGATTTGTTGTTGACAGCTCTGACATGATTATTGTTGATGCAGGATGACGATAGCTTGCCGACCAGACTCACATATGGAGTAAAGGGGCCACACACGATTTGCAGAGAGGTTGAGGGAGAGGGGTGGACAGCAGCCCTGCCACTACTTGCTAGCACTCCCGCCGTGGCTCGAACTGTAGGTTAACGATTACCTAGTTCGAGAGGATCCACGATGCCATGAGGGTGGACTGCGACAGTCGCTCACGATGATTCTAAGGGGCGCGGAATAAGGCGGGGGCCTTATTCCTTAGAACCCTTAGTCTCCTACAAGTTCACCTGACGGAGTGTTGACTCCAGGGGTTATAGAGGTCTACCAATCAGTCCAGTTGGCGAGTGGCACCCTTGGAGCACGTGGTGCATCCTGAAGGGCACGTCGCACAAAAGAAACTCAGTTGGCGAGTGGCACTCTTGGAGCACATGGTGCGTCCTGAAGGGCACGTCGCCCAAAAGAAATTCCAGAGGCGAGTGGCACCCTTGGAGCACGTGGTGCGTCCTGAAGGGCACGTCGCAATAATGTGGTTGAAGGAGTCAGCCTAATTAGCACTAAGTCATCAACACTCGAATAAAACCTTAAGCAATTCCCCTAACCAATCGTCGCCTAGCTCAGAAACTAAGCCCTAAGCTTAAGACCTTTCTAGAAAAAGGGGGGGGATTTAGTGTGACCTTAACAAATGAAAATTTCAAAAAAAAAAAAACAAAAAAAAAACTCAGACCATTATCCTCTCATTATCCATGTCTACCTTTTTAAACTATCCTCCATCACCTTAATCTTCTAGTAGTCATCTCCCTTTTTCATGTCCAGTTCACATTACTAAATCACCATCCCTCCCCGTAATTCCTCATTAATCGTTTTA
>ML777831.1:874296-890937 GCA_009831015.1 Picea engelmannii | reverse complement strand
TACAAGTGGTTCTTAAGCGCACATCTGTTGGCCACCCTTGTAACCCCTATTGGTACCCCTTCGAGTGGTAGCGCATCAGACAACACCTGTGTACAGATCAACCTAGATTTCCTGAAGCCCTCTTTAGATAAACCTATCGGCCGCCAAACTGCTATAGTGTCGCTGAGAAAAACACTCGAGAAGATACTCTCTAGTACCTGGGTAGTCGAGTAGTACGGCTAAGGGTACGGTCTATCCTCCTTAGTTATTGCCCTGAGATATTGGGCCGAGTACTACTGTTGGACCCCGCATGTGTATCAGAGAGCTATAGCACAGGGCAAACCCTTGTCTATAGAACCCTTGAATACCTAACCCTTGGGGGACAAAAACATAAACAAATTAAAACAGACTAGATCTATTGTCGTGCAACTGTGTTTGGGTTTCCAAGTAAATACACATTTCTTTCTGGTTAAGAATTTGGGGATTTCATCACCGCAATATTCTTCAGACCGGAGTATAACTCCGTAGGTGTAAGAAAAAAAAAAACTGGAATTTTTTTCACCATTATTTGAGACCTATTCCATTGGATTCATCTCTCCACCCTTATCACATTCATCCATATCATTTTTCGGAAAATTTTTTGACCCCGCCCACCTCTTTTTAGTTCACCCATCCTCATGGCCCATACTCGTAGCTGAGATCTGGAAACTCGCTTCAACACCTTGCAATCTGGTTTCCTCAAGACCCAAAAACAAGTGAAACAACTCAATGCTATTGTTGCCTCCATCGATTCATCCATCAATTCAACCATAAATACAACCATGCAATCCTCAATGGAGGAAGTCAAACAAGAACTGACCACCTAGCTTGAATATGTCTTTGCATCCCTCTACACCAAACTGAAGATCCCTACAGATGACCATTTCTCTGAAGCACCTCCAAAGACTGAAGGCAAACATTCCTCCCATTCCCATACCTTTCAGCACCAACACTTTCATCGTGACATACGCCTTTCGATGGTGGATGTGACCAAATTTGATGGCTCGGACCCCATCGGTTGGGTAACCCAAATGGAACATTATTTCTCTTTATACGGCATCATAGATGACTTGGCCAAACTCCAGTTTGATGTTCTCCATCTAGATCAAGAACGTTGGCAATGGAGAAAAAATTCCTGTCAAGGGTATATTGCTTGGACCCAATTTGTGACTGAGCTTTATGAGCACTTTGACATGGACACCAACCATTTGGGCCGTTTGACAAAGTTGAAACAATCCGGAATAGTAGAAGACTTCATAGCTGCCTTTGAGCGCCCGACTTTTCGAACAGAGGGCATGACTGATGCTTTCTTTTGAGAGTGTTTTATCAGTGGCCTCAAGGAGGATATTCGGGCCCATGTCCTCATGGCTCGACCCTCGACTTGGGTGGAGGCTACTAAAAGAGCTAAAGAAGCACAACAGGTTGTATCATCTCAAAACCAAAAACCCTTCTTTATCCCTCGCCCTAAACCCGACACTCCCACTACTCCCTCCGCCCCATTAAAGATCCAAAAATTGACCAGGGCTAAAATAGTCGAATGCCAACTCAAAGGCCTTTGTTATAATTGTGATGACAAATATTTCCCGAGCCACAAGTGTAAGGAAAAAAATCTTTTTATGGCCGTCTCTGAGGATATTTCGGAAGAGGATGTTGAAACTCCCCTTGTGTCTAAGTCACTTGAAATCACTAACATAACCCCTCCCTCAGACCCTTCCGAAGTAGAACCCTTCATTTCCCTCAATGCTCTCACTGGATTTTCCGCTCCCCAAACCCTCAAGTTAATCGGTTACATCAAGCATCGAAAGGTCATCATTCTGGTTGATAGTGGAAGCACCCATAATTTTATTCATCGCCGCATTGCCCAAGAAACTCATTGCTACATCCATGTTGTCAACAATTTCCAAATCATGATTGCCAATGGTGGTTCCATGAAATGTGGAGGGCGCTGTGAAAATGTGCGTCTCCAAATCGGTGACTACCACCTAAAATCCCATATGTTTTCTATCAACATGGGTGGTTGTGACATTGTGTTGGGTGCCGACTGGCTAAAAACTTTGGGTCCCATTCTCGTGGATTTGAAGGCATTAACCATGCAATTCGACCAGGAAGGCCACCAATATAAATTCCAAGGCATCACTGCTGGTTCACCTGAGGTCATTAGTTCCCATCGCATGGAAAAGCTGCTCAAAAAATGTCATTCTGGTGTCATTTCCCAACTCCATGCCATCCAAGCAATAGAGACACCCCCGATGCCGCATGACCTCCAAGCTCTCCTTTCTAAACATCAAATGGTATTTTCCACTCCCCAAGGACTCCCTCCTTCCTGCAGTGTTCATGATCATTCCATTCCCCTTGTACCCGGAAGCCTTCCTCCCAATATCCATCCATATCGCCACCCCTTTTCACAAAAAATTGAAATTGAGAAAACGGTCCAGGAACTCCTTAATGCAGGCGTTATCTACCCTAGTACGAGCCCTTACTCTTCTCCTGTAGTCATGGTCCTGAAGAAAGAAGGTTATTGGAGAATGTGTCATGACTTTCGTGCCCTCAAAAAACTGACCATTAAAGACAAATTTCCCATTCCTGTTATTGATGACCTCCTAGATGAATTGAGTGGCGCCCAATTCTTTACTAAACTTGATCTTCGCTCGGGCTATCACCAGATATGTATGAAAGAGGTAGAAATTCCCAAGATGGCCTTTCGCACTCATGAGGGCCACTATGAGTTTTTGGTCATGCCCTTTGGCTTGTGTAATACCCCCACCACCTTCCAAAGCCTCATGAATCATGTCTTCCATCCCTTTCTCCATCATTTTGTCTTAGTTTTCTTTGATGATATCCTCATCTATAGAAAAACCTGGACAGACCATCTTACTCATGTGGATCAAGTTCTCCATCTCCTCTCCTAGCACCAACTTTTCCTGAAACAGTCTAAATGTGCTTTTGGTGCCTCAGAAGTAGAATACTTGGGTCATCTAGTTGACAAGGATGGCGTCAGGGTGGATCCAAAAAATATTGAAGCTATGCAAGACTGGCCACACCCAAATACTCTCAAAAGATTGCGTGGATTTCTGGGCTTAACAGGGTATTATTGCAATTTTGTTAAGAACTACGGAAAGATTGTAGCACCTCTCACTGCTCTCCTAAAAAAGAACTCTTTCACTTGGATTCCAGCCGCTGCTCAAGCTTTTCAAACCTTGAAGATGACCATGTGCACCACTCTGGTTCTGGCCCTTCCTGATTTCACAAAGACCTTTGTGTTGGAATTTGATTCCTCAGGGAAAGGAATCGACGTTGTCCTTATGCAAGAGGGTCGACCTTTGGCCTTCACCATCAAACAACTGTCTAAAAGGAATCTGGGCAAACCCATTTATGAAAAGGAAATGTTGGTTATTCTACATACTGTTGATTTGTGGCACCCTTATCTCTTGGGGCAATGCTTCCAAATTAAGACCGACCATCAAAGCCCCAAGTACTTTATGGAACAACGCATTTCCTCCCAGGAGCAACAAAAATGGGTGACTAAGCTCTTTGGTTATGATTATGAGATCATTTACAAGAAGGGAAAAGACAATGTAGTGGCGGATGCACTATCCCAAAAATATGAAGAAGAAGGATCCCTTTTTTCCCTTTCCTTCATTGTACCCGATTGGCTCCAAGTTGTGCGCCAGGAATGGCTTCAAGATCCCAAAAGTTCGCATCTGATCCAACAATTGCATACCAAGGCTCCGGCTCCCCCAGGGTACTGTTGGCTCCAGTATGAGCTTCGATACAAAGGCCGTTTGTATTTAAGTAAACAATCAAAGCTTAAATCCATGGTACTTTCTGAGCTTCATGCTACACCCACAGCGGGGCACTCAGGGTTCACCAAAACATATGACAGGGTCAAATGTTCTTTTTTCTGGGATGGTATGAAACAGAACATCCGTAATTTTGTCGTTGAATGTGAGGTGTGCTAACGCAACAAGGGAGAAACAGTCAAATCTCCGGGCACACTACAACCACTTCCGATTCCACCTGCTATTTGGAAGGATATCTCTATGGACTTTATTACTGGCTTACCCAAGTCAGGGAATAAATCATTCATAATGGTGGTTGTGGATCACCTTTCCAAGTTTTCTCATTTCTTCACTTTTCAACACCCATTTACTACATCCATGGTGGCTCAACTTTTCATGGACCAGGTCTTCAAGCTTCATGGCATGCCACACTCTATTGTTTTTTATCATGACCCGACTTTCAGAAGCAATTTTTGGCAAGAACTATTTAAGCTACAGGGCACCCAATTGCATCTCAACACAACTTATCATCCCCAGACTGATGGTCAAACGGAAGTTGTCAACAAGTGTTTGGAAACATATCTGAGGCATTTTGCCTCTGAAAAACAACATTAGTGGGCTCAATGGCTACCCCTAGCCAAATGGTGGTACAACACTTCCTACCATACAACTACTCGCATGACTCCTTTTGAAGCGGTATATGGACATAAGCCACCTTCAGTTATCTCATACTTACCGGGTACCTCGAAGGTCCATGCGGTTGACCAAATACTTATAGTTCGAGAGGATATTCTTCGTACCCTTAAAGAGAACTTGGTCATGGCACAGAATCACATGAAGCAACAAGCAGATCAAGGTCGCTCTGAACGTCAATTTGCCGAAGGGGATGAGGTGTTTCTGTGACTACAACCATACAATCAAACTTCCCTCAAGGCTGAGCATTGTCAGAAGCTAACGCTCAAATTCTATGGTCCTTATACAATTCTCAAGCATGTGGGACAAGTCACATATCAGTTAGCTCTGCCTAGTTAGTCGAAGCTACATCCAGTTTTTCATGTTTCATGCTTAAAGAAGGTGATTGGAACTAGGTGCCAAATTCAAACCAACCTTCCCGAGTTAGCTGAAGAAGGATCCATTTGGCTACAACCAGAAGCAGTTTTGGACTAGCGTGAGCATCGCCTGCGTTAGAGAACCATCAAGGAAGTGCTAGTCCAGTGGAAAGATAAGACTCCAACAGATGCCACTTGGGAACCAGCTACCATTCTGCAGCATTTTCCACATCTCAAGCCTTGAGGACAAGGTTGTTTTTAAGGGGGCAGACATGTTAGGGTCCTAACCCGCACATAGGTAGATCAATATATTCAGATGGAATAAAGGTCAATATTAATAAGGCCTTTCAATAAAATAGAATAAGGATGATGTAAGAAGACCTAATAGAAGCTTCCACTTCTAGAAGGATCTTCCTCTAGATGCTTCTCTTGATAGACATATTTAGTATAAATAAGGGTCGAGGGTATGAAAACCCTATCTTGGAGATTATTGTAATAGAGTGTTTCTCAATTGGAGGTTGCCCCCTCGAAGAGGCCTATGAACATTGCTTTCTGAATCAAAGTGCTATTTCTGTTGTTGTTCTTATATCATTTCTGTGTTATTGTGGAGATTATGCTAGATATATTACTGTTATTCTGCCATTTCTAGCATTTTATTTCTATTCTGCATATTTATTATATCTGGTATCTTGCACTATATAGCAAATAAATAGGGTGCAACCCCTTTTTCTGCTGGACCCTGGTTGTATTGGCACTCACCATGTGGTCGGACGCTAATAATGGGTGCGCTAGCCCTCGACTATTTTGGCTCTTGGTTACGTGTAAGGCCATATGACCTTGTCCTCCAAGCTCCACACACCATACCTTATTTATAGCCCCCCAAAAATAGCCCACGGTTAATCCCCCTGGTCGGTGGGCTAGCCCGACCGACCGAGGCTTAACCCTTAACCTTTGCGTGCATGGTATACAAGATTGGGTTTGATGGAGTGGCAAGTTGGTAACACCCGAAAATAGGGACTAGTTCCATGGAATTCTCATCAATCACATAGAAGACAGGTCTCGTGGTTTGGTTGTATGGAGACGCAACGCCGGGGGCTGGGGCCTAGCCCCAGCCCTTTTCTCCGCCATTTCAAACACCATGTAAAGTTAAATATTAATGGTGCCTTTTATGGTTAAGACTCATCTAGTAGGCATGGTGGTAGCCCGATATACGTGAAATATTGGCACCCAACAGAGATCCATGGTTCGAACCTCATAAACTCCAAACAATTTTACAATAACTTAACCAATGAATGGGTGCCATGTTGCAACCCATGTCTGGGCCACATGGAACCTTCCCATTCACCCTATCCGATGCCATGTGTCCAAATTACATTGGTCCACATGTCAACACCTGTCCACTTGCCACATCAACACTGTTCCACGTCAGAATTCCACATGTCGTACGACCATTCCACGTCAGCCATACGAATGTGCCACATGTCACCCTTACAGTGGTGACATGTGTCACTCCCTGACTCACCCACCTGTCTATCCATGTCAATTCCATGTACCTTTCCATGTCAATGCCATGTATCCTACCACATCAGTTGTACATTCGTACGACCTGTATAGTCAGCTACCACGTGGCACAGTATGGACTGTACAATCATCATTCATTTTTGCCTATTTGGCCAAATGAACAAACCACTATATCTGCATCATATGACATCTGTTTGAGCCCGTTCAAGTTGCATTGGGTTCATATCGATGAGGCCTAAGCACACGTCCGTTTTGAATCCATTCCGAGCACTTTTATTTTTAGGCCTTTCTGAGCCCTATATGGCTCCTAGATCCAATTCTCGATCATACCTCCCCACAAAATACCTTTTGGTCCCCAAAAGGTTACTAACCAGTCATCAAGTTTAGGATAGTCCACCTGACTTGTTCTCTGTCTTTGAACTCTGTCTTGTGCACCTGTCTCATCAAGATCAACTGTAAAACAATCATGATAACTGGCAGCATATTGTTAGCCATTTGTACCCTTGTCACATCTTACTAAAGCCACTATCATCCATGTAGACAACATTACTAGTGATAGCATAAAAAATATGACTGCAAATGAGATGATATGTTTTTAATATTTGCACGACATTAGCTTATCTTGAAGCAAAGTGTGATTGATTTTCCATTCCACAATCATCTCATGTTCTTGCTTAAGATCAATTACTTGATTTGAAACAATTATAGGTGTGTTTCTTGCTTGAGATGCCTTTATTACTTATTCCATAGTCTGAAGAGATTTACTTGCCTTTATATGATGAGCATGAACCACATATTCTTGACCTGCTTTAGTTAAGTGATATTGATTATTTTCCCTGTAGAAGATTGCTTTACAATCATACAAGTAAGGATTGCCTAAGAGCATTCCACATTCACTTAGTGGCACCACATCACATGTTACCTTGTCCACAAACTTAGATGAAATTGAAAATTTTAATGTGCAGTGCTTTGTTATGTGCAATTGATGATTGTTTATTATCCATTTAAGTGTGTAAGGCTTATGATGCATCTGAGTTTTTAATCCCAATTGCTTAACCAATTCCTTTGAAATTAATTTAGATTGAGATCCACTATCTATCAATGTGTTGACCTTAGTATGTCGCATGATGACCCTTATGTGAAACAATTTACTTCTAGCATCRAATMTATCACCAATTTTATTTAACAAACCAATCAATGAGACTTTTGATTCATCACCTRAATCTGATCCCAAGTCTGTTGGTCATGTTGCTACTGCAACTATTTTCCTCCCTTTCTTTAACTTGAACCACTTTGGTCTCTTCTCGAGATGMAATTGCCAACAACGGTCCTCATCATGCCCCTCTTTCTTGCAATGATTGCAAGAGAGCTTCTCTTCCTTTCTTGCCACTGAATTTTCCTTCTTGCCATGCCACTTCCTTTTGTCCTCTTTCCTTGAAGACAATTCCCTCGATATACCAACCCTTGTTTTCCCTGCTTCAATGTATGTCACTTGAACCGAAACCTCGTCAAGATTAGTAGGTCCAAACATGAATACAATATTTTGAATATGTGTAGGTAAACCTCCTATATACTTCATAAGAGTTTCTTGGGTATGTAAAGGAATATCTAACATCAATGCCATTTTACGAAATCTATCTGTGTATTCTTGCACTGTTTGTCCCTTTCTTAGTTTAAGAGCTTGCCATTCAATTAACGCTTTCTCTTTATAACCCAAAGGATAGAATTGCTTTCTAAGTGCATAAATAAAACTCTGCCACGTTGGAAATACATTACCCACTTGTTGTGTGTCATTTTGCAACTTGCTTTGCCACCAGATGAGTGTTGTGCCTGCAAGTCTAAGAGATGCCAACTTGATCTAAGTTTCCTCATCCTTGATTTGTTACACACTACAATAAACCTCCATCTGTCTGACCCAATTATCAAGTCTTTCTGCATTGAATTCACCATCATACATGGGTAATTCAAATTTTACATCAAGTTTTAGTAAATACATTTCATTCTTATGTTTATGGACATGTTTCTTTGCAGTGCTTTTTGAACTTGAACTAGAAGAAGAAGGAGAAGAAGGAGGTGAAGATGGAGGTGAAGGAGGAATTTGAGGGGGACCCTCTCCTTCTTCACTTTTTCCCTTTGAAGATTCACCAAGAACTGGTCTCTTTCGTTCCAAGTAATCCTCATACAAAACCTTCATCATCTCCGACATGGAGAAGAAAGTTTTTCGAAACTCTTTCTCATCCTAAGAAAGTCCCTCTTCCGATGCCATCTTCTCACTATGATAATTTCTCTTTCTCAATCCAATCAATGGATTCTCTTCAACAATATCGCCTTCACCATGATTCATCTTTTCCCTGGTAATCATGCAAACTCAAAAACCAAACGTCAACTAGCTCTGATACCACTTGATCTGAAAAGATCTTTTAAACAACCATGGTTGGGTTATTATGCATGTGTTAATTAACCATTTAGGAAGCTGAATGAAAGAGAAATAATGATAAAGTAAACATGACATCCATAAAGCAATGTATAGATCTAAACATAAGCATGAGAACAACAAACCATAAAACACCAAAGTGATAATGGAGTTCGACAATCTCGCCTACATCTCTGGGCCTTTGTCTCAGTGGGTGAGGCTTTCCTATTTCTGTTCAAAGATTTAAATATACATCACAACAGTGCCAAAAATGTTACAAACTTATATGGTCTTGTTCTACTAGATCTCTAGAACCCAAAAAAATCGACGACACTGAAATCGGATGACCGTAGCTCCCAGAAATGGCCCGCAAAGGTGCTCTCCTCAATGGTTTCCCTACATAAAAATGGCTTTGGCTTGACAAATATTCAACATAGCTCTATTTTGAACCTCTCTTTTGGCTTCAAGAACCCCTGGTTTATATAGATATGAAGTTGGTAACCATCTCCTAACTTCCCCCCAAGATCTGGCCTAAAAAAGGGCCCAATACCCCCCCAAAATGACCAAAATATTCAAATATAAGCCCATAAATCAATAAGAATCCATATTATATAGTAAAAACCCACTATATAGAAAATAAATAGGGTGAAGCCCCTTTTTCCTCTGGCCCTTGGTCATATTAGTGCTCACCATGTGGCCAGGCGGTAATACTGGGCGCCCTAGCCCCCAACTGTTTTGGCTCCTGGTTATGGGTAAGGCCATATAACCCTATCCTCCAAGCTCCACACACCATACCTTATTTAGAGCCCCCGAAAAATAGCCCACAGTTAAGCCCCTTGGTCAGTGGGCTAGCCCGACCGATCGGGGCTTAACCCTTAACCTTCGCGCGCATGGTATATATGACCGGGTCTTATGGAGTGGGAAGTTGGTAATGCCCGAAAATGGGGGCTAGGTCCATGGAATTTGTGCCAACTGCATAAAATACAGGTCTCATGGTTCGTTTGTATGGAGACACAACATCGAGGGCTGGGGCCTAGCCCCAACCCTTTTCTTTGCCATTTCAAACACCACACAAACTTAAATATTAATGGTGCCTTTTACGGTTAAGACTCATCCGGTAGGCAGGATGGTAGCTCGGCCTATGTGAAATCTTGGTGCCCAACATAGGTCCATGGTTCGAACCTCATAAACTCCAAACAATTTTACAATAACTTAACCAATGAATGGGTGCCATGTTACAACCCATGTCTAGGCCACATGGCACCTTCCCATTCGCCCTATCCGATGCCACGTGTCCAAATGCCATTGGTCCACCTGTAAACACCTATCAATACCTATCCACCTTCCACATCAAGACTTATCGATGTCATCCTTCCATTGTACCTACCACGTGTCATACGACCATTCCATGTCAACCGTACTGACGTGCCATGTGTTACCCTTGCAGTGGTGACACATGTCACTCCCTGACTCGTCAACCTGTTTGTCCACGTCAGCTCCACCTACCCTGCCATGTCAACACCACGTATCCTGCCACTTCATTTGTACGATCGTACAACCTGTACAATAAGCTTTCACGTAGCACTGTACGGACTGTATAATCATTAATTTTTTTTATTGTTTGGCCAAATGAACAAACTGTGATATCTGGAGCATACGACGTTCGTTTGAGCCCATTCAAGTTGCGTTGGGTTTGTATCGATGAGGCCTAAACACAAGTCTGTTTTGAATCCATTCTAAGCACTTTGATTTTTAGGCCTTTCTTTGCCCTATCTAGCTCTTGGATCCAATTCTAGATCACACCTCCCCACTAAAGACCTTTTGGTCCCCAAAAGGTTACTGAACAGTCACCAAGTTCGGGATAGGACACCAGACTTGTTCACTGTCTTTGAACTCTATCTAGTGCACCTGTCTCATCAATATCAACTATAAAAAAATCATGATAATTGACAACATATTGTTAGCCATTTGTACCTTGTCACATCTTACTGAAGCCACTATCATCCATGTAGACAACATTACTAATGTTAGCATAAAAAATATGACTACAAATGAGCTGATATGTTTGTAATATTTGCATGACATTAGTTTATCTTGAAGCAAAGTGTGATTGATTTTCCATTCCACAATCATCTCATGTTCTTGCTTAAGATCAATTACTTGATTTGAAACAATTATACATGTGTTTGTTGMTTGACATGTCTTTCTTAATTGTTCCATAGTTTGAAGAGATTTATTTTCCTTTATATGATGACCGTGAACCACATATTATTGACCTGCTTTGGTTAAGTGATATTGATTCTTTTCCCTGTAGAATATTGCTTTACGATCATACAAGTAAGGACTGCCTAAGACCATTCCACATTCACTTAGTGGCACCACATCACATGTTACCTCATCCACAAACTTAGATGAAATTGAAAATTTTAATGTGCATTGCTTTGTTATGTGCAATTGATGATTGTTTCTTATCCATTTAAGTGTATAAGGCTTATGATGCATCTCATTTTTTAATCCCAATTGCTTAACCAATTCCTATGAAATTAAGTTAGATTGAGATCCACTATCTATCAATGTGTCGACCTTAGTATGTCGCATGGTGACCCTTATGTGAAACAATTTACTTCTAGCATCGAATCTATCACCAATTTTACCTGTCAAACCAATCAATGAGACTTTTGATTCATCCTCTGAATCTGATCCCAAGTCTGTTGGTCATGTTGCAGCTTGAACTGTTTGTCTCCCTTTGTTTTCCTTGAACCACTTTGGTCTCTTCTCAGGATGCAATTGCCAACAACGATCCTCATCATGCCCCTCTTTCTTGAAATGATTGCAAGAGGGATTTTCTTCCTTTCTTGCCACTGAATTTTCCTTCTTGCCATGCCACTTCCTTTTGTCTTCTTTCCTCGAAGGCGATTCCCCTAATACACCAACCCATGTTTTCCTTGCTTCAATGTATGTCTCTTGAACAAAAAACTCATCAATATTAGTAGGTCCAAACATGAATACAATATTTCGAATATGTGCAGGTAAACCTCCTATATAATTCATAAGAGTTTCTTGGGTATGTAAAGGAATATATAACATCAATGCCATTTTACGAAAGCCATCTGTGTATTCTTGCACTGTTTGTCCCTTTCTTAGTTTAAGATCTTTCCATTCAATTAACTCTTTCTCTTTATAACCCAAAGGATAGGATTGCTTTCTAAGTGCATAAATAAAAATCTGCCATGTTGGAAATACATTACCCACTTATTGTGTGCCATTTTGCAACTTGCTTTTCCAGCAGATGAGTGTTGTGTCTGCAAGTCTAAGCGATGCCAACTTGATATGAGTTTCCTCATTCTTTATTTGTTGCACACTACAATAAAACTCCATCTGTCTGACCCAATTATCAAGTCTCTCTGCATTGACTTCACCACCATACATGGGTAATTCGAATTTAACATCAAGTTTTTGTAAAGGCATTTCATTCTTATGTTTATGGACATGTTTCTTTGCAGTGATTTTCGAACTTGAACTAGAAGAAGAAGGTGAAGAAGGAGGTGAAGATGGAGGTGAATGAGGAATTTGAGGAGGATCCTCTCATTCTTTATTTTTTCCCTTTGAAGATTCACCAAGAATTGGTCTCTTTCATTCCAAATAATCCTCATACAAAACCTTCATCATCTCCGACATGGAGAAGAAAGTTTTTCGAAACTCTTTCTCATCTTGAGAAAGTCCCTCTTCGGATGCCATCTTCTCACTGTGAGAAGTTCTATTTCTCAATCCAATCAATGGATTCTCTTCAACAAGCTCGACTTTGTAGTGTCCCCAAGGCCGAGCCCCATTACAGATCATGTTTTATGCAAAGAATTGTAAATATGTTCTACGGGCTGGTGAGCCAAGTCTTGTATAAGCTGTAGGATTATGTGTTTTGTTAGGCCAGGGAGCCTAAGTGTTGAAGGCCAGGAGCCTGTTGATGTACTTGTATGTATGCGGATCAATTAATAAAATATAAACATCGCTAGTGCAGACCGACCACGATGAATGAGTGATGGGGGACTGAGCGTCCACAGAGTGGGCAAGGAACTAGGGGCTAAAAGGTGGAAAAGGGGCTGAGTGATGAGCCTAGGGGGCTTAGGCCTGGAATAATATTTTAATATTATTTCCAAAAAATCCATGGAAAAGGACCCGTGATTCCCAAGTGGTGGAAGGAAGGCGTACGGATGGAACGCATGCAGTTCCCAGGGTGACAAGTGTCAACCCTGGTGCATGCAATAAAACAGAGAAAGTAAGCCGAGAGGGGGACGCTCTCCTCCATTTTGAACTGAACCTCTGAGCGTGGAACCAGTACGACCTCTGGCCGGATATCCTAATTCATCTCTGAAACCGTTAAGCTGTGTTGCCTAAGGAAAACCATGTATACCCTGTCTAGAGCTGTGAGTTGCGTTCGTTCCAGGAAATCCCGAGAGCGCATTTCCGTAACCGAAATTCCCTGTGTTGAACTCCAGTGGAAGAATCCTTGTGGTTGGTGAAAAGGCCGAGCTAGCATATGTGTAGATCCTGTTCCGAAATCAGGCCGTGAGATCATCCAGTGATTGTTGAACCATTTTGGGATACCTTTGTCTGTGTTTCCCGTGGGTTGTTGTGACTGCGTAGTATTGGTTTGCGTGAGGCTTGTTGGCCTGTGAGTGACTCCTCCAGGTGAGAGAGTGCGCAAAAGGGAGAAGAGAACTCCTGGAAGGAATCCCTGTAGCTGCCATAGAGCCCGGAGACTTCCGGTCCGGTCTGTTCCTGTAACCCAAGGTAAGGGAGACTGGCAGCCGAAGGACTGTCTAGGTGACAGAGAAGGTGCACTCTCCTAGGGTGGAACAGGCATGTGGGGAATGAGGGTCTGTGGGTAGTGAGCGTGGGAGATTCCTGGGAGAGCTTTCTTCCTGGTGTTGTGTATGTGCTATCTTCCCTGTAACCTTGGCCTAGCCTAGGATTCCTTGCCTTGGGGTGGAGCTCGGTCCCAACTCGAGGGTGACCCACTGTTGAGTTGATGAACAGTGTGGTCTAAGGCTGGGAGGTTCGTGGAAGGCCTGCACTTGGTTGTGAATTCTACAACTGTTCAAAGATAAGTATCTGAATTATGTTTGTATCACATTTAGCATGACTGTGCTGTTCATGTATCATGTTTTCCGCTGTGTAAATTAGTTACTGTTGAATGCTATGGCTTGTTTAATTGTAACAGTAACTTACATGTTTTACTTTGAGAATTAAGTGTGTTTAATTGAGTTTAAATGCATGTGCTTATAATTCCTGTACCAATTATGTAAACATTCATGTATAGAATGGTAATTTAGGGGTTTGGAAACCTGGGTAGTGAAAGGGTACACTACAACCTTCACCATTATTCATATTTTCCCTGGTAATCAAGCAAACTCAAAAACCAAACATCAACTAGCTTTGATACCACTTGATTTGAAAAGATCTTTTAAACGATAATGGTTGAGTTATTATGCATGTGTTAATTACCCATTTAGGAAGCTGAATGAAAGAGAAATAATTATAAAGTAAACATGACATCCATAAATCAATGTACAGATCTGAACATAAGCATGAGAACAACAAACCATAAAACACCAAAGTGATAACGAAGTTCAGAAATCTCGCCTATGTCTCCGGGCCTTTGTCTTAGTGGGTGAGGCTTTCCTATTTCTGTTCAAATATTTAAAGATACATCACAGTAGTGAAAAAAATGTTACAAACTGATATTTTCTTGCTCTACCAGATCTCTAAAACCCAACAAAACTGACGACACTGAAATTGGATGACCAGAGCTCCCAGAAATGGCCCGCAAAGGTGCTCTCCTCAATGGCTTCCCTGCATAAAAATGGATTTGTCTTGGAAAATATTCAACATAAATTTGTTCTGAACCTCTCTCTTGGCTTCAATAACCCCTGTTTTATATAGATCTGAAGTTGGTAACCATCTCCCAACTTCCCCTCAAGATCTGGCCTAAAAAAGGGCCCAATACCCCCTAAAAATGACCAAAATCTCCAAATATCAACCCATAAGTCAATAAGAATCCATATTATATAGTAAAAACCCACTATATGGAAAATAAATAGGGTGCAACCCCTTTTTCCGCTGGCCCCTAGTCGTATTGGCACTCACCATGTGGCCAAGCACTAATATTGGGCGCACTAGCCCCTGATTGTTTTGGCTCCTAGTTACGTGTAAGGCCATATGGCCTTGTCCTCCAATATCAACGAGCCATACCTTATTTAGAGCCGCTAACAAATATCCCATCGTTAATCCCCCTGGTCGACAGGCTAGCCTGATCGACCGGGGCTTAACCCTTAACCTCTGTGCGCATGGTATATAGGACTGGGTCTTATGGAGTGGCAAGTTGGTAACCCCCGAAAATGGGGGCTAGGTCCATGGAATTCGTTCCAACTGCATAAAAGATAGGTCCTGTGGTTTGGTTGTATGGAGACACAATGTCGGGGGTTAGGGCCTAGCCCCAACCCTTTTCTCCGCCATTTAAAACACCATGCGAACTTAGATATTAATGGTGCCTTTTACGGTTAAGACTCATCCGGTAGGTAGGCTGGTAGCCCAACCTACGCGAAATCTTGGTGCCCAACAGAGGTCCACGGTTCGAACCTCATAAACTCCAAACAATTTTACAATAACTTAACCAATGAATGGGTGCCACGTGGAAACCCATGTCTAGGCCACGTGGCACCTTCCCATTTTCCCTATCCGATGCCATGTGTCCAGATGCCATTGGTCCACCTGTCAACACCTGTCAACACCTATCCACTTGCCACATCATCACTTGTCCACGTTAGCCTTCCACTGTACCTGCCATGTGTTGTACGACCATTTCACATCAGTCATATGAACGTTCCACGTGTCACTCTTGCAGTGGTGACACATGTCACTCGCTGACTCATCCACCTGTCTGTCCACGTCAGCACCATGTACCCTTCCATGTCAGTGCCACGTCAGTTGTAAGACCTATACAGTCAGCTACCACGTGGCACTGTACGGACTGTACAATCATCAATTTTTTTGCCTGTTTGGCCAAATGAATAGACCGCGATATCTGGAGCATACAATGTCCGTTTGAGCCCGTTCAAGTTGCGTTGGGTTTGCATTGACAAGGCCTACGCACAAGTCCGTTTATAAGACATTATAAGCACTTTGAGTTTTAGGCCTTTCTGAGTTTTATTTGGCTCCTGGATCTAATTCTAGATCATTCCAATGAATGTAACTCTTAAAGACATATAAGAAAAATAATTATGTGGTTTTCTCCTGCTTTGGGTTTCCACGTAAAACACTATTGTACTGTGTATGTGTATGATTTCTCATTTGTTCATTGTTTATTTACTCTGCAACTATTGGATGATAATGCTACAATGATATAACACTTGCATTTTGTGGTTGAAAAGGACTGGATTGCTCTATTATTGATTCACCCCCTCCCTCTTAGTAATCCAACAATTGGTATCAAAGCAGGTTCTTTCAGAAATCAGTTTAACCACTGAAAGGTAGATCATGGAGAGAAACAACATGTATAAAAATGGAATACCACAGTTTGATGGAAAAACGTATGCATTTTGGAGCAAAAGGATGAAAACATATATATAGGAACATGGATTTGAAATTTGGAAATATGTTGTAGATGGATACAAAGAACTAGCAGTTTGCCGACAAATTAAAGAATAATAAAACTCGGGCAAAATAATTCCAAAGCCACAAATGCACTTCTGAATGGTCTTTGTGAATCAATATACACCATAGTTATACATTGTAAATACGCTAAAGAGATTTGGGACAAGCTTCAAAATATTTATGAAGGAGATTCAAAAGTCAAAGAAACAAA
>ML777831.1:832683-853668 GCA_009831015.1 Picea engelmannii | reverse complement strand
ATGGTTATATTGGTGTATGTCTTTGGTATATGGTTGAGGTACATGTTGGGTACATGGTTGAGACAAGTAGTTGATGAGTTGGCACATACATGAGGTGTATAGTTGATGATGTTGGTACATCTTGATGAGTCATAGTTGATGTAAAATTGATGCATGGTTAATGCATGGTACATGTTGGTTCAGGTTATTGGTACAAATTGTTTGGTGCAGGTTGATTGGTACAGATTGATACAGTTTATTGGTAACAGGTTGACAGTGATAGGTTGGTAGTGGAATTGGTTGATCATTATAGAAAACAATTTATAGTGAAAAGGGTTAGATGACCTGTAAATAACATACCTTAGAAAGCACCATCAAAAGAATTTATCCTTCCGTGCATTTCGGCCTTCTTTTCTTTACCTTCCCTCAGAAATTTGGCTTAGATATCCTTGGTTACCTCAGACACCTATAGATATTCAATATGCTCAAGTGTGATTAAAATGAGAGAGTCTTCCCTCTTATTTATACTTTCCAAGTAGCTTCCTTAAAAACATCTTCTAGGTCACTTGGCGCACTTTCCTTATTTTAGGGTTAACCCACTTCTAATTTCTCCATTAAATTTATCATTGAAATAATTTATTTTGTATTCACTTTGAATTATAATACACTCATCACTTCACTTTATTATTTACCTTTTAAAATCTCTTAAACCACTTTGACTATGACCTTTTTGGGCTTCTAGATGACATATGATTGTCCTCCAACTTCGTAAGGCCATAACTCTCAAACCGTGAGAAGTTGTGTGAAATTCCACATACCACCAAAAATGGAATGACATGTAATATCCATATAGAATAGTATTACCTTCAAATATATCAAAAATCATACCGTTATCCATCACACAAATTTGGGTCCATTACCCAAACCTGGGTTCTCCAACTTCACATGGTCATAACTCTCTAACCGTGAGGAGTTATGTGACGTTCTACATACCACCAGAAATAGCATGAAAAACACTATTCATATAGGATAGTTTCCCTGACAAATTCACTATCCTTCATCTCATTATTCCACAATTAATCATGGGTTCTCTTATTCCACAAAGCGTCTTCCCATGAGGGCTTTCACCATAAGGGGACCACTTTGAAGTTCATCCATATTTACTTCTTATCAACCATAACAAAAAAATAATGAGTCATATTTACATCAAACAATCTTGGGTCCATTACCCAAACCTTTGTGCTACGGGGCTTTCTTCAAGGGTTGACATCAATGAAAACCAACCTTAATCAACAAGAATGTTGTGATTTTTTTTACATTAATGTTACATCATGTTTATATTGATATTGTTAGGCACTTCACTTCTAGAGAATAACTTTGTTTAGTAAAATTCATGTGGTTTTTTATTGATATTGGAAATATTGCTCTAATTCATTTCACGGGAAGTAAGTTACTTCCAAAATTTTCAATGCTCGAGGAATAACTTCCAAGATTCCCAATGCTCCAACAACAACTTTAGTTTGTGATGTATTGTATACAAGGACAACGCTCCAACAACAACTTCCGCTTGTGATGTATTGTATACAAGCACAATGACAACTTGTGGTGTATTGTATACAAACACAATGGCACTGGAGAAAAAGAGCTTCATCTTGTGATGTATTGTAAAAGAGCTTCAACTTGTGATGTATTATATACAAGCACAATGGCGGTGGATAAAGGCAGTAGAATGCTGCCAAAAGTCACCGCATGATACATAGATCGATTTTCTAGGGGATATAATGCATCGTCATTAAAGTTGTCCAGAGCCTATTTAAATCAGTCATAAAATAATCAGTGGAGTTGAAGTTCAATGAAGTTATAATTGATTGTAAACTTAGGCTATATAACATTCTGAAAAGTTATCATACACTCAAAAACTTAGGCTATGTAACAATTATCATACACTCAAAAACTTAGGCAATGTAACATTCATAAAAGTTATCATACACTCAAGAACTTAGGCAATGTAACATTTGGAAAAGTTATCATACACTAAAAAACTTAGCTTATATATCAAAGCTTGACAACAAGACATCCATATTGTTAGCCATTAGTGTTTCGATAAAATCAATTTAAATATTAAAAAAAACAAACATTTATTTTCTCCTATGCAAAAGTTTGTAAAGCATGAAGTCAAACACAGACTAATTGACGGTCAACGTCGTATCGAATGTTAGAGTCCATGACTTGCCTTCGACAGGGACTAATAAGGTTATTACATTATGATATTTTATGGCTAAGTAAAAACACTAAATTATGGCATTGTCTAACTGTTCTACGTTTTTTCCCTTTTCGCCGAAATCCGACGACATAAATCTGCACGAAATCACAATTTTCTATTGTTTAAATTGCATTTCTGAATGCATAAATGGATTCAACGTGTTTAAAAATCCCGGGGGCACTCAGATTACACAGAATTCACCACTCAAATATGGAAATACAACAATTTTTGATGGGATTTCGTTGAAATATCCCCGGAAAAGGGAAAAAACGTAGAATGTTTAGACTACGGCCTAAATTATATTTTGATGACGACATTGTGTATACAAACATAAGCATAAAAAAACATCAATGTTATGCTTACACAAATTAGTGCTTATCATTTCCCATCCCTTCTGTGTGATACCGTAATGTCGTATACGTTTTTATTTTCAAATCAAAATCTTTGAATATAGTTCAATCTAAGGATTTAAAGGTATTTATATTTAAGCCACTGATATATTTATATTTATATTCCCTAAAACAAACCACAAGTTTGTCAATGGAGTAAACTGCGAAATGACAACAAGATTCCTTGCCAAAACTCACAAAACTTCCAAGAAATGCATCGCAAGGTGGACAAAATAGTGTTTATGAATATGTTATAATGTTCGTTGAGAACTTAAAAATATTATACATTCAAGTTGAAGCCAACCAAAGGATCATCACACTCCAAATTCCTTGGACAAGTTTATGTCGTTGGATTGCTCAAATGGGTGAGATTGTGAAAACCGTACATTAAAATCTACAAGCTTGCAATAACCATAAAGATAACCCTCCTGTTTGCTAGTAGGTCAAATGAAGGTTTAACAAAACTTAGATAAATTTCTTATTGTTCTTTAGTTCTCCTCTATAACCAGTTCAATTTTTATGGTTTTCTTTGTAATACATCAATCTTCCATCAATTTTTCTCAGATCTGTCAAATTGTGAAGAAAAAAAATTGCCACTTTCTCGATGTGGACTTTATCTTCCCAAAATATTCCTAAATTTTGAAATTAAAAATCTTATAGTGAGTGACGCTTTTTAAGATAGCAATGAAGAAACCCTTATGTAATAATGTTATTTTTAATATTATTTCAATTTTAAAGTATTATGTATTATTAAATATTAATTAATTTGAAATACATCAAATCAAATGATATATATCTCGAAATATATTACTGTTGATTAATTGGGTTGATTGTCATTGATGTCAACCCTTGAAGAAAGTCCGATAGCGAATTATGGTAGCACAAAGGTTTGGGTAATGGACCTAAGGTTTTTTGATGAATAATGGTATGAGTTTTGATATATTTGTAGGTAAGACTATTCTATATGGATAGTACATGTCATGCCATTTCCAGTGGTATGTGGAACGTCACATAACTCCTCACGGTTAGAGAGTTATGGCCATGTGAAGTTGGAAAACCCTCATGAGTCATCTAGAAGCCCCAAAAGGTCAAAGTAGTCAAAGTGTTTGCAAAATAAATTATTTAAATACTAAATTTAATGGAGAACTCCCTAAAATAAGGAAAGTGGGATGCTACATGAAAGTATAAATATGAGACAAGACTCTCTCATTTAATCACACTTGAACCTATTGAATATCATAAAATATCTATTTTGTGAAAGGTTATTTGGGAAGGTATTATTGATAGAGAAAAGTGCGACAGGAAAAGTGCGATAGAAAAATCGCGGCAGAAAAAGTGCGGCAGAAAATTTGCAACAGAAAAAGTACAGCAGAAAAATCGTGACATAAAAAGTGTGGCAGAAAAATCACGGCAGAAAAAAGTGCGACAGAAAAATCGCGGCAGAAGAAGTGCGGCAGGAAAATCATGGCAACAACATGATTGGGGTCTATTTATGAGAGATATGACACATCTTGTTTGAGGTATGTTTTGTGAGCTAGGGTTTAGCTCTTGAGATGCTATTGGATGTTCAGTATTACTGCATATATCAAATTTGTTGAGGGATACAATTGGTATTTTGTTGTTGGTATTTGGCATATGGGTATTGGTATTTTGGTTGTGATGTGTTGTTGAAGTTGTTGGTTTAGCTTGAGGCTACATAACAATGAGGTTTTGGCACATGGTTTGATGTAAGGGTTTATGGTATTTGGTTTATGGATAGAGTGATGATTTTTTTATGGTTATATGGGTGTATGTCTTTGGTATATGGTTGAGGTACATGTTGGGTACATGGTTGAGGCAAGTAGTTGATGATTTGGCACATACATGAGGTATATAGTTGATGATGTTGGTACATCTTGATGAGTCATAGTTGATGTGCAGTTGATACATGGTTGATGCATGGTACATGTTGGTTCAGGTTATTGGTACAGGTTGTTTGGTGCAGGTTGATTGGTACAGGTTGTTACAGGTTATTCGTAACAGGTTGACAGTGAGAGGTTGATAGTGGTAGTGGTTGATTCAGTGACAGTGACACGTTGTATACATTTGAAATTTATATTTCAGGGTGTTTGGACGGGGCAAGGACAGGTGATTGTAGCCACCTTCCGGTTGTAGCAGAAGAACATAGGGGGTTGTAGCCTCCTTCTGGTTGCAGCTAGAGAATTGGAAAGTTGGAGCTTCCCTCAGGTTGCAGCCTGAGAAACTAGGGGGTTGGAACCTCCTTCCAGTTGCAGCTGGAAAACAAAGGAAGTTGGTGCTTCCAATGAATGTAACTCTTAAAGACATATAAGAAAAAAAGATTATGTGGTTTTCTCCCGCTTTGGGTTTCCACGTAAAACACTGGTGTACTGTGTATGTGTATGATTGTTCATTTGTTCATTGTTTATTTACTTTGCAACTATTGGAAGGTAATTCTACATTGATATAACACTTACATTTTGTGGTTGAAAAGGATTGGATTTCTCTATTACTGATCAAAAAAGATCTTTTAAACAACAATGGTTGAGTTATTATGCATGTGTTAATTAACCATTTAGGAAGTTGAATGAAAGAGAAATAATTATAAAGTAAACATGACAGCCATAAAGAAATGTACAGATCTGAACATACGCATGAGAACAACAAACCATAAAACACCAAAGTGATAACGGAGTTTGGAAAATTCGCCTATTTCTCTGGACCTTTGTCTCAGTGGGTGAGGCTTTCGTATTTCTATTCAAAGATTTAAATATACATCACAGTAGTGCCAAAAATGATACAAATTGATATGGTCTTGTTCTACCAGATCTCTAGAACCCAACAAAATGAACGACACTGAAATCGGATGACTGGAGCTCCGAGAAATGACCCGCAAAGGTGCTCTCCTCAATGGCTTCCCTGCATAAAAATGGCTTTGGCTTGACAAATATTCAACATAACTCTGTTCTGAACCTCTCTCTTGGCTTCAAGAACCCTTGGTTTATATAGATATGAATTTGGTAACCATCTTCCAACTTTTCCCCAAGATGTGGCCTAATAAAGAGCCTAATACCCCCCCAAAATGACCAAAATCTCCAAATATCAGTCCATAAATAAAAACGAATCCATATTATATAGTAAAAACCCACTATATGTTAGGGTCCTAACCTGCACATAGGTAGATCAATATATTTGGATGTAATAAAGGTCAATATTAATAAGGCCTTTCAATAAAATAGAATAAGGCGGATGTAAGAAGACCTAATAGAAGCTTCCGCTTCTAGAAGGATCTTCCTCTAGATGCTTCTATTGATAGACATATTTAGTATAAGTAAGGGTCGAGGGTATGAAAACCCTAGTTTGGATATTATTGTAACAGAGCGTTGCTCGATTGGAGGTTTCCCCCTCAAAGAGGCCTGTGAACATTGCTTTTTGAATCAAAGTGTTATTTCTGTTGTTGTTCTTATATCATTTATGTGTTATTGTCGAGAATATGCTAGATATATTACTGTTAGTCTGCCATTTCTAGCATTTTATTTCTGTTCTGCATATTTATTATATTTGGTATCTTGCAAGTGGTATCAGAGCACTGTCCTTGGCATAAATTGTGGGATTTTTTTTCTTCAGGGTAGAGACGTATTCTGGCGTCTTTAAGCCACAGAGATATGTAGTTACGTGCATAAACCTACGGTTGAGGGATTCATACACGCAGGAAATACAAGTGGTTCTTAAGCGCACATCTATTGGCCACCCTTGTAACCCCTGTTGGTACCCCTTCGAGTGGTAGCGCATCAGACAACACCTGTGTACAGATTGGCCTAGATTTCCTGAAGCTCTCTTTAGATAAACCTATCGGCCGCTAGACTGCTATAGTGTCACTGAGAACAACACTCGGGAAGATACTCTCTACTACCTAGACAGTTGGGTAGTACGGCTAAGGGTACGGTCTATCCTCCTTAGTTAGTGCCCTGAGATATTGGGCCGAGTACTACTGTTGGACCCCGCATGTATATCAGAGAGCTATAGCACAGGGCAAACCCTTGTCTGTAGAACCCTTGAATACCTAACCCTTGGGGGACAGAAACATAAACAAATTAAAATAGACCAGATCTATTGTCGTGCAACTGTGTTTGGGTTTCCAAGTAAATACACATTTCTTTCTGGTTAAGCATTTGGGGATTTCATCACCGCGACATTCTTTAGACTGGAGTATAACTCCGTAGGTGTAAGAAAAAAAAAAAAATATGGAATTTTTTTCACCATTATTTGAGACCTATTCCATTGGATTCATCTCTCCACCCTTATCACATTCATCCATATCATTTTTCGGAAAAAATTTTGATCCCGCCCACCCCTTTTCAGTTCACCCATTCTCATGGCCCACACCCGTAGCCAAGATCTGGAAACTTGCTTCAACACCTTGCAATCTGGTTTCCTCGAGACCCAAAAAGAAGTGAAACAACTCAATGCTACTGTTGCCTCCATCGATTCATCCATCAATTCAACCATAAATACAACCATGCAGTTCTCAATGGAGGAAGTCAAACAAGAACTGACCACCTAGCTTGAATCTGTCTTTGCATCCCTCTACACCAAACTGAAGATCCCTACAGATGACCATTTCTCTGAAGCACCTGCAAAGACCGAAGGCGAACATTCCTCCCATTCCCATACCTTTCAGCACCAACACTTTCATCGTGACATATGCCTTTCACGGGTGGATGTGACCAAATTTGATGGCTTAGACCCCACTGGTTGGGTAACCCAAATGGAACATTATTTCTCTTTATACGACATCACATATGACTTGGCCAAACTCCAGTATGATGTTCTCCATCTAGATCAAGAACGTTGGCAATGGTGGCAATGGAGAAAAACTTCCCGTCAAGGGTATATTGCTTGGACCCAATTTGTGACTGAGATTTATGAACGCTTTGACATGGACACCAACCATTTGGGCCGTTTGACAAAGTTGAAACAATCCAGAATAGTAGAAGACTTCATAGCTGCCTTTGAGCGCCTGACTTTTCGAACAGAGGGCATGACTGATGCTTTCTTTTGAGAGTGTTTTATCAGTGGCCTCAAGGAGGATATTCAGGCCCATGTCCTCAGGGCTCGACCCTCGACTTGGGTGGAGGCTGCTAAAAGAGATAAAGAAGCACAACAGGTTGTATCATCTCAAAACCGAAAACCCTTCTTTATCCCTCGCCCTAAACCTATCACTCCCACTACTCCCTCCACCCCAATAAAGATCCCAAAATTGACCAGGGCTAAAATAGTTGAACGCCAACTCAAAGGCCTTTGTTATAATTGTGATGAAAAATATTTCCCGAGCCACAAGTGTAAGGAACAAAATCTTTTTATGGCCATCTCTGAGGATATTTTGAAAGAGGATGTTGAAACTCCCCTTGTGTCTGAGTCACCTGAAATCACTGACATAACCCCTCCCTCAGACCCTCCCGAAGTAGAACCCGTCATTTCCCTCAATGCTCTCACTAGCTTTTCCGCTCCCCAAACCCTCAAGTTAATCGGTTACATCAAGCATCAAAAGGTCATCATTCTGGTTGATAGTGGAAGCACCCATAATTTTATTCATCGCCACATTGCCCAAGAAACTCATTGCTACATCCATGCTGTCAACAATTTCCAAATCATGATTGCCAATGGTGGTTCCATGAAATGTGGAGGGTGCTGTGAAAATGTGCGTCTCCAAATCGGTGACTACCACCTAAAATCCCATATGTTTGCTATCAACATGGGTGGTTGTGACATTGTGTTGGGTGCTGACTGGCTAAAAACTTTGGGTCCCATTCTCATGGATTTTAAGGCATTAACCATGCAATTCGACCAGGAAGGCCACCAATATAAATTCCAAGGCATCACTGCTGGTTCACCTGAGGTCATTAGTTCCCATCGCATGGAAAAGCTGCTCAAAAAATGTCATTCTTGTGTCATTTCTCAACTCCATGCCATCCAAGCAACAGAGACACCCCTAGTGCCGCATGACCTCCAAGCTCTCCTTTCTAAACATCAAATGGTATTTTCCACTCCCTAAGGACTCCCTCCTTCCCGTAGTGTTCGTGATCATTCCATTGCCCTTGTACCCGGAAGCCTTCCTCCCAATATCCGTCCATATCGCCACCCCTTTTCACAAAAAAATGAAATTGAGAAAATGGTCCATGAACTCCTTAATGCAGGCGTTATCCGCCCTAGTACGAGCCCTTACTCTTCTCCTGTAGTCATGGTCCTGAAGAAAGAAGGTTCTTGGAGAATGTGTCATGACTTCCGTGCCCTCAAAAAACTGACCATTAAAGACAAATTTCCCATTCCTGTCATTGATGACCTCCTGGATGAATTGAGTGGTGCCCAATTCTTTACTAAACTTGATCTTCGCTCGGGCTATCACCAGATATGTATGAAAGAGGCATACATTCCCAAGACGACCTTTCACACTCATGAGGGACACTATGAGTTTTTGGTCATGCCCTTTGGCTTGTGTAATGCCCCCACCACCTTCCAAAGCCTCATGAATCATGTCTTCCATCCCTTTCTCCGTCATTTTGTCTTAGTTTTCTTTGATGATATCTCATCTATAGAAAAACCTGGACAGACCGTCTTACTCATGTGGATCAAGTTCTCCATCTCCTCTCCCAACACCAACTTTTCCTGAAACAGTCTAAATGTGCTTTTGGTGCCTCAGAAGTAGAATACTTGGGTCATCTGGTTGGCAAGGATGGCGTCAGGGTGGATCCAAAAAAGATTGAAGCTATACAAGACTGGATGCACCCAAAGACTCTCAAAATCTTGCGTGGATTTCTGGGCTTAACAGGGTATTATCACAATTTTTTTAAGAACTACAGAAAGATTGCAACACCTCTCACTGCTCTCCTAAAAAAGAACTCTTTCACTTGGAATCCAGCCGCTGCTCAAGCTTTTCAAACCTTGAAGATGACCATGTGCACCACTCCAGTTCTGGCCCTTCCTGATTTCACAAAGACCTTTGTGTTGGAATGTGATGCCTCAGGGAAAGGAATCGACGTTGTCCTTATGCAAGAGGGTCAACCTTTGGCCTTCACCAGCAAGCAACTGTCTGAAAGGAATCTAGGCAAACCATTTATGAAAAGTAAATGTTGGCTATTCTACATACTGTTGATCTGTGGCACCCTTATCTCTTGGGGCAACGCTTCCAAATTAAGACCGACCATCAAAGCCTCAAGTACTTTATGGAACAATGCATTTCCTCCCAGGAGAAACAAAAATGGGTGACTAAGCTCTTTGGTTATGATTATGAGATCATTTACAAGAAGGGCAAAGACAATGTAGTGGTGGATGCACTGTCCCGAAAATATGAAGAAGAAGGATCCCTTTTTTCCCTTTCCTTCATTGTACCCGATTGGCTCCAAGTTGTGTGCCAGGGATGGCTTCAAGATCCCAAAAGTTCGCATCTGATCCAACAATTGTAGACAAAGGCTCCAGCTCCCTAGGGTACTGTTGGCTCCAGGATGAGCTTCGATACAAAGGCCATTTGTATTTAAGTAAACAATCAAAGCTTAAATCCATGGCACTTTCTGAGCTTCATGCTACACCCACAGCGGGGCACTCAGGGTTCACCAAAACATATGACTGGGTCAAACATTCTTTTTTCTGGGATGGTATGAAACAGGACATCCGTAATTTTGTCGTTGAATGTGAGGTGTGCTAATGCAACAAGGGAGAAACAGTCAAATCTCCAGGCACACTACAACCGCTTCCGATTTCACCTGCTATTTGGAAGGATATCTCTATGGACTTTATTACCGGCTTACCCAAGTCAGGGAATAAATCAGTCATAATGGTGGTTGTGGATTGCCTTTCCAAGTTTTCTCATTTCTGCACTCTTCAACACCCATTTACTACATCCACGGTGGCTCAACTTTTCATGGACTAGGTCTTCAAGTTTCATGGCATGTCGCACTCTATTGTTTTTGATCATGACCCAACTTTCAGAAGCAATTTTTGGCAAGAACTGTTTAAGCTACAGGGCACCCAATTGCATCTCAGCACAACTTATCATCCCGAGACTGATGGTCAAACGGAAGTTGTCAACAAGTGTTTGGAAACATATCTGAGGTGTTTTGCCTCTGAAAAACAACATTAGTGGGCTCAATGGCTACCCCTAGCCAAATGGTGGTACAACACTTCCTACCATACAACTACTCGCATGACTCCTTTTGAAGCGGTATATGGACAGAAGCCACCTTCAGTTCTCTCATACTTACCGGGTACCTCGAAGGGCCAGGCGGTTGACCAAACACTTACAGTTCGAGAGGATATTCTTCGTACCCTTAAAGAGAACTTGGTCATGGCACATAATCGCATGAAGCAACAAGCAGATCAAGGTCGCTCTGAACGTCAATTTGCCGAAGGGGATCAGGTGTTTCTGCGACTACAACCATACAATCAAACTTCCCTCAAGGCTGAGCATTGTCAGAAGCTAGCGCCCAAATTTTATGGTCCTTATACAATTCTCAAGCATGTGGGACAAGTCGCATATCAGTTAGCTCTGCCCAGTCAGTCGAAGCTACATCCAGTTTTTCATGTTTCATGCTTAAAGAAGGTGATTGGAACTAGGTGCCAAATTCAAACCAAACTTCCTGAGTTAGCTGAAGAAGGATCCATTTGGCTACAACCAGAAGCAGTTTTGGACCAACGTGAGCGTCGCCTGCGTCAGAGAACCATCAAGGAAGTGCTAGTCCAGTGGAAAGATACGACTCCAACAGATGCCACTTGGGAACCAACTACCATTCTGCATCATTTTCCACATCTCAAGCCTTGAGGAAAGGTTGTTTTTAAGGGGGAAGACATGTTAGGGTCCTAACCCACACATAGGTAGATCAATATATTCGGATGTAATAAAGGTCAATATTAATAAGGCCTTTCAATAAAATAGAATAAGGCGGATGTAAGAAGACCTAATAGAAGCTTCCGCTTCTAGAAGGATCTTCCTCTAGATGCTTCTCTTGATAGACATATTTAGTATAAATAAGGGTCGAGGGTATGAAAACCCTAGCTTGGAGATTATTGTAACAGAGTACTGCTCAATTGGAGGTTGCCCCCTCGAAGAGGCCTATGAACATTGCTTTCTGAATCAAAGTGTTATTTCTGTTGTTGTTCTTATATCATTTCTGTGTTATTGTGGAGATTATGATGGATATATTACTGTTATTCTGCCATTTCTATCATTTTATTTCTATTCTGCATATTTATTATATCTAGTATCTTGCACTATATAGCAAATAAATAGGGTGCAACCCCTTTTTCCGCTGGCCCCTGGTTGTATTGGCGCTCACCATGTGGCCAGGCGCTAATACTGGGCGCGCTAGCCCTCGACTGTTTTGTCTCTTGGTTACGTGCAAGGCCATATGACCTTGTCCTCCAAGCTCCATGCACCATACCTTATTTATAGCCCCCCAAAAATAGCCCACGGTTAATCCCCCTGGTCGGCAAGCTAGCCCGACCGACCGAGGCTTAACCCTTAACATTTGCGTGCATGGTATACAAGATTGGGTTTGATGGAGTGGCAAGTTGGTAACGCCCGAAAATAGGGACTAGGTCCATGGAATTTGCGTCAACCACATAGAAGACATGTCTCATGGTTCGGTTGTATGGAGACGCAACACCGGGGGCTGGGGCCTAGCCCCAGACCTTTTCTCTGCCATTTCAAACACCATGTAAAGTTAAATATTAATGGTGCCTTTTATGGTTAAGACTCATCTGGTAGGCATGGTGGTAGCCCGACCTACGTGAAATATTGGCACCCAAAAGAGATCCATGGTTCGAACCTCATAAACTCCAAACAATTTTACAATAACTTAACCAATGAATGGGTGCCATGTTGTAACCCATGTCTGGGCCACATGGCACCTTCCCATTCACCCTATCTGATGCCATGTGTCCAAATGCCATTGGTCCACCCATCAACACCTGTCCACTTGCCATGTCAACACTGTTCCATGTCAAAATGCCACATGTCGTACGACCATTCCACGCCAGCCATACGAATGTGCCACATGTCACCCTTACAGTGGTGACACGTGTCACTCCCTGACTCATCCACCTATCTATCCATGTCAATGCCATGTCAGTGCCACATATCCTACCACGTCAGTTGTACATTCGTACGACCTGTACAGTTAGCTGCCATGTGGCACAATATGGACTGTACAATCATCATTCTTTTTTGCCTGTTTGGCCAAAGGAACAAACCACGATATCTGGATCATACGATGTCTATTTGAGCCCGTTCAAGTTGCATTGGGTTCATATTGACGAGGCCTACGCACACGTCTGTTTTGAATCCATTCCGAGCACTTTTATTTTTAGGCCTTTCTGAGCCCTATATGGCTCCTAGATCCAATTCTCGATCATACCTCCCTACTAAAGACATTTTTGTCCCCAAAAGGTTACTGACCAGTCATCAAGTTCAGGATAGTCCACCTGACTTGTTCTCTGTCTTTGAACTCTGTCCTGTGCACCTGTCTCATCAAGATCAACTGTAAAACAATCATGATAACTTACAACATATTGTTAGCCATTTGTACCCCTGTCACATCTTACTGAAGCCACTATCATCCATGTAGACAACATTACTAGTGATAGCATAAAAAATATGACTGCAAATGAGCTGATATGTTTTTAATATTTGCACGACATTAGCTTATCTTGAAGCAAAGTGTGATTGATTTTCCATTCCACAATCATCTGATGTTCTTGCTTAAGATCAATTCCTTGATTTGAAACAATTATAGGTGTGTTTCTTGCTTGAGATGCCTTTATTAATTATTCCATAGTCTGAAGAGATTTACTTGCCTTTATATGATGAGCATGAACCACATATTCTTGACCTGCTTTGGTTAAGTGATATTGATTATTTTCCCTGTAGAAGATTGCTTTACGATCATACAAGTAAGGACTGCCTAAGAGCATTCCACATTCACTTAGTGGCACCACATCACATGTTACCTCGTCCACAAACTTAGATGAAATTGAAAATTTTAATGTGCAGTGCTTTGTTATGTGCAATTGATGATTGCTTGTTATCCATTTAAGTGTGTAAGGCTTATGATGCATCTGAGTTTTTAATCCCAATTGCTTAACCAATTCCTTTGAAATTAATTTAAATTGAGATCCACTATCTATCAATGTGTTGACCTTAGTATGTCGCATGATGACCCTTGTGTGAAACAATTTACTTCTAGCATCAAATCTATCACCAATTTTATTTGACAAACCAATCAATGAGACTTTTGATTCATCACATGAATCTGATCCCAAGTCTGTTGGTCATGTTGCTGCTGCAACTGTTTTCCTCCCTTTCTTTAACTTGAACCACTTTGGTCTCTTCTCGGGATGCAATTGCCAACAACGGTCCTCATCATGCCCCTCTTTCTTGCAATGATTGCAAGAGGGCTTCTCTTCCTTTCTTGCCACTGAATTTTCCTTCTTGCCATGCCACTTCCTTTTGTCCTCTTTCCTTGAAGACGATTCCCTTGATATACTAACCCTTGTTTTCCCTGCTTCAATGTATGTCACTTGAACTGAAACCTCATCAAGATTAGTAGGTCCAAACATGAATATAATATTTTGAATATGTGTAGGTAAACCTCCTATATACTTCATAAGAGTTTCTTGGGTATGTAAAGGAATATCTAACATCAATGCCATTTTACGAAATCCATCTGTGTATTCTTGCACTGTTTGTCCCTTTCTTAGTTTAAGAGCTTGCCATTCAATTAACGCTTTCTCTTTATAACCCAAAGGATAGAATTGCTTTCTAAGTGCATAAATAAAACTCTGCCACGTTGTAAATACATTACCCACTTGTTGTGTGTCATTTTGCAACTTGCTTTGCCACCAGATGAGTGTTGTGCCTGCAAGTCTAAGAGATGCCAACTTGATCTGAGTTGCCTCATCCTTGATTTGTTGCACACTGCAATAAACCTCCATCTGTATGACCCAATTATCAAGTCTTTCTGCATTGACTTCACCATCATACATGGGTAATTCAAATTTTACATCAAGTTTTAGTAAAGACATTTCATTCTTATGTTTATGGACATGTTTCTTTGCAGTGCTTTTTGAACTTGAACTAGAAGAAGAAGGAGAAGAAGGAGGTAAAGATGGAGGTGAAGGAGGAATTTGAGGAGGACCCTCTCCTTCTTCACTTTTTCCCTTTGAAGATTCACCAAGAACTGGTCTCTTTCATTCCAAGTAATCCTCATACAAAACCTTCATCATCTTCAACATGGAGAAGAAAGTTTTTCGAAACTCTTTCTCATCCTGAGAAAGTCCCTCTTTCGATGCCATATTCTCACTATGATAATTTCTCTTTCTCAATCCAATCAATGGATTCTCTTCAACAAGATCTCCTTCACCATGATTCATCTTTTCCCTGGTAATCATGCAAACTCAAAAACCAAACGTCAACTAGCTCTGATTCCACTTGATCTGAAAAGATCTTTTAAACGACCATGGTTGAGTTATTATGCATGTGTTAATTAACCATTTAGGAAGCTGAATGAAAGAGAAATAATGATAAAGTAAAAATGACATCCATAAATCAATGTATAGATCTGAACATAAGCATGAGAACAACAAACCATAAAACACCAAAGTGATAATGGAGTTCAACAATCTCGCCTACATCTCTGGGCCTTTGTCTCAGTGGGTGAGGCTTTCCTATTTCTGTTCAAAGCTTTAAATATACATCACAATAGTGCCAAAAATGTTACAAACTTATATGGTCTTGTTCTACCAGATCTCTAGAACCCAACAAAACTGACGACACTGAAATCGGATGATTGGAGCTCCCAGAAATGGCCCGCAAAGGTGCTCTCCTCAATGGTTTCCCTACATAAAAATGGCTTTGGCTTGAAAAATATTCAACATAAATCTATTCTGAACCTCTCTTTTGGCTTCAAGAACCCCTGATTTATATAGATATGAAGTTGGTAACCATCTCCTAACTTCCCCCCAAGATCTGGCCTCAAAAAGGGCCCAATACCCCCCCAAAATGACCAAAATATTCAAATATAAGCCCATAAATCAATAAGAATCCATATTATATAGTAAAAACACACTATATAGCAAATAAATAGGGTGAAGCCCCTTTTTCCGCCGGCCCTTGGTCATATTGGCGCTCACCATGTGGCCAGGCGCTAATATTGGGTGCCCTGGCCCTCAACTGTTTTGGCTCCTGGTTATGGGTAAGGCCATATGAACCTATCCTCCAAGCTCCACATGCCATACCTTATTTAGAGCCCCTGAAAAATAGCCCACAGTTAAGCCCCCTGGTCAGTGGGCTAGCCCAACCAATCGGGGCTTAACCCTTAACCTTCGCGCGCATGGTATATATGACCGGGTCTTATGGAGTGGGAAGTTGGTAATGCCCGAAAATGGGGGCTAGGTCCATGGAATTTGCGCCAACCGCATAAAATATAGGTCTCATGGTTCGTTTGTATGGAGACACAGCACCGAGGGCTGGGGCCTAGCCCCAACCCTTTTCTCTGCCATTTCAAACACCACACAAACTTAAATATTAATGGTGCCTTTTACGGTTAAGACTCATCCGATAGGCAGGCTGGTAGCCCGGCCTATGTGAAATCTTGGTGCCCAACACAGGTCCATGGTTCGAACCTCATAAACTCCAAACAATTTGACAATAACTTAACCAATGAATGGGTGCCATGTTACAACCCATGTCTGGGCCACATGGCACCTTCCTATTCACCCTATCCGATGCCACGTGTCCAAATGCCATTGGTCCACTTGTAAACACCTATCAATACCTATCCACCTTCCACATCAGCACTTATCGATGTCATCCTTCCACTGTACCTACCACGTGTTGTACGACCATTCCATGTCAGCCGTACGGATGTGCCATGTGTTACCCTTGCAGTTGTGACACGTGTCACTCCCTGACTCGTCAACTTGTTTGTCCATGTCAGTGCCACCTACCCTGCCATGTTAGCACCACGTATCCTGCCACTTCATTTGTATGATCGTACGACCTGTACAATAAGCTTTCATGTGGCACTGTACGGACTGTACAATCATCATTTTTTTTGCTTGTTTGGCCAAATGAACAAACTGTGATATCTGGAGCATACGACGTTCGTTTGAGTCCGTTCAAGTTGCGTTGGGTTTGTATCGATGAGGCCTAAACAAAAGTTTGTTTTGAATCCATTCTAAGCACTTTGATTTTTAGGCCTTTCTTTGCCCTATCTGGCTCTTGGATCCAATTTTGGATCACACCTCCCCACTAAAGACCTTTTGGTCCCCAAAAGGTTACTGACCAGTCACCAAGTTTGGGATAGGACACCTGACTTGTTCTCTGTCTTTGAACTTTGTCTAGTGCACCTGTTTCATCAATATCAACTATAAAACAATCATGATAATTGACAACATATTGTTAGCCATTTGTACCTTGTCACATCTTACTGAAGCCACTATCATCCATGTAGACAACATTACTAATGTTAGCATAAAAAATATGACTACAAATGAGCTGATATGTTTGTAATATTTGCATGACATTAGTTTATCTTGAAGCAAAGTGTGATTGATTTTCCATTCCACAATCATCTCATGTTCTTGCTTAAGATCAATTACTTGATTTGAAACAATTATACATGTGTTTCTTTCTTGACATATCTTTCTTAATTGTTCCATAGTTTGAAGAGATTTATTTTCCTTTATATGATGACTGTGAACCACATATTATTGACCTGCTTTGGTTAAGTGATATTGATTCTTTTCCCTGTAGAATATTGCTTTATGATCATATAAGTAAGGACTGCCTAAGACCATTCCACATTCACTTAGTGGCACCACATCACATGTTACCTCGTCCACAAACTTAGATGAAATTGAAAATTTTAATGTGCACTACTTTGTTATGTGCAATTGATGATTGTTTCTTATCCATTTAAGTGTATAAGGCTTATGATGCATCTCAGATTTTAATCCTAATTGCTTAACCAATTCCTATGAAATTAAGTTAGATTGAGATCCACTATCTATCAATTTGTCGACCTTAGTATGTCGCATGATGACCCTTATGTGAAACAATTTACTTCTAGCATCAAATCTATCACCAATTTTACCTGTCAAACCAATCAATGAGACTTTTGATTCATCCTCTGAATCTGATCCCAAGTCTATTGGTCGTGTTGCAGCTTGAACTGTTTGCCTCCCTTTGTTTTCCTTGAACCACTTTGGTCTCTTCTCAGGATGCAATTGCCAACAACGGTCCTCATCATGCCCCTCTTTCTTGAAATGATTGCAAGAGGGATTCTCTTCCTTTCTTGCCACTGAATTTTCCTTCTTTCCATGCCACTTCCTTTTGTCTTCTTTCCTTGAAGGCGATTCCCCTAATACACTAACCCCTGTTTTCCTCGCTTCAATGTATGTTTCTTGAACAAAAACCTCATCAATATTAGTAGGTCCAAACATGAATACAATATTTCGAATATGTGCAGGTAAACCTCCTATATAATTCATAAGAGTTTCTTGGGTATGTAAAGGAATATATAACATCAATGCCATTTTACAAAATCCATCTGTGTATTCTTGCACTGTTTGTCCCTTTAAGAGCTTTCCATTCAATTAACTCTTTCTCTTTATAACCCAAAGGATATAATTTCTTTCTAAGTGCATAAATAAAACTCTGCCATGTTGGAAATACATTACCCACTTATTGTGTGCCATTTTGCAACTTGCTTTTCCACCAGATGAGTGTTGTGCCTGCAAGTCTAAGCGATGCCAACTTGATCTGAGTTTCCTCATCCTTTATTTGTTGCACACTACAATAAAACTCTGTCTGTCTGACCCAATTATCAAGTCTCTCTGCATTGACTTCACCATCATACATGGGTAATTCAAATTTAACATCAAGTTTTTGTAAAGGCATTTCATTCTTATGTTTATGGACATGTTTCTTTGCAGTGATTTTTGAACTTGAACTAGAAGAAGAAGGTGAAGAAGGAGGCAAAGATGGAGGTGAATGAGGAATTTGAGGAGGATCCTCTCCTTCTTTATTTTTTCCCTTTGAATATTCACCAAGAATTGGTCTCTTTCATTCCAAATAATCCTCATACAAAACCTTCATCATCTCCGATATGGAGAAGAAAGTTTTTCGAAACTCTTTCTCATCCTGAGAAAGTCCCTTTTTTGATGCCATCTTCTCACTGTGAGAAGTTCTCTTTCTCAATCCAATCAATGGATTCTCTTCAACAAGCTCACCTTCACCATGATTCATATTTTCCCTGGTAATCATGCAAACTCAAAAACCAAACGTCAACTAGCTCTGATACCACTTGATTCGAAAAGATCTTTTAAACGACAATGGTTGAGTTATTATGCATGTGTTAATTACCCATTTAGGAAGCTGAATGAAAGAGAAATAGTTATAAAGTAAACATGATAGCCATAAATCAATGTACAGATCTGAACATAAGCATGAGAACAACAAACCATAAAACACCAAAGTGATAATGAAGTTCAGAAATCTTGCCTACGTCTCCGGGCCTTTGTCTTAGTGGGTGAGGCTTTCCTATTTCTGTTCAAAGATTTAAAGATACATCACAGTAGTGAAAAAAATGTTACAAACTGATATGTTCTTGTTCTACCAGATCTCTAAAACCCAACAAAACTGACGACACTAAAATCGGATGACCAGAGCTCCCAGAAATGGCCCGCAAAGGTGCTCTGCTCAATGGCTTCCCTGCATAAAAATGGATTTGTCTTGGAAAATATTCAACATAAATATGTTCTGAACCTCTCTCTTGGCTTCAATAACCCCTGTTTTATATAGATCTGAATTTGGTAACCATCTCCCAACTTCCCCTCAAGATCTGGCCTAAAAAAGGGCCCAATACCCCCTAAAAATGACCAAAATCTCCAAATATCAGCCCATAAATCAATAAGAATCCATATTATATAGTAAAAACCCACTATATAGCAAATAAATAGGGTGCAACCCCTTTTTCCATTGGCCCCTAGTCGTATTGGCGCTCACCGTGTGGCCAAGCACTAATATTAGGAGCACTAGCCCCCAACTGTTTTGGCTCTTGGTTACTTGTAAGGCCATATGGCCCTGTCCTCCAATCTCCACGAGCCATACCTTATTTAGAGCCCCTAACAAATAGCCCACGGTTAAGCCCCCTGGTCGACAGGCTAGCCTGACCGACCGGGGATTAACCCTTAACCTCTGTGCGCATGGTATATAGGACCGGGTCTTATGGAGTGGCAAGTTGGTAACCCCCGAAAATGGGGGCTAGGTCAATGGAACTCGTGCCAACTGCATAAAAGACAGGTCCCGTGGTTCGGTTGTATGGAGACACAACGTCGGGGGTTAGGGCCTAGCCCCAACCCTTTTCTCTGCCATTTAAAACACCATGCAAACTTAAATATTAATGGTGCCTTTTACGGTTAAGACTCATCCGGTAGGTAGGCTGGTAGCCCGACCTACGCGAAATCTTGGTGCCCAACAGAGGCCCACGGTTCGAACCTCATAAACTCCAAACAATTTTATAATAACTTAACAAATGAATGGGTGCCACGTGGAAACCCATGTCTAGGCCACGTGGCACCTTCCCATTTTCCCTATCCGATGCCACGTGTCCATATGCCATTGGTCCACCTGTTAACACCTATCCACTTGCCACATCATCACTTGTCCATGTTAGCCTTCCACTGTACCTACCATGTGTTGTACAACCATTTCACATCAGTCATATGAACGTTCCACGTGTCACCGTTGTAGTGGTGACACGTGTCACTCCCTGACTCATCCACCTGTCTGTCCACGTCAGCACCACGTACCCTTCCATGTCAGTGCCACGTCAGTTGTACGAACTATACAGTCAACTGCCATGTGGCACTGTATGGACTGTACAATCATCATTTTTTTTGCTTGTTTGGCCAAATGAATAGACCGCGATATCTGGAGCACACGACGTCTGTTTGAGCCCGTTCAAGTTGCGTTGGGTTTGCATTGACGAGGCCTACGCACAAGTCCATTTTGAAGACATTCTAAGCACTTTGATTTTTAGGCCTTTCTGAGTTTTATCTGGCTCCTGGATCTAATTCTGGATCATTCCAATGAATGTAACTCTTAAAGAAATATAAGAAAAAGAATTATGTAGTTTTCTCCCGCTTTGGGTTTCCACGTAAAACACTATTGTACTGTGTATGTGTATGATTTCTCATTTGTTCATTGTTTATTTACTCTGCAACTATTGGATGATAATGCTACATTGATATAACACTTGCATTTTGTGGTTGAAAAGGACTGGATTGCTCTATTACTTATTC
>ML777831.1:793400-811944 GCA_009831015.1 Picea engelmannii | reverse complement strand
AAAGACACATTAGATAGTTAACATAATTAATGAGCCTGCAGAGACAATGGTATGATTATTTTTAGTTATCGATTTCTAGGTTGAAAGGCCAGCTAGAAATTGATCTCAACAGACAATTGACATGCCTTGGTTTTAGCTCACCAGTTGCGTACCTTACACTCTTTGTTTGCCACGATTATTAGAAAGCGGAGTCCCCCACCTATTTATTTCTTTGTCACCAACGGCTGCCAGAGCAGCGGTCACCGCCAATCGAACAATAACCATTTTCCCTCTTGGTCTGAATCCATGAGAATTTTTCAGAGCAAGAATCCTCAACAAGGGAGATGATGCCACCAAAGATGGGAAAAAGGACCATCAAACCACAAAAAACTGTAGATCTGAACCACTCACCCTCCACTAAAACTAACTGTCGCGACCACTAAACCCAAAACGGTTAGAAACTAAAGACGATACCAAAATTACAACATCTCAAGAGATTCACAATCATTATTTACTTGGAGACAAAGCTAGTATTTAACTATATGCAAATGGATGTCTAGCCACTGTGAATAAGAATTTAAAAAATATGTGAATAAGAATTTAAATAAAATAAAATAAAATTATGATTATTATTATGAGTATTTGTTTGTTGTTATTATATCATCTATTTTCATATTTATTGCAGGAATAAATACGAAACATTAAAATGTTTCTTTAATACTAAAAGAATAATAATATGTACATGAATCATTGTTTCTGAAATTATACAGTGAATCATTGTATATGAAAATATAATCCAAATAAATATTTTATAGACAATGCTCGATGATTATAAAACTCGTTCACTTATTCCCTGTGAGAGATATCTCATGTATGACTATAAAACTCGTTCATTTTTTAAAGTATATCAATCACTGTATATGTGTCTTCATAGGTTGGCACAAACCATTCATAGGTTTAAATAAAATGCATCTGTAAAGTTTTTTCATGGATATTTTTCCTTGTGCATTTACAATCATTTTCCTAGGTATTTTTTAACCATCTTAAATACTTTCATTTTATATTTCTCAAGACATCAAAATGCTTTTTTTCATTATGACGTTACATAGATCAGATATGACGTTACATAGATGCTCAAGGATGAACATCTCAATATATTTGCAATCACTATTTACTGGGACAATAAATAATCAAGGTAAGCATCTCCCTTTAATAAATATATATAAAACAAGGTAACCATCTCCCTTTAAATAAATATATATAAAACAATCCTGCAAAAATATATTACACGTACAATGGGATAGTATTCGCAAGGTCTTACGACAGGTTTTACATATTTAGATAACTTGTTTAAGATAGATAAATTGGATACGAAGTGGACAATTAGCAATTAACTATTAGGGAGTGGTGTGCAGAAGCTCTGACCAACTACGATAGGTAAGATTTTAGGGTTTCGATGTCATTTCAAAGCATGATTATCAACTAATTAATGAGCCCATGGAATGGAATTCGATGGCAAAGAGAAATGCATATTCAGTTCGAGAGCAATACATATTAACCAACCATACGAGTACACATTCTCCAATTGCTCTTATCACTGTGTTTTCTGGGGGTTTCACTTTGCATTCTTGTTTTACTTCTACGTATTAATATTTTTATCTTACTAATTGTACATGTTACTTCTTCTATTATCTCAAAATGTAAAAGAAAAAAGAAAATTGATAGTAAAAAAACTTTCCAAATATTAGTCTTCATAATTTGCAAACCCTCTTTTCATCTTGTCTTTTTTTCATCTTTTCTTGTAGCTTGTTTTACTTGCACATGTTGATATTTTTATACTTTTAAACTAGTAAAACCTACATCACTTAAGACAATACTAACTATCTTCTCTTCCAAAGTATTCTCATTGCATTAAAGGGGTTGACATGGTTATGCATAGTTCATCAAAGGAGGAAAAATTGGACCTTTTTGTTAGAAACACATAACTTGTTTCGTTTAAAGAATTTCTTGTAATTCGTTGGTGATTGTTTTTCTGACATTACAAGTTTTATTTCATTTTACATACACATCAACGCAACTAAGAAATGGAACATTTGAATATTTTAGGAAGTGTCTAGAAAAACAAGATGTTGATGCAATTATATCTTATCAACATGAACTTCATGAAGAGTCATTAGCATAAATGCATAACGTTAACAACCGAGAATAGTATTTAGAAAAAATGACCAAATCAATTTCAATTGATTTACCACTAGAGTCAAGAGGGCTATGGGGAGACATTTTTGTATACATTGGCTATCAAATTGGCCCAAAATACCAATTAGGATATGGTCAAAAACACAAATGAAAATTTATTTGCACTTTAATTTGGCTATTACAACAAACATTATGACATATTGTTCCATGATGAGGATCCTATAAATGTCCATTTCGAGCCACTGCTTCGCAAAAAAGACACTTTTATGAGTCTCGTTTTTCTACATCAAAGTAACGTTGCATACGAAGAAAAATACCTACCCATTGTAGAGCCCAAGGCATTCATGGCAGTGACTAATCTTTGCAGAGTGCCAATCTTCAAAAGCACATATGGTGAGAGTGCATTTGAAACAATCTCCTACATTCTAAACAACGAATACAATGCCCCTTGCCTACGACTCATCATTGCACAAACATTCTGCAATGCAATATTTCAAAATGACCCATTTGCAATTAAGTGCATATGGGAACATATACATTTTGATTGCATCAAAGAATCCAAAACAATTGCAACATGGAAAGAATACATAACGAAATTAGCATTACCATATGGAAAAGGGAATGTTGACAGTGGTCTCTTCGTCTTTGTTTGGCTATGCAAAATATTGAATCTACAAATATTAATTTGGTCTCCAGTTACACTGTCCACTGTGAAGGAAGATGTGGATTAAAAGAAACAGTCAACGCATTGGACATAATACAATTTGAAACAAATAGAGATCATGTCTAGTATGAACCATTACAACAAATAGAAAAAATTCAGGATGAAAATTGCATCACCCAGACCGCAACATATCATAAAGCTAAAGTGGATAAGTTTAGAACACTTGTTCCCAAGTATGAATCACAGGAACAAATGAGAACAAGAAACATAAAGACCACCAATGTTCTTAACAATTTTCAATCATTGCACCACTTGAAAAAACATATTAGAAACAATGTGAGATCACATCAAGTTGCGAATTAGATTGATATAATCCAAAAAGAAACATATCATGGTGCAATTGACACTGATACTCATAATAATGGAAAATTTCAATCATTGTGACATTTTAAAAATCATATTAGAAGTAGGTATGCATTAGATAAAGAAACAAATGAACTTGTTGCAAGGAAAATGAAAACATGTGTGTGCATGGTTTCCATTCATGCTCAGAATCTTGCCAACTATAAATCATTACACCAGTTGAAAAATCATGTGAGGGAAAATCTTGATTAGATAAAATGACAAATGAATTTGATCTAAGCCAATTGAAACAACACAAAGGGATAGAAAAATCAGATTTTGTCCTTAATACTCATAATAGTGTCAATTGTAAATCAATACGACACTTGAGAAATCACATTAGGGAAATTCTAGATTACACAAAATGCAAACTCAACTTGACCCAAGCCGAAAGAAACCATTTGATGAGTTGAACAAGAAGACAAAAGGTTTATCTTTGTGTTTCCTTAAAATCATTATAAGGAGCAACTTTGAATGAAAAAAAAAGCTTCCCTATGTCGCAACAACAATGGAATAACAAGCATCCCTAAAGAATTTAGAACATGAAATGTCAAATGAAAAATACAAAAGGAAAAATATTTATAGCAAATGCAACTCATTTCACCAATCAAGACCAGAGAAGAAAGAAACAAAACTTTCAACTTTTGAGGACATATACCAAGAACAAATAAATGATACACCTATCTTTGGTTGTTCAATTTGTCAAATAAATTTATTTAATAAAGATGGTGTCCGCATGAAACAAGTACATGAAATAACACATGTTAAAAAGATTGGAAAAATATTCAACAGTCACATGCAAAATGCTGGAAGGTACAAGTGTCACATTTGAAAATCTTGCAAAAAATCAATTGGAAATGATGAAATTCCTAAATATCAGTTCCAAATCAAATAAGAAGAAAAAAAATACCAAAACTCTTACCAAACTTTATGAACTAGAGGAGAGGCTAGTAGCATTAAGGTTTCCCTTTTTCCAAATAAAAGAAATGGGTCACAAACATAGAAAACCACAACCAATTTTAACTGGTGGGGTCATCAATGTTCCTACTAGCATATCTAGGATTCAATCTACTCTACCTCGAAACATAAAATAACTGATACAATGGGAGTTGTACTTTAAAAAACTTAAGATTCAAAAGCACTTATGCATTTGGATGAATTAGAACCCACTTAGTGATGAAATCTTTAAGATACGTATGCAAGGCAATTCTTTACAAGTTAGAAAATGTCAAGATAGATGTCAATTGGAAGAAAGTCTTCATTGAAAACAAAGAAGCATATAATAGTGAAATTGGCATCGAAGACAATGAACATGATAATGAGGACATTGATGAACCAATTATGAAAACGTTGGTCCATGGATTCACTGATGCACACACTATTTAATACCTTGCAAATAAGAAAATTAATATCATGCCTGTCGCAGGATACATTCCCTTGGGAATTTTCCGATATAAGTATTCAGAAGAAATGAGTTTCCCATCATTATTCTATGGAAATAAACGTCCAAGTGATATGGTGAAGAAATTCACATATCAAAAGATCTCTCAATGGGAGTTCTTACACAAGAATCATGACTTCACTTACCATACAACAAACCTATTCTATAAGGAAATTTGCATCATCCTACACCAAGTGCTCAATAGTATATAGATTAGGATCAGAAAAGGCCAATTGAAAGGAAGAAAACTAGTTGCAAAAGACGTCAAATCAAATCCAAATTTGGATCACATTCTTAAATTTGACATTGGGTACATGGATTTAAAAACCATTCACACATCACCAGACTACCACCAACAGATGCACAAAAAAATATATGCAATGATTCGATAACTAGACCCAGCTACCTTCTTTGTCTCCTTTAGTAGTGCAGAGAATATTTGGGAACCTTTAATTACTACGTTAAGGCATATAAGAGAAAACAAAACAACAACAAATGAAAATGAATTGGACCCAAATGAACCCCATTCATTAATTAGAAATTATCATATGACTTGTGCATGTTATTATAAACATAGGATGGATGCATTGTGCCAATTAATATCTCATGATCACAAGTATTATGGAGAAATTGAGGACTACTTATTTGTCACAAAGTTCTAAAATAGAGGAACTGGGCATGAGCATGGATTATTATGGATAAAATCTACACCAATATATGGTAAATCCATAAACACTAACATTGAAAATTTTGTCGACAACTTCTTGTCGACCGAGTCATCACTTCTTGCAAGTGAACTTAAAATGCTCCAACATCATCATCACACAAAAAGCTATAGGAAACAAAAAATTCCAATTACAGATTCAATTTTCCAATTCCACCAAAGAAGACAACAAAAATACTTGAACCCCTCAAATTTGAAAACAATAGAACAAAAACATATGAAAAGCTAATATTTGACACAATAAAGATGTTAGGTATGATGAAACCGATACCTTTGATATATTTTTAAATGTCCTTGGTTTAACAGAGGATGAATACATACATGCTATTCAATGTACCCTAAGTTGAACCACAATATTACTGCAAATAAAACCAATCGACACTTGGACAAATAGATTCACATCACACATTCCACGAACTTGGATTACAAACGTCGACTCTCAATTTGTACTAAACTTCTATGCAACTACAATGTATTGTAGTTCCTACATAACAAAAGAAGATAGGACACTTACATTGACGTTTAGAAGCATAAGAGAAAATCATATAAAAAAAAAATACGATATCATGGATAACATTAGTAGTCTTGGAAAGGATCTATTGAACATGCAACAAATGTCTGCACAACAAGCTATGCATATTGTGATATCACTTCCACTAAACTCTAGTTCACGAAGATGTATTTTCATTAACACTTATCCTATGGAGAAACATGCATATGTTCTTAAAAAAAAGGATCTGGAACATGAACCAGATGAATCTAAAGATATAATGTGCCCATCAATCATTGGATACTATATTTTGTGCCCTACAACTATTGATGTTATATGCCTATCGTAATTTTCATCTAGTTATACAAAGAAGGGTAAAAAATGAAAACAAGATGATAAGCCATATGTCATTTGATACATAAAGAATAACAGACACAATGACACTGGAAATTATTACAGAGAAAAATTGATGTTATATTATCCATATCGAGTGAATGAACATACAGTCAAGAAGCACTACCCAACTTGGCAAGTTGCCTATCTTTCACTAGAAAAACTATTAAGAAAAATCAAACAAAGTTTACATTTGATATCACACACGCATGGGGTGAGATTGATGATGCAATGAATGCAGTAGAAACAAATACTAGTCAACTATTCAACATTAATAGTCTTGAAAATAATGGAGTAGAAAGTACAAAAAATAGTGAGTGCATAGATGAGCAATATGAAAAATACAACTTCCAAATTGATTTACAATATTTTCAATGGTCAAAGAATCTAAATTCACAACGCATGAGACCATATGAAGTTGTTAAACAACCAAATATACTAGAAAACATAGAATACTACAACATCATATGACAATTAGACAAAAAACAAGGAGCACTAGTGACTGATATATTGAAAAGGAAAACCTATAGGCCAAATGAACCAATCCATCTATTCGTGATAGGAGGTGAAGGAACGGGGAAAATATTTACAACTAAAGAAATATTCCAGTCCTTAGTACATGTGCATAATGATATAATTCCATATGACCCATTGCAATTAAAATAGTTAATTACTGCATATACAGGAAATGAAGCATTCAATGCTGGTGGTGTTACATTACACTCTGCATTTTATATGCCCTTTAGCAAGACAAATTGTCTTTCACTAAACAATGAGAAGATAGACACATTGTCAAAGCACTTCCAACAACTTCCCGTAATTCTTATTGATGAAACTGCCAGGAAATGAGACACACTTTCACACTAAACCTAGTATAAGAGAAGAAGAATTTAATCAAGAACGTAAATGACAAAGAAATCACACAGTACACCTAGATTTTACCCCGGAAACCCAAACCAGGAAAACCAACATTGCTTGAGTTTTCTTCTCTCTTGTTTTCTTATTCATTAAGAATAAAAGGTTACATGTCTAACCTTAGTCCACACCTAAGACACAATCAAAATCATACCCTCTTTCTTACACAAGAACAACCTTGTAGCCAATTTGGCTTACATCTGCATTACTAGCAAGTTCTCTAAATTACAGAATCTTGGCGATTAGCCATTCATCATCTAAAGATTCAAGATTGGAGTTTACGGCCTTACAACACACCTCTTTATAGAATTTATAGTAGGAAAAACCCTAACGACTGGTGCCCAAAAATGGTTACAGATCCATGCATATCATTGGCTTTAAATCCTATGAATCTTGGGATTTTGTTATAGTCGACTCCAAGTCATATTACTAGTCAACTACCAGTCTAACTTCATTCAGTCTTCAATTGGTTTCCACTTGCCCTCTTATCGACCTCTTGTTGATTGATCTCTTCAACTTGTTGTTGATGCCTTTACCATTTCGAATCACCTTGACCTTCGACTTCGACTTTATCTAGTCGACTACCTCGACCTTTGATTTTTTTTCGATCCACCTCGAATTCGACCTGTTGTCGATCTACCTCAACTTCAACCATCAATCGATCCACCTCGACTAGACTTTCACTGCAAAGAATATAACAACCCAACATTCTCCCACTTTTTTTCTTCTTTGTTGAAACCAAGAGATCTTTGAACTTTCGTTCACAAACCTAGGGAAATAATGCCCATTGCCTCTTTGTACCAAGATAACTTCACAGCACTCACAGACTTGGTCAACGAGTCTATTATGTTTTCCAACATGTCTACTTTCTCCAGCAGCACCTTGTTGCTTTCCACCATGTCTCTCATGAAATGGTATTGTACATCAATGTGCTTAGTTTTAGAATGATAAGCATGGTTCTTTTCCATAAATATTGCACTTTGATTGTCACAACTTAGCTTCATAGCTCTCTAATCAAACCCGATTCTTGAACACAACCTTTGCAACCATACTGCTTTTTTTCTTCCATGAGTGGCTACCATGTATTCAACTTCTGTTGTTGATAAGGCTATGACCACTTGTCGCTTACTCATCTAGATGATTTCTCCGCTGAACATCTTGAAGATATATCCATTGGTCAAACTCCATCAATCTAGATCTTCAGCCCAGTCGGCGTCGAAAAATCCATGCACATTTAATTTACCACTGTCACATCTAGGTTTTCCTTAGTAGCATATGGCATAGTACTTCATGCCATAAAAATACCCAAATACTATCTTGACAGTTGTCCAATGCTCCTTTCCAGATGTTGACATGTGCCTGCTCAACATTCCCACTACATGGGAAATGTTTGGTCGAGTGCAGACCATCACATACATTAGACTACCAACAACACTTGCATAGGTAATGTGTGCCATGTCCTCTATTCCTTCCTGTGTCTTTGGAAATTGTTCAACAGTTAGCCTTGCTCCCACAGGAGTTGGCACTTTCACCGGTTTGCAATCCTTCATGTTGAAACGTTTCAAAACTATTTCAATATACTTCGTCCGATTCAACCATAACTTTCTAGCAGCTTGATCTCTCTTAATCTCCTTTCCCAAAATGAATTTAGCTGCATCGAGATCCTTCATGTCTAACTTGGAGGATAGATGCTTCTTCACCTCCTTTATTCCATCCATGTTGTTTCCAATTAGCAACATGTCATCGACATACAAAGCTACATATATGAAACACCCACCGTCTTCTTTGGAATATATGCAATGATCAACTTTGATTCTCACAAATCCCAAAATAAGGATGCATGTGTTGATTTTTTGGTACCACATCCTTGGGGATTTCTTTAGACGATAAATGGATATTTTCAATTTACACACCAAATATTTCTTTCCCTTTACTACAAATCCTTCAGGTTGTTTCATGTATATTTCCTCTTCCATGTCCCCATGTAGGAACATTGTCTTCACATCCATTTGTTCTATTTACAGATCAAATGTTGCATCCAAATACATTAGTACTCCAATGGAAGTTAATTTTGAAACAGGGGAAAAAATCTCACCAAAGTCGAGTCCCTCGACTTGGGAATATCCTTTCACTACCAATCGAGATTTAAACTTCTTAACTTGTCATGTGGCATTCATATTCTTCTTGAACACCCATTTTCTAACGACATGCTTTCTTCCACTAGGCAACTTGACTAAGTCCCATGTCTCATTATTGTGCAAGGATTCCATCTCTTTGACCATGGCGTCCTTCCATAGTTTACCCTCTGCCAATTTGACTACCTCACTGACCGACTTGGGCTCATTGCCGATGGTAGTTAACACGAACGTGGAACGAAAGTCGGATGAACTATACCTTTCGACTAGTTTTCTTACTCTTTTTGACCTCCTTACAACCGAAGTTGATTGTTCCACCTCTTCCTCTTATTCAGTTGACTCATCTAAATCATCTTATTCCTTCCTCAATTCTAATCACATCATCTCAAGATTATTCTTGATTTGAACTTCTTCAAGCTCTGACTTACCTCCAAATTCTCTAAAGACTACATCTTGACTATACATTGTTCTCCTTGATGTAGGATCCCAGAGCTTATATCCTTTCATTCCTTCTTTGTATCTAATGAAAATACATTTGATTTCCTTCTTGTCCATCTTTCTCCTCTTTTCCTTGGGAACATGCACAAATGCATCATAGCCAAATACTTTGAGATGTGAAACCAAAGGCTTCTTACCAGACCATACCTCACGTGGAGTCGTTTCGACTAGCACCAACGAAGGAGACATATTCATTTTTACTCGGTCGACTACCTCGAGCTTCAACTTGTTGTCGATTCACCTTGACTTCGACCTGCTATCAATCCACCTCGAATTCGACTATCATTCGATCCACCTCGACTAGAATTTTACTACAAATAATATAACAACCCAACAAAAACATTGCTCATTAGTTCAACAACTCTCTATCAAATCGATAAGCGGCTATGTCAAATATTGCACACACCAACCTTGTATTTTGGCAATGTCGACATGATATTCTTAGGGGACTTATGTCAATCACAACTTGTAAGAGGCTCTCTTATATTTGAGAACCCAAAATTTAACAAAAACACAATTCCATATGACTTCTGGAACGAAAAATTCAAATGTTATCAATTACATATAACAATGCATAAAAAAGACAAATGCTTTGTCAATGTACTATACAAGATGAGATTAAACAAGCAATTTGAGAAAGATATTTCTTACATAAATGACCATTTCCATAGACCACCCCCTTTGGATCCACTTTTCCCATACATATTATATCGAAACAAAGATGTCTATAGCCACAATGTAAAAAATCTTTTACTAGCACATGGTGAGCAAATAACACTTAGCGCTATTGATGCACATGATAGTATTGGAGAAAATTGTTTTTCCTTTCAAAAGAAAATATCATTACCATCAAGAATAATAATTAAACTAAATATGTTAGTTGAACTATATGTAGGAAACTATAACACTGATGATGGACAAGTCAATGGTGTTAACGGAATTTTCAAAACATATACAAATACTGATAATGGCTTAGACATTGTATGGATAGAATTCTCAAGCACAAACATTAGAAAATATCAAAGAACCAAATTCTATGAGTTATATGAAATAAACATCTTACTAGATTGGATACCCATTTTCCGAATTGCAAAACCAGTAGCAATAGCTAACAAAAAATCACAAATCATAATAAGAAAACAATTTCCAAAAAAATTATCTTGTGTAAGAACAATACACCAAACAAAAGGACTAACACTAGATGGGCTTGCATTTGACCCAAATTGTGTGACACAACATGGATTAGTTTATATTGCATTATCACACGTTAAAACTATTGGCTCATTATACTTGATTCAAAAACTCACACCCAAAAACTTTCATGTAAAGGCCAATGTATCAAATGAAATTACATGACTAGAAACAATTGGTCCATGGAAACTTGAATTTGCAAAACAAAACCAACAATACAAACATATTTTCAATTGCAACACTAAATACATGCAGTCTACATGCACATATTAATGACACCGTGCATGATACAGACTTGATCGACAACATGGTACTATGTTTTCAAGAAACACACTTGCACTCTGCACCCAAAAATAAGCAATTCTTGCCGTTCAATTTTTCCATAACACATCCAACACATGGAATTCTTACTTGTATAGAAAAAAAAATCCCAATCAAAGCAACTAAAACCTTTGCCAAGAGTAAAATTGAACTTACACTCATTGACATGTACTTTCAACAACCTATTTTCTTAATGAACATATATGCAACACCATTTGAACAAGTATTTACAATAATTGAAATGATTAAGAATGCAAAATCACAATATACGCATACAGTTGATGTATTTCTTATTATTTGGAACTTTAATATTGATATTTGATCAAATACTATTCAAAGCAAAACTCTTTCACAATATATGGAAACAAAAAAGTTCAATGAAATAACAACAAAATTTCGTTCACAATCAAGAACTATAATAGACCACATTTGGACAAACTTGGCAACTGCAAAATGTGAAATCAATTTCTCAAATGCATATTGGTTTGATCATGACATAATTTATTCTATGTTACATCTCTCTTCTAGTTGAAACATCCCAATCACATAACCACAAGATCCACACCATTTTCCCCTAGTTGTTATTTTAAACTATATCATAGTCCATTCAAAACTACCAATTACTCTAACTATGACATCATTTTCCACCTCTCTTTTGCTTCAAACATGCCAAGCAAGTATGTATATGTTCCATTCCACTTTCCCTAGTTTTAATCAAGTCATGATGTTTTAGAATGATGTATCGAAGGCGGTTGAAAGAGGGTATCACTAATTATTAAATTGAATTACGTTTCCATTATAATATGTTTTCACGCAGTCACAACTGATATTTTTATGCAGTTACAATTTCAATTGATACTAATCATAAAATTCAAATATGTTTTTTTCTTGCAGATACACCATGAAAAGAATCCGAGAAGATGAATAGACATAAGACACGATGTCACGTCAAGCAAAAATGTAACCATTCACTATAGCAATACTCTTCAATTTTCTTACCAAATCATCGAGCTAATTCACATGCACTAAATGTTGACTAATGGGCATAAGCATTCAAAATGCATCCCCATAACAATTCAAGAGCTCAAAAGCTTGAAATTGTGGACCGTCTTCCATGGCGACGTCATCATCACATACAAACAAATATTGTTCAAGTACACACCATAGATTTGTTTTGTATTGATCTAGTTGTTGAAAAAGGCGAGATGACGATCACAGTGAATGTGCCCCACAACTTGATCGCCCTACATGAATCTAAACTCATTCTGGTCAAGGTTTTTGCATCGAAGGCTTCAAAATTTCTCCCAAAACAATCTATGATCATGGATATTGCAATTGTGTATTGGTCTTACATGATCGAAGCATATTAGAAGCAATCTCCCTCATTTTTCAAGAATACAAATTTCTCCCAAATACAACAATAAGGCAGCTGACAACCAACAAATATACATTTGCAATTGGCACCATTGTTTCCCTGGTTATATCTACAAAGAAAATAGGCTAGAAATATGCATTAGAGTTCAAAGATGGGCACTTGGAAGAAGACACATCTACAGTAAGACAAACTCACTTATTGTTGTTTTTTACCACTCACACCTTCACCTTATGTTACTTATGCCTAGTATCCTAACACAATATTGAATTGCAAACTTACCTTTTTTACACATTTATGTCTTCCTTTACTTCAATACAACAACAATTATCAAAAAAAGAAACTCCAATGCTTTTATTTCGAAATGTTGTCAAGGGAAGAGAAGAAAAAACTGAGTTACTTAGGACATGCAAATCTACATTCATAACCATGGTGAAGGAAAAACAAGCGGTGGATGAGTTAAACAAATTGGTCACCTTAACAAAAAAGGTAATTTCACCAAATATGTATTTTTTTTATGATTTAATTAATTTATTTTTACAACAACACACGATCTAACAAAATTGTACTACAATGTGAACCAAGTTGAGGGCATGCTAACTATAACAAATATCCATGCAAACCCGTTTGTACCAATTTGCAATGTCTGCAATTTTCCCACATATACTTTCAATAGACTACAGATCTCGGTTGTTATTATTCATGAGAATAACACTTGCTTGTTGTTGTATTTTTTATTGTACCCCTCTAATTGGGACTGGTAGCTACTTGAAATCAACAACATTCTCGCAAAGTATCTAAGACACTAAACTATTGCATTGATCAATTTGACATATTTATATCTATATTATAAAAGCAATGACATTTCCTATAATATGGTTTACTTTATCATTGATCATTGTATTTGTAATATGAATTTAGTTTATATTTGCATTTCAACGCATTGGTGGTCCTCTTGCCACTTGGACTTCTGAATATATCAAAGTTCTGAGTCAATTTTCATTTAAGTATTAGCGGTTTTAATTTTGTTTTCTCACCAACTATGAGGAAATGCATTATTGAAAATTTGTATTCACATTTTATTTTAAATTTGTAGTGACAAATTATGTTATCTCTCAGGGAATTGTGAAAATATTATTAACCTGTGTGTTATCACACAAGTTGTTGGTCGTCTAAGCCTGACCCAACCACCAAATGGCGATAACGCAGAGAACACCTACCCACTGTCACCTTAGGCAGGTATTACTGTCACTTTAGAGATGATAGAATCACCTCAAGGGGGGAATCCCGGTGACCCTAGGGGGAATGATATGGAAAGTGAAGAGATGAAGTATATTCCCCCTAAAGGTCAAGATAGAAGTTACAGAAAGGCTTGGGGAAGAATCTTGGTGGTAGCCAATGGTTTCCAAGAGACAGGAACACTTGCAAAGAATGGTGTACCTTCCCGAGACACAAGAACAAGCCAAACATATATGTGTAATGTTAGGTGGAAAATAAATTTAAGCTTGCTGTCCCTAATTGTAGCAGTAAGCAACAATATATATCCGCAAAGAGATAAGTATTAAAGCTTCTAAACAATTGCTAAAATTCCAACGAATGATGCTAGAGATAAGTTAGATGAACACTAGTGAAACTCAAGAATGAAAGCACAAGACTTTAGCAATGAAACAAGGCTATAATAAAAATCCTTTGCAGAGATAATTTTCAGCCTTATTCCTGTAACAAAAAAAATATTACAGCAGCAAATCCAACCACCAAAACTCACAAAGAATCCACCTAAAAGTTGCACTAGGCTAAGTAGATTTATGTGGCAGAATCTTAGGAACTTTTGACGGTTGAAAGACAAGTTATGAATAGAAAAGTGTTAGAGCTTATGCAGCCCTAATGGCTGTAGATGAAGGTTTTATAACAGCACCAAGAAGTACTTGAGTAAATATGACGTCCTAGTGGCTTAACCAAGCATATATAGCAAATAATTGATTCCAGCTTAGACACCTTCAAATGATAAAATTTCACGTTAACCAATGCAATATTTTATTTATCCAATGCAATTATACTAGTGCCTTTAACTATTGGGTTATGGAGTCAAGTAAATAATGAGATAAACGATGTTATCTCCTTGGTGGTGTAAACCCTCTTACTCCCCAAGGCAAGCAAATGCTAAGCTAGGAGATACTAGGAGGGTGTAATCCCTTTTACTTCTCCTAGTAAAACCTTGTGTAACAAATAACTTATAGACAAAATTATAGATAATGGAGGGGTTTTAAGTCCTTATAATCCCCAATAAATATAGAAAATCAAACTTGTAACTAAGCAATGAAGCATCAACAAAATAAGTCCTTACCTAGTTCAAGAAATGACAAGATAAACCTCCTCTTACCAAGATAAATCCACCATGCATGCCAAAGAAAAACTCCAAGAAGGGTAGAGCACTAATTCTTCCACCAATAACATAAAGAAACCAAGACAAGAGCACAAGAAAGAGAAGGTTTCCCAAGGAGGGCACAAATTCCAGCCTAATACATGATCTCTATTTATACTAAAATTTTAAAACACAGTTTGTCCACATTAAAAGGGTAAAACATAAGATAAGGGATCAACAACCTTTATCTTACCCCTTTACACAAATAATATATTTAATTTTCACTTTTGCACATAAGAAACCCTAAAATAAGATGGTGTCACCCCTTTAGGGAGACGTTTTGGCACTTGGATCAAGTCGTTGGAGTTGGGGAAGCATGACTAGGCCTCCAAAGGCCACTTGTCACTCATCCAAGCCCCTTCTTCATAATTTAAATATTCCTTCCTTCAAAACGTGCCATTTGTCAATGAGAAACACCTCCATCACCACAAACCCTAGCCCTAGGTGATGTCAAGCCTCAAGAAGTGACATTTTTCCCCTCCTAGGAAAAACGTTTGGCATGCGAGGGATAGGTCAGGTCTTCCAAGGTGTCTTCTAGGCCTCCAAAGGTAATTCATCATGATCTGGCATGTGGGCCCTTGGCATCCAACCTATGGGATTTAAGCCCCATGGAAGCCCAAGCTAGGTTTGTTCCTCCAAAAATGTCCACCAATCAATATCCTGCAAAATAAATAGGCTCGCCCTCCAAGGATATCAACTTAAAATATCATGGAAAATGAAAAACACATCTAATAAACAAGGTACCTAAACATATGCATCAAAACTACCTCATCAAATTAAACAAATTCCTAAAGACCCTATACAATTGACTAATTTTAGGTATGGGAGGGGTGTCATAAAAGTCCTATTGGGTAGACCAAAACCCTCAAGTAGGGGATGCTCCCAAGGATGCCCCTTTAAGGTCATATAGTGGATGATGAGGTGGATAGCAGTTTATACTTCATAGGTAGATGAGTCTCATGACATACAAGGGATCGTAGGGGGTGTGTTGCACCTTCTTCCTTAATGCAACCTTTTTCCAAGCCCATTTATTTCCATTTATTAATTAATCAATGATCCAAACACATGTGCACTCCCAATAGTGAATCGATTATCTTGGGGGGTAGTAACACAAAGTCACTTGAATGAATAGGTCCACAAAGTGCCATAGGGGTAACCATGTAAAACGTTGTAACGCACTTGTGTTAGTCTTATTTTCAAGTGGGATATTTATTATGTGTTTGATATTGTGTAGGTCTTCAATTATTTTAAGAGAAGTAGTTCATCATTCTCAATACCTGACTGGGTGAGCATCTAGAAGGTTTATATTTTAGGCTCTTATATTTTTCCAGCAACCATCCCCCTGGGCCTTCAACCCCTTATTCCCATGAAATTAGGTACATGCCCTTATTGGGTCACTAAAGTAAAAGGGCATAAAAGAGGGAAATATGATGGGAGAGTAATGATCGGAAAATGGTAAGCATGGTTGGGAATGGTATGATAACCCCTCAAGGGACCCCCAGTTGCAAACCTTCCCCAAAGGTTGGCCACTTACTAGGAAATCTATGACAGTCACCAAGGTGAAACAGGGTCAAAATCATAATGTCCAAGAAAGCGTTTTGTAATCAAAAGCAGCTTAAATACAACATGTTTAAATGCCTCAAATATTAAGGTGATTACCTTCCACAATACTTGACTTGTACCGCATGGAGCAAGACCCATATTCCTTCCAGAAGCTAGATGGTGTGGTGGATGTGCTAACAATGGATCAAAATGTGGTTATAGAGTGGGTTTCTTGATGTGCAAGTGGACATTGCTAGTCATGTGCTCTCTCAACACTCCATATCTGCAACTCATGGGCCTCAAGACACCATCTCCTTAGTTATCCCACAAAATGGGGATAACATTGTACAACAATGAAATAGTTTGTCTCCTTTTTATAACCATCTTACATTTTCTATGAAGAGTTTTAGAGATTCTCACCAGTTCTTTTTAGCTTAGTAATAATATAAACCTAAACTTGTGAACAAAACATATACAAGATATCATGTGCTTCATCTCATAACACTCCCAAATGTTCTCAGTTACATTGCCAAGTCATTTCCATGTAACACAGTGTTAGGGTTAGGGTTACAAGACTTGTGTTCTTGATTCACTCAATCTCTTATTAATTTATTTTTCTTAAATGTTTTGTTGTAAAGTTACCAAGTGTTAGGGTTATCGTTACATCCATGTCTTATATTCTGCTTGAGTGGAGTTATCACAGTCCAAGGATTTGCATAATCCCAACCCTCATATGGGTAAACTCTGTTCTTAGATTCCACACAATGTCATCCGATTCATTTGCTAGATATTTATTTATAATCCACGGATTCATCTAGAGCTTCAAATCTGTTTGGATAAACTTAATTGATTTTGATCCTTTGAAACTGATGATCAATTGGAATTAAGAGGGTTTAGGATTTTAATTTTCTTGAAAGCTGAGGTTGATTTTCATATATATATATATATATATATCATTTAATTTTAATTGATATTTTTAAAATTTTAAATAAATAAATATGTTCTTTCCTCTAGACTCTGATCAACTAAGTTCAAAGGCCATGAATCTACAATTTTTATGAAACAAAATTAGATACATTATATTTTAATTGATTAGTAGATGGGGTCTTAACTTTTTTTTGGGGTGTTTGTCGAGAAGCTGGAGTATTTTTATTAAAATATAAAGGGAAATAAATGTATCATGGGTTTAAGTTGTATGGTTGGTTGATCGTTTTTTGGAAGCTTGTCGTTAAATTATTTATTAATGTATGTTGGATTTTGGACGCTAGGTTTTTTTTCTTTCCTGGAAGCCATTTTTTCTTTTTCCTTGACCAAAGACACTATTTTTCTTAGCTCTAGGCATCTTGTACAGTTGTGAATCTTGGTTGGAAACATTTTTTTTCTTAGCTCTAGTCATCTGGGATAGTTGTGAATCTTGGTTGGAGATATGATATAGACACAAGCATTAGTTTCTCACTATTTAACCTATTCTTTTTTCGGGATTTTTGTTATTTACTGTCTTTTTTGGTAGTTTAAAAGATACTTTCTATATATTTTCCATAAGAAAACATACAATGTTTTATGTTTTCTTTCTTTTGTTGCTTCATGGCAAGGGAATATGGACATAATTTTATTAATGGCATCGTGAATCTTATAATTTCCATTTCTTTGTCTTCGACAAAATGTTGTCTGTAGCCGACTCTCCTCCCTAGAAATTATGAAAAGGTTAGTTTCCTAAATTGTAAGTTAATTTTATTACCACTATTGTTAGAACTTGTTACAGTTGTTAGTTGAATGGTTAATTAAATGTTGGCCAATCAGAATTGGGTTGTGGATTTCAGTTTCTTGGTTACATTTTAGTAAATTTATCTATTAAAAAA
>ML777831.1:778412-789981 GCA_009831015.1 Picea engelmannii | reverse complement strand
CAGGACAAAGCTGACTGAGAAGAAGAAGATGGGTCCTCCAGGACCATGCTCAGGTCGCTCCTGCTCTCGGTACTCCATGTCTAGGACCATGTGGGCCTCGAGACATGATCTCCTAGTTATCCCTAGATATCGGGGATAACAAGGCCTACTGCCATCCATGATGCTCACGTCCACTTGTTAATTCTCGAAGATTTATGAGATTCATAACATGAGATCAACAAGGTGCACGATTTGTTATCAGGTGAAATTTTGTCTAACCCTATATGCCTAATTGATTCAATATCCTGTACATATTTTTCATTTCATGCTACTATTAAGTAAATTAATGTATTACAAAAAAATTACATATGTACTACCACTATCTCAAATGAACTTTGTTGGTTGTTTGGTGTTTGAATCAAGAGAAAGTCTTACCAGATTGTAATTGGGACTCTGATACAAGTCATTTCCAGGTAATGGAGTGTAAGGGTTAAGGTTTCTATGATTTCCCATTGTGATTTCCTTCTCTGGCATGTAAAATATAAATATATTAATATCAAATCTAAGATTAATAATTATAAATGAATTAATATCAAATCCTAAAATTAATAATTAGACACAATATCTCCATCATAAGCCACCCTAAAATTTATTACTTTGATAATTAACGAGAAGAAGAGACACCAAGAGAAAATTTGTTATGTAATCAATTATGCCCTTATTGCACAAACATGCTTGGAAAGGTCTCTTCTTTCAAAAATACATTTGACGGGCTTATAAAAGAGGAAAATACTCATATTTTCATATATAAACTAGGGTTATAACAAAACTTCATCGACAACTGAAATTTGAGCTTATAGAGTCGAAATATTGCGAAGGAGAAATTTTGCAATTCATTCAAGCAAATATTGCGAAGGTGCCCAAGTTGGTATTGAGTTCATATTGTTCATACCCTCACATCCTTTCCTAATGTTGTTGCATGCAAGATGACATCTGTTTCCTTAGATTTTGAAGTGAATCATATGCTGGGAGTGAGCATCACCAGAGTAAGAGAATCAACTCAGTAAAAGGAAAATATATTTTAGCGGAGATTATAGAAGAGGTTTCTAGTGTTACAAAATTGGCAAAAATTGTTAAAAAAACATCTACTACAATATTTGTTTTTGATAGAAGATGTTTTTGCGGATAATATAATGGAACTTGATTATAACTAAAAAAATATGGGCGGCAGGAGGTGTTAGTGGATGTTTACAAATCGATGTGTTTTTATGAGGTACAAGCACTGGTGCATACATACACGTATCACACTAGTGTTGTACACTTAAAGTCAAGAACGGGGGCAGTAAAATATTCAAGTATTGGGGCAGTAAAATATTTAAGCATCGGGGCGTTTGTCTTATAAGCATTGGGGCTTTAATAGTAAAAATCACCGGGAGAATTAAAAATAATTAAGCACCGGGAGAACTAAAAATAATTAAGCACCGGGTATTTCTACTTAGAATGCACCGGTGTGTTATTAATAAGAATGCATTGATGTTGTATAAAATAATATGCACTGGTGTGTTACCTGGAAAACTCCCCCCCNAAACCCCCCCCCCCCCCCCAGGTGCATTAAAAATAGAAAGCACTGGTGATTTTTAGTAACAAACAAGAGTCAATGCTTATCAATAACACAATAGCACCGGTGTGTGTTAATAAAACAAACACACCAGTGCTTATTAATAATCTTAAAGAACCGATGTTTATTAATAACACAAAAACATCGATGCTTTGTATACGCTTAACACATTGAAGGCCATTTTTTAATATAATTTTGTGGTATTAAGTAAATGTTGAAACCATTGCTAATTGATTACATAAAATCATCGGTGCACATTTCTAATGAAATTCACTGGTGCGTTTTAATATTGAACATGTCGATGATATTAATAATTAAAATACATCGAGAAACATCGACCTGTGATAGTGCAATTATTGTTATTTTTTAATTCCATTATTTATCAAAAAATTTACATATATCTTATATTTTGATTAGTGAATTTGGATATGATGTTTAGATAAATTTGTTATATCATCATATTTTGCATCTCTTCATTATAATATTTAGTCATCTATATATTTAATCAATGATGTAACATTTCACAACGACATTGGACAACGAAATAGAATAAATTAAAACATATTTTACTATATGAATAAGAGGGTCTTTGTCATACAAAATGGGACACTTACAGTAATCCCTTGTCTTTCAATTGGGATATTGTCCATTACATTAAACAAAAATGTCTAATTTTCACAGATAATTATTTAAAAAAAATGCAATTGCAGCTTGCATTGATATCCAAATATATTGGTCATCATTATTCACTCGAACTGTTGTTAGTGCTCGAGCTACTTCCATGCCTTGGGTTATTTTGTTAAATGTTTGGTTGATTGCCTTGATTGTTTTCATCTTCTTCAAGTTCCATCTACAAACATAAAAATAAATTGTAATGAGTCTATCTACATTGGAGAAAATAATGAAAAATGAAATAAATAATATACATGAATGTAAATTGAAAAGTGACGCACCTGCAAAGGAGGAATTGACTCATGAATCTTACACATATGCTCAAAATCAAATCTCATGCCTTGTTTCAACAATTCTTTTGTTGGCTTTGTTCCATACTTTGTTTCCTGCAAGTTTAATACCCCATAATAAATCATATATTTAATATAAAGTATTATTTTTGTTTCATTAATTCTAAAATGATATAAGTAAAACAACATAGATTATACTTACAAATTCCACAATTAAATTTTTGATATGCCAACATATACTTGCAACCCTTAATTAACCCAAGTGAATCAATTTTTCTTATGGCTCTTGTTTGTATGTTAGCACCTATTTGAAGACATCCAAGGATGACTATTGTAAAAGAACTCAAAATATACAACAAAAAAAACCTTGAGTTGTTATAAGGAAATAACAATTACTCACAAACTTTGCTATCAACCCTTTTGTTCCTTGTTGTCCAGTTTTATGTGCAGAATGAGTTACATTTTCTTTTCCTTTCTGGAAGAGAATATTTGAAAATTAATATTTAATACTAAATTAATTATTTGTACCTAATAGAAAAATTCAATGATTGCATACATTTGAAGCACGTTGTTGTTGAGATGGCTCCTCCTACGATGCAATTATGTCCATTTCTTTGACCATCTCCTTGTACATTTTTTTGGACATTCCTACTGGCAAATTTTGGATATCAGCTTGATGGTCCTTTGGGATTTTCATAATTTTCCTAAAAAAATAACATAACAATAAAGTATTTTTATATTGATATATGAAAAATAAATATCACAAAATTGATATATTAATAAATGAATACTTTGTAATATATATATATATATATATATATATATATATATATTCTAAAAAAATGCTTTTAGGAATAGTACTTTTTGAATGATTCTTTTTTGTTGTTGTATGTTTTTGCTATTGTAAGTCTGACATATCTCATTAACCATTGCTCTGGAAATGCTTCTTGTATTTTAGATATAACCTAGTTCTTGAAATCATTGGATTGATTTCTATATTGTAAGTGGAAAGTGTGTCTATACATTCATTCCACTATATCCCTCATAGTTTTGTAAAAAAAATTCTCCCTTTCATTAATATCCAACACTACTTCAGATGATCTAAGGACCAATTCATCATCATTTACATCTTCTATATTAATTAATTTTGTTTTTTTAGGATGATATTTTGTTCCCTCATTGTTGGTTCATGTAGAACATTAAACATATGTGAATTAATAGATTGTTTGAAATGTGTCATCTAATATTCCTAAGTATATTATTAATGAAAATTCAAAAAAAAAAATCATATTGAATAGTGTTTTTTCATTCACCTGATTCATCCCTCTGCAATATTTCCATCAAGATTTTACGCTCTTTTGCACTTAGATAAGAAATAATATTATTGAGCTTCCTCATTTTGTGGCCATGCATGACACACACTAACCAATACATATTAGTTGAACTTACATATAGTTCAACTATATTAATTTTGTATAGAATTTACAGAGAACCTGTCTTTTTTATTTTTTCAGATGTGTCATCACTGTGTTGACCAAAACTTTTCTTATTTGAACTCTTATCACTCATATTTTTATCAATATACAACCTATACCATTCAATATAGAAATTATTAAATATATTTTATAAATAAATCACACAATTTTCAGCGAAAAAAGAAATCTTTGTAACCGATGTGTTTTTAAAATACAAAGCATTGGTGCGTTTATTACATAAAACACATCGGTGTGTTCAATACAAAAAAACACACTGGATAGTTTAATTTCCTTTTTAAAAAATTGTGAATTACAACAATGTGATATATATAGCATACATCTCAATGACTATAGTGGAAAACAAAAACATGGCAAAAAAATTAAACATTCATAAATAAAACAATAGAAAAATTACATATCGATGAGAAGAAAAATTAAAAAAATTATGTGACAACATTTTTTTTATTGTTTAGATGAGAAAACATTGACGATATTTTTTTATGCACCATATTTTTTAATTTAATATATATATATATATATATATATATATATATATATATATGGCGTTATCGGTGCTCCTTAGACATAAACACACCAATGTGTTTCTGTCGAAATGGCGCACCGGAAAATCAGAAAATGTTTTAAAAAAAATGTCAAATTGGAAACCGTTTAAAAAAAAATCAGAGGGACAACTGCATTTGGGATCCAATGCAATAAGTGACCCTTTTGCATCACATGCCAAACACTTATATATAGAAAACAAAACCCATTAGATCTAAAATTCCTAACACAAAAAGCCATAATTCTGAAGTGATAGAGGGAGTTAAACCCTAGGGTGAAATTTTGCATTCATGTAAGAAAAAAAAAGGGTTTAAGGTAAGTATGGTTTTTTTTCCTGAATTTTAATTAAAATCCAAATAGGAATACAATTTGTAAAAAAAAATATTATCAAAATCAACAGTAAAATTTAAAATTTTTACTATTTAGGGTTTTAAGTGAATCACCATACCCTTCAAATCCTGATTTTCTGAATATTTGTGTTGTTCCAAAGTATTCTTCTACTCCACAGTGCTCTCCGATATGTCTCTCTTCTAAATTTGTCTACTGTAAATTTTGGAAAAATAATGAAAATATTGAATACCTTCTTAATATTTAAAAAACTTTATGAAAAGGGTTTAGAGTGAATCACCATACCCTTCAAATTCTCATATTATGAATAATATTGTGGTTCCAAAGTAATCTTCTCCTCCACAGTTTTCCTCCGTATGTCTCTCTTGCAAGTCTCTCCCCTGCAAATTTTGCAAAATAATGAAATAGTGAATAACTTTTTAGTATTTAAATGACTTTATGAAATTCGATTCCCGCTCTTTTTTTAATTGTTTAAAAAAATCACTTTTTTTTTTTTACTTTTTCGGCACGACGATGCCTTTATGTAAGACACGCCAGTATTTCCATATTACATTATGCACCGGTGCGTCCATATTATATGACACACCGATAACATATAATTGTTTTTTATTAACAAAATCTCGAAATATGGTGTGGTTAATTTTTCAACGCACTGGTGCTTATTATTAATATGGGCACCAATGCGTTTGTGGTCTATAAGTGCACCAGGATGATTTTAAAGTTATTTGAATGTTTATTTGCACACAAAATAGTATACTCATCTCAAATTATCTTTTAGGATGAAATCACATGACTTACAATACTTCAGTATACATTTTACGTTTTATGTTGCCTTATTCTTAAAAAAATGGTTTCAAAACTATATTCAAACTCAGATTGTGGTATGGTCCTCGAAATTTATTTTAGATATGTACAGAAAAATTTATTGCTAATTTTTCTGGAATGCAGGGAGAAAACCTTATAATATGATCAAATGGTCAATTCTTCAAATTCCATCCCATTCCATATTGCTCAAAGTCCATCACAAAGTGAATCTCCATTTCCATCTTCGATAAGTTTAACTTATTTTATTTATGTTTCGATTATCTAATTGATTTTTTTTTTTATCCATGTCAATCTGAATAAAAATGTATCCAAATTTGCAAGATCCTGATTCTGAATCGAGTTCATATGCAAAAAATATTCCAGTACTGGTTCAAAAATGTCGAAAGGTCTTATCAGGAGCAACATACCGCAAGAAGTTGGTAGATGAAAATGGACAACCACTTTACCCTACCAATTGTGATATTCCATCTTCCAGCCGTAGTATTGGGTCGACAATGGTGATAATTGTTTGGTATAATGTAATTTGAACAAACAAATTATTGCATTGTGCTTACGAATATCATTGATGTACTATTGTTCAATATTTTTTAAATTAGGATTATTATGATGAGCGACCTACCTACCATATTCCATTGCACCCCACAACAATTTCAACCCAAGAGAAGGCTGCAATGAGATCACAACTCAGAGAGGAAGCATACCAAGAATGGTTGAATCAACCACCTATTCAATTCCCACTACGTCCATATTCACCAATTAGGAATGAATACAACAATAGTAGTTCTTCAGAAGTTGGCAATGGAGAAAATAAAAAATAGGTTGGTATGTATGATTACTTACGGGATATGATTGACATGGATACAATGTTATTAGATGCATTCTAGAATAATGAGCTAGGGATGATTCTCATATCAGTGATACCATTTTCAAAATCCTGAAATCTGCTTCCACCACCTATCTCTTTGGACCTAGTGCTTGTTCAAAGTCTACCTAGCTTGGGACAACAATGTTATTATACAATGTGAAAGAAAAGTTTTGCATGTCAAACACATGTTTCTTGACAATATTGAGGTAATTGACCAGCAAGTGCCTTATATTAATTTTTAGAAATCTTGTCACGCAATCAACATCAAAAATGGTTTCTTTTATAAATGTTACATGACCTTGTACAATTCTATTTCCCACTAACTGTAGGTTATTGAAAGATAAGGTTCTTTCTAGTGATAATGTTTTGATTTATAGTTGCGAAGATGCAAAGCAGTTGTCAAAAATGTTGGGTGTTGAGTATATATCATATCATGCATGTTTGAACGATTGTATTCTATATAGAGGAGAATATTCAAACAAAGAGGTATGTCTAAAATGTGGGCATGACAGGTACCATAAATCAAATAAAAATGGTAAATCGCATGGTCCTTCTCATAAGATATTGAGACACATGCCTATAATCCCAAGGATTCAAAGGCTCTTTCGTTGCAAAGAATTATCTATGTTGCAGGGATGGCATGCCTCACATAGAAGTGAGTTGGGAGTTATGTGAATTGCAATAGATTCAATATCCATGAAGCATATAGAGGATACATGGCCAAAAAAATTCAAGGATGAAGTACGAAGTCTACGACTCAACATAGAAATGGATGGCATGAACCCATATTCCCCCCATGGGTGTCTGTGAAGAATGAACATCTTATGTTGTCTCTTATAGTCCCTAGTAGAAGACACGTTAAGAATATGGATGTCTACCTACAAACATTGGTAGATGTATTGAAGGAATTATGGGAAATGATACATGTATACGATGTATCAAGACCCATCGCAACAAAGAGGAGTTTTACGTTGTATGGCATATGTGATTACACCACACATGATTATCTAGGCTTAGGATTTTTCTCTCGTAATTAACATTTTTATTGATTTGTTTATATATGTAACAATATTTATTTGCATATTTTATTTTTTTGTGATTGACGCTCTATTCTTAAACACAAATGTGCTATGTATACAATAATTCCGCAAGTCTTGTAACTAAAGGATATCATGGATGTGAATATTTTGGACCTTCTTTGAAGGCTAGGTGGTCCAACCACCTATGAAATCCAGTGTACGACTGCTTGAGGGTATTCCTCCGAGAAGAAAACCCTTATAGAAGAGAAACATCTAGTTTCAGTGGTAAACCAGAGAAAACCCAATGGCTTGCAATAATGATACCAGTAGAATGACTTAGATCACATGAGAGAGAGAGAGAAGGAGAAGGAGATTATAGAAATGTTTGATTCAAATGGGGATCCTATGTTCGATGATCCAAAATTGTTTGACACCTATGTCAAGAACTTTCCCATTGGGATGAAAAGGAAATCTATCTTTTATGAGCTCCCATATTGGGAGCATCTTAATATTTCCCACTTACTAGATCCCATGCATATATTTAAAAATGTTTCATTTTCTTTATGGAGGCACATATCATCGAAATAAAGTGACACATTAGCTTTGAGGAGAGATCTTATTTCTTCAAAAACTAAGAAGAAACATTTCCCAAGACAAGAAAGTAGAGGAGAGGTTGGTCCCTCTTGGTCTTTCAAAGAAGGTGATGTCCCATGGATTTTGAAGAAAGAAGATCTTTCTTTGGAAAAGGAATTTATATTGGGTGTGAAGGTGCCTTATTTATATGGGTCTTCCCTATGACTTTGCTTCATTGTGCGTCAAGACCATTTGTCGAGGTTGAAATCAAATGACCATTTTTACCTTCTAAAGGTGTGACGTATGTAAAAAATATGATTTTATTATTTGTAATTTTTATTTTTATGCCATGTGATAAAACAAAATTAATTTTGTATATGTTTACTTTGTAGTGTCATTATCCTTTGCTCGTGTGTGGGTGTGTGAAACATGACTTCCCCCAGGACCTAAGGCATGCCGTATCTAAATTATCTTCATCTGCACATTGGATAACATCAAAGGATATTCATATGGATAACATTCCCATGGTGGCATCAAGAAATAGCTGAGATCATTTGTATGTTTGAGAAGGAACCACCGCCGAGTTTCATGGACTTGCAGGTTCATCTTCTAATTCACCTAATAGATGAGGTTGAATTAGTTGGGGTGGTCTTCTATCATTGGATGCTTTTTTTAGAGAGGTACATGAAGAAATTGAAATGATTTGTTCATTAAAGGGAAAAACCTAAGGGGTCTATGGCAGAGGGGTACATATCATATGATTCTTTCTATTATGCCAGTGAGTACATCAAGAATATCGACAACACACCAGGTGAAGTGATTTGTGATGACGTAAGTGACTTATAGTTTGTCAAATTTATACACAGTAACTATTCACACTAAACTTCATAATGTATATTTTCATGATCTCATATGTATTATATGTTGGTTTGATTTCATGAATACATCAATGAATTCAAAAATTGATGCCATCAATAAATTCATTCTTTACAATTCGGAGGCAACACAGTCATGGGTCACATTCTACGAATAGAAGAGGAGGAAATCAAAAAGTGACAAGAAATAATTCATACGTTTGAATGGTAGAAGCATGCCTTATCCTGATCATTTAAAATAAAATATGCCAATGATATGCCCCAACAGTTGATTTGCTTACCAAGTCAGAGAGAAATATGGTGCATCCAGTCATTACCCGCGTGAAGAAGAGGATGCACTAAACATAGGGATTGGTTGTATAAACTCGGTAATAATCTCTTTGTGTACATAATTTTTAACTTCATAATGCACATTTGAATTGTATGTACATCTATATTATTTTATATTTTAATGGTCAGGTTATTAGACACATATTGACACTATGATTTGTTCACTTTTTTATAGGTGCATTTGTTCCTGTTAAGCCCTAAATAGTGGCTCATTACCCCTTAATTGGGGCATATTACATTAGTAATGTTATTTTATTTATGTCGAATTTAGTCCATTAGTTGTAATTATACCTCCTAGTCTCCTATATACCGAGACATTTTCATTTGGAATCATCTTGTATTTGGACATTTATGTGGGAATAAGGAGGTTACCCCCTCGAAGAGGCTTATTATCTAAATTTATCTCTTTTACAAGGATTTGAGTACTTATTCTGAGGTTTTTCTATGATATATTGATATTTGTTCCTAACATATGGTATCAGAGCTCAAGGTCTTGGGGTTTTACTGCGACATCTGAGACACCTTGGAATTTTCACTATAACTTTTTTTCTACAATGATTTAGAAGGAATGGTTTGGATTTAATATGGATCAAGGTATGTTGGGTTAAAATTTCATCTCCTGAGGCCTTATGCTTTCAGAGATACAAACTTTGTAAGATAGGGTTCTCGAATCATCCTGAATTGAGTCATTGAGGAATTTCCGCTATAAAAGTTTTTATGTAATGTTTCAGACCCTGAATTCTGGAGGATATTCATAGAAATTAGTAAGGTATTTGTGGTAACAATTTCATCTTCTGGATCATATTAAATTTGTAGATACACCCTGTGGAAGCTAGGGTATCTGACTAGTCTTGAGCAGGTGTTCTGGGTTAAAAAATCATAAATTATTCCTAGAGTATCCAAATTGAGTGGGACCAGTTGCATTGGATAATGGACAACCCATAGTATTTTTGGTAAGAGTTTTAGAATTTTATATGAATTATTTTGTGTGGGGCACGCTATACAAGTGAGATCTCCTAGAAAGGCCAAAAATTGGCAAGTTGTGGGGAAGTTACCATAAATTCCACTTGGAACATCCAATTTTGATGAGACATGTGGCATTGCAGAGAAGAAATATCAGAGACCTAAAAAAAAAAAAAATTAATACTCATAAGGGCCAAAATTCTGGAGATACAATAAAAGGAAGATTGTCTAGTCGAACCACCTCAAAATCAAGGTTTAAAGTGATACTTGGCCAACATGACACCGAAAAAGGTAACTTCTACACCAAATAAGCCTCCAGACAATCCTACTTGGACTCTTGATGAAGGTGAAGAAATGAGTAGGGACATAAATGATTTACAAAAGAATACAGTAACAAAAGATGGACTACAAGAGATGATGGATTCAACGGAAGCTAAGTTGGAGGCAATAAATACTTATATGGACGGTTTAAAAGGGGAGATAATGTAAGGATTGCAAATTTTCCTAATAGAGAGGACACCGGAAAGTGAAAATGTATCCCATGAAATTCATGATGAGGACACAAGGAAGGTGAATCGAGAATGGAGAAACTCCAACTTTGGGTTGAAGACCAACCACGTTCCTAAGATCGATATGCGGAATTTTGATGTCAATGACCCAATCACATGGATACTTCAGATGGAGCAATTATTTGATCTACATAATGTGCCACATACACAAAAGGTATGAATTGCTTCTTTATATTAAGAACCTAATCAATTTGTATGGTATCGATAGCTTTGTTCTCATAAATCACTCGTCACTTGGACAATTTTCATGGAAGAAATGATAGCACACTATGAGGATACAAGGAGAAATACCTTCTTTAGTCAATTGATAAATCTCAAGTAAAATGGTTCAATTACAGAGCACATTGAGAACTTCCAAAGATTGAATATAAAGGTAACATATATTCCAGATGAGCACTTGATTGATGTATTCATAGGAACTTTAAAGGATAAGATTCAACATGAGGTTTTCCTTTGGGAACCCAAATCATTGGAAAATGCATTTAGGGTGGCAAGAAATGTTGAAAGTAAAAATATGGCTATGGCTACTAGAAGGACCAACCCTAACATCTATAGAGAGAATAATGTTCCTTCTTCTAAAACACCTCAACCTACAAGGTTGACACCT
>ML777831.1:742237-761331 GCA_009831015.1 Picea engelmannii | reverse complement strand
GGGAGAAAATTAGGAAAACCGGGAATAGCAGAAAAATCAAAAGGAGCAAACCTGGGAGCCAAGATCTTCTCCATCCGAACCAGTGGAGTCGCCAATCGATCCTCGAATCATGGAGTCGCCAGGTGAAATATGTGCAACTTCGAATGTGTCTGGTCCTTGTTCACCATCAAAGGCCAGATCCTAACATTGTTGTTACCCCATGAAGCTTCTCAGGCTGAGAAAGCAGCTGCTGAAACCTTCTCGAGAAAGCTCCTTAGGGTCAACTTTCAGGTGTGCTAATAGTAGCCACAATTGAAACAGTGATGTGGAAACCCTGGAGTCACCATAGTGGAGTCTCCAGGTGCACAGTAGCAATCTTGAAGGGCTCTGATGTCTGATGCACCTTCAGAATCAGAGGGTCAATGTTGTTCTTCCTAGGGAAAATCTTCAACTTCGTCCCCGGCAACAGCGCCAGAAATGTTAGCGTCAGAAGTCACTCCTGGATTGCTTGCAGGAGCAGAGCCCAACACCCATCAGTTTTTATGTCATGGTTTGTTTAATGGGGTGATCAGATGGGTAAAGACTCAAGAAAATATAGCTTTAACTCAGTAAACTGGGCCTGGTATGTAGAAAGCAAGGGAGGTCTTGATCCAACTTCTGTCAGTAAATGATTAAAGGGTGGAAGAAAGAAGACTTGTGAGAAGGGTGAGCAAGACTGCCTCGGGAAACAGGCCTTTGGAAGCTTGAGGATGAAAAACTCGGAAGCCAAGATCCTCTTGGTCCAGAGTTTCAAGGAGCGGAGGGGTGACTCGACTGAATCCTTCAATTCCAAGTCATTTCAGCGCTGAGAACATCACAAGAACTAATTAGAGAAAATGTGACTATTACAGTGATCCAACCTACATCATCCTATAACAACCACAACTCGACTGGATCCTCCTATTCCGAGTTGTTCTAACACAGTAAACAAAGAAATGGAAGGGAAGCTGACATCCATAAAGTAAGAAATCTCAAATGCCTTATACATTAACCAGAGCGACCAGTGCTTCATCAAAACTTTACAATCGGGAGGTTAGCTCAACCATCGATAGATACAAAATATGAAGATTGAGTTTATATACTCAAGAAAATTCGCCTCACAGAGGCATGTTCAGTCATACAAAGTATCGTGTCCCTTTAGCCAAATTCGGACGAATAATCCCATCAGACGCCACCTTTACTGCGCATAGCTCCTGCAAGGAGGGTAGCTGAGCCATTAAACACTGAGCTAGCATGTGCAGACCTCCCTGTCTAGTTGAGGACTTCGGCATGGTTTCTTTGGAACAACCAGCACGCAGGACCTCTTCGAGCAGACCACTTGCCAGACTTTCCATTACTCACACTTAATGAATGAAAGGAGGCTTCGACCACCCGTCCTCATCTTCATTTACTCTGAGTGAACACTAGGATCGAGGGCGCATCAGATGGTGCATGGAGATAGCGATGATCCCCTCTAGTATTGAACTCGACGCCTTTGGCCTTCTTTACACAGCTTCATTCTTTCCCCAAGTAACCATGGGCTGTGACCATGTGCTTATTCCTAAGGCGCTTTCGGCGTTCATGAATGGGGGGGGGGCTAATCCTTGCTTTTTGAAAACACGATGAGAAAAATGTCGAGACGGCTCAATCTGGTGCCACGCGTCCCTCTAAGATCTGACGACCCTGAATCCACTCAGCGATACTGTGGGCCCGGGTCCTGGACACTCCCGACACCTCGCGCATCGGGATGCAACAGAGTTGATCTTCGCGCCTTGAAATCACGAGGGGCGAAACGACGAGGAACCTAATCGCGCGCCAGGTGTCTCCTGTGGATGAACGGATGAGGTTGCTTCGTGATACTGCGGGCCTGACTTTGGGTGTTTTCGGTGCTTTTGGGGTTCAGGGTTTCGAGATGTAGAACAACATAGAATCCTCACCCCTTGAACTCGTGAATGTCGAATCATCGATGCGACTAGATCTCGCGCCACACATCTTTTGGATGGACGGTTTCTATCTTTCCTTCATGCAGTATAGGTGCTATCCATCGCGCCTAATCTTGGTGCAACCCTGCCACCAGCGATTTCCTGTCGACCGTTGATCTGCTCATATGGACGGATCTGGACCGTTGACACCATAATTTTTCCCGCTCGCTTGATTTTAAGTCCGAAAAGGACTTCTTTTATGCATCGTGCTTGGGCGCTCCTTGTGCAACCTGCAGACCTGGATATCCTGATGCCAAAGACAAGTAATGTTGCTAACACGGTTGAAATTCTCAGAAGGAGAACTATCAATGCATCGTGGACCATTAGATTCAGTGGATCAGCGGAGAAGTTAAGGCCGAGTGTCTGTCAACACACATAAACTCAGGGGGAATAGTCGTCATTAGATCTGGATCAACGGGAGTCGTTGATCTTGTGATTTTGGATTTCGACATTTCAGGAATTGAAGTGTGGAGAAGGTCATGACTTGGAGATCTTGAGTTGTGAAATCTCGATATGTGAAATTTTGACATAATCTGGACCATCAGATCGTGGGATCTTAGGGTCGTTGATCTGAGGAGAAGAAGTCGCGAGTTTGGACTTTGGGAGATGGGTGAAGAGTCACATCGTGAACTCATGAGTCATGAAATCCCAATGCGCCCATAGATGGACCCCAGGACATGGCTGAGGTCACATGGTTGAGGCATAAGGGAGGAACTAAAGATCCATTAGCCCATGTCGGGGTTTCGGGAGTCAAAGGATTCATAGGGACTCACAATAGGAATCGTGAAGTCGCGAAACCCAAAACACCTTTTCGGGTGAAGGCCGTGGTCACATCGGTTGGTCACATGGGGTGGAGGTTCGTGCCTAGTGCTTGTTTGCATAGGTGTAACTTCTAAGAAGGACCCGTGGTTATATGTGCGATGGTTCCAGTGGGAACTAAAGAGTCATTCCGGCTCAAGGAAGTAGAAAGATCCAAAGACCAGGAGGTCACGCAGAACCTGCTGAGGTAGGAGTGTTGTGTCAGCTAGTCACTGCGATCAAAACACCATACACGGGAAGTTAGGTTACGTCGGAAAGATACAAGAGATCATTTTAGTGGACTTCTCTTCTTTCCAATGTGTTATTTTAGGTGCAAGTGGTGGGACACCTTTGATCAGAATAATGAAAAGGAATATCGTGATAGTGAGATGATATGTATCAACTCTAAAAATATGTGGGATGAAGCTAAGGAGCCTTATGTTTTCCCAAAACACTGCAACCAAGTGTTTTTTTACCCAGATGTGTTGGATAGGGATTGGTGGTTTGTATTAAGACACACCCTAAATCAAAACATATTTTTGAGAACAACAATGTTACCATGCTAAACAAGGAAGATTATCAGGGCGATGACAACAAAGAGTGATATATTATACATGTTTTATTCTTTAATTACTAACTTTTATGTTTTCAAATCTATAGTTGATTTAATAATTTGACTATTAAATTTATAATGTTTTTAGTATTTAATATTTAATATTTCATATTTCATATTATTAATTTTTTCATTGGATGATATAATTAAATGTTATGTGTAAATGATATAAATATTTTTACATTGTAAATCTACATGATATTTGAACTTTTAGTATTTTAATTTGAATTTTTACTTTAAAAAACAATATATTATTGTATTGTAAATATAAAATATTTTATATCATAATTTTAAAATGTATTTTTGTTACCCACCATTTCATATCATTACCATATCGTATTATATTGTATTAGATTTTAATTTTGAGTTCATACATACTAATTAGGGGAATATTCAGATCTAAAATGAGCCTCCTAAGTGAGTTTTTCAAAAAAAACATAATTGTCCTTAAATAACTAATGCATGTGTCCTTTACATAAAAATCATTGTCCTTAAATAACTAATGCATGTGTCCCTCTCTAAACCCATATAATAATTATGCCAAATGCATATCTTAGTGTTAGATTTTGTAGAATACCTGTCAACAGGTTGACAGGCAAAGGACTTCGTTCCTCGCTTCTTTCCACGAAAGAACTATGTGGCTTTTCTCACTTCCTTCTACAATTGCAACAGGTGGGGACTTATAACATCCATGGTCCGGACACCGCAGAAAAAATATATCCAAGGTCTTCTATAGAAGTTCTGGGGAATTCATGAAGTTTTGCAAAACCACCCTTTTCTTCCATCTGTCCAATACTTTAAAACAACCTCTATCAAACTAGTATACCATCACTACAAATACTATAGATGTTATGTTTTCTTCTCTAGTTTTCAATTAAAAAGATTTTGTGACATCAATCAATCATAACTCTGACATTCATTGATGTATTACATTGGTGTGATTTTATTACATGGGCCTCATCTTCCTTGCATTTATTATTGAGGTTGGTGTGTTTTTATTACCTCGGCGACATCTTCCATGCCGTGGCAATGACGGTTGAGTGTATCAATCGACTTTTCCCCACCACCTCTGTCAATTTTCCTAGTCAATATTTCCCAGCCTATCTTATTTGATCAGAATGCAGGTGTATTGAATAAAAGGGGTATTATCATGTCATTAGTAATGGTCATGAGTTGTGTTCAATATACATATTTGTTCATGAGGCTAGGTCATCGTGTTAACCTCCTTCGTTCCATGGCATGGAAGAGACGACCCCAACCACAACGCCATTAAAACTTGTCGAATGTGGATACCAAATCAGGACTCCATTCCTGATATTCAAGTCATTAGTTTGATATCACAATATCAATCCATGTATTCCTTCCCATGTGAAGAATTTATCTTAGGATAAAGAAACAATTGGGATGCTTCCATGGCACAGTATCGTTCTGATAGCCTTCAGTGCCCTCTTCATCCCCACTCTAGACCTTCTCCTTGTTCAACCCCTCGATCATCTTGCTCCCCAAATCATACAGTCTCTATCTTTGTTGTCTTCTAATGTCATCTTGCCTACCTGAACGCCTATGTTAGAACCTTGTTCTTGCTCATGAATCTATCTGGTTGTGTTTTTTGTGACACTCGTCAGAGCCATCCCAAAAGAAGGCCTCAATACACCACAAATGTTTGTGATTAAATTTTTGAACCAGTGCTCCAAGTAGTTTAGCCAGAAGGTGCAGATAAGGTAATGATGTCATCTACATCTCTCCTAAACTAACTCCATCATTGTTCATATTACTCTTGCATAAACCAGATTTTAACTCTTGTTTTAACACTAAGAAGTTTACTAGTAAATCCCATTCAACAAAAGATGCAATCTGCATTTATTCTAAAATGAGCCAAGTCTCTCTTTGTTTAATATTCCAAACACTAAACTCTCACTCTTATGTTAAAAACTTAAATGATCCCAAGAATCTGACTAAAAATTTATTAAAGCTTAAAACTTGACACATATTTGATTCTTAATAAAGGTCAAGCATTTTCTTTCTAATGGCAGGCAATATTAGTTGCAATTTCTTAACCTAAAGGTTTTAGAATGAATGAAAAAAACATAATTTCGAACCGTTCAAGATCTGTAAATAAGATTTAAGAATTCACAAATTACAACATAAGCACTTGATGACCTAGACTATACAAACAAAAACAACACAATGGTATCTTACAGAACCCAAAATTGGGGGATTACCCCATTATGAGGTGGTAAAGGCTTTGGTCTCGGGAAGAAGAGGAACAAAGTTGAAATTTGTTTCCCCCAATGTTAAAGTGGGTATTGTACCATGCTAATACAGAGTTTTGGATTTTGTAGCTCCCCATCGATCGATCGATCAAAAGCGTACTTATAAAAAAAAATACAGAGCCCATAAATGGGTATGGTTATAAAAGAAGAAAAACATACAAATTATTATAAGAGAAAAAGTGACCACTTTGCATTGTGTATGATCAAAATTTTATGTGTGAATTTGGCCAAATAGTTTGAGTTTTGTACGATCAAAATTCTGTGCAGTAAAATTATTTTACCTCTGAAAATTGATAAAAGTTTCAAATTAATAAAAAATACCAACTTTCTTTTAATAAGGGAATGAAGATTGTTACATTTTAAATTTTTTCCAATATACAAAAACTATTGTTTTTTAAATGATGCAAATAAAATCTATAAGAATTTTTTTATAAAATAGATATTAACCCTTCGTTTTTTATGATGTGGGGATAAAATTGACGTAAATACTTCTACAAAAGAGAAACTAACCCCTCCTTTTTATGATGTGATGTGGGTCAAATTGATGTATATACTTTCATAAAAGATAAAATTTTACAATTTTTCTGGCAAACTTTGTAAATAAAGCCATTCTTATAAATTGTAAATATTTAATTATGTTGGAAGGCATTTCCCTCTTACATCCATATGTTTTCCGGTGCCTTTTAATTGGTTAATTGGTTCATGATTGTTGGAACAGTTCAACAACCATGGATCTGATCTGGGCCTGTACATATAGAACATCAAGTTGATCGTCGGTTTGTTTGTATTGTTTGCCTTTATTTTATGTTTTTTTTTTTTTAACAAAAATGGTTAATGAATCTTATATTAGATAAACAGTGGTGAACCATTGGTTCATTTACAAAAGGTCTTGCTAAGCAAGACTAGGCTATACTTCCTTGCACAACTTTTACAAGAGACAACAGACTGAAAGAACTACACATATAAAACGAGTAACAACACACTTAAATGCCTTACGTGGCTGATACAAGGGCCAATACGCATTAACTTAGACACACTAGATATGATTTCTAGTTACTCCTTGCTCTTGTTCTTAGCCCGATCTCATTCCAGCTTCCAATCGTTATTCAGTTGTTCCATTTGCCTCTCCAGATTGCTAACCCTCACTTCGATTTCTTGCTGCGAGTCTTTCAGTTCCCCCAGATCCTCACATAGCCCTGTTCTGGTGTGTATTATGTCGAGCTCAAGTACTTCCAGGCACCTGCCCACCTTGCTATCCAAATTCTGAAGAAAATCGTCCAAGTTTTCCAGCATGCCCTGTAGCTTCTTCATGTTTTCTTCGAGTGCCGAGATTCTTTCCTCAACTGTTGGCTTGTTTCCCAAGATAGAAGCCATCTGGGCCATCATTTTGGTTTTGCTTCTGCTGAATCTTGTCTCCCAACCACGTCTCTCTTTGCATGTTCTTTTCCTCCTTCCTAAAAGTCCATGTTCTTTCTCTGCTCTTCTCCTTTTCGTCTAAGATGGGTGGGTTGTGCTTCTTTTGAAGCCTGACTCCACATGAGTCGCTGCGCTGAGGAATGGGTGGGCGCATGCAGGTTAGTGACCATATGATGGCGTTCACCATCCACTTGAAGCTCGTTCGATTTGGCTGAAGCATATCTGTCCTTTCTTTTGCAGGTCATCTTGTCTGAATGACCATTTGCTGGATCACTTCGTTTTGTTGGTTTACGGGATATCCCAGTTTACCAAAACGTCGTTGAGTAGCAGGCTCCCTTTCCCCAGGCGGGCCCCCAAATTGGCCTCTTCATCCACTTGTGAATTATTTCCTCGAAGAACATGGAAGAGTTGGATAGAATGAAATTGGCCCATGAGTACCTTGATTTTGTCTAGAGAGTGTTGTAGATGGTCGTTCATCAAAAAAGAGCTTTGGTTTAAGACTTGAATTAAAATTCTAGAGTCCCCTAGCACCACCAAATCTCGTATGTTGAGGAGCAGGGCTTGAGTTAGCCCTTGCCAGAGGGCGAGGGATTCTACTCTATTATTGGAGTCGACCCCAACTCCTCAGGCAAACCAAAGAATGATATTTCCGTCAGATCTTGTTATAATTCCTCCTCCCCCCACCATCCCCGGGTTCCCCTTTGAGGCTCCATCAAAAAAGAGTAGGGTGGAGTTTATAGCAGCTTTCCAGTCCTCTAGTTCTTGCTTCCCCATCCTGAGGTCCCAGTTGCAGATGGGGGAAATCGAGGGAGCAGGGGCCAATGGGTTTTGAATGTCTAGATTCTTCAACCAGTCTTCTTCTTCCCTTTCTAGCGGTTTCAATTAGAGGTTTTGACGAAGTGAGGGGCACTCTCGCTGAAGAGAGCCTTAATCTTAGCAGCAACCTGCGCTGGGGTATTCTTAGTTTCTCGAAAGATTCGATTATTCCTTTCTATCCAAATCTTCCAGAGGATAAATTTTGCAAGCAAATTCCAAAGAGCTAACAGGTGGTATTGATTGGCTGTCTGGAAAGGGCAGAGGGTAAACCATTCTGACAGTAAATCTTGAGTTTCCCGCGGGATAGGGCCCTCTAGATCTCCAAGACCCAGGGTAGTCTGTCATACCTCCTTGGCAAAGGGACAGTCCAACAATATATGGTTCATCGTCTCCTCTTCCTTGCAGCAGAGCGAGCACCTGGTGGGCCCTTCCAGCCCTCTTCTTCTTAAGTTTTCCCCTGAAATAACTCCCTTATGATCCACTGTCCAGCTAAACATGTCTATCTTTGGAATAGATTTCGGTGTCCAAACAACCTTCCATATCACTGGGTTGGGGGGAACGTGGGGTAACGAGGTGAAGTAAAGATACCCTTCTACTATGGTATAGGGTCCAGCTCGATGGCCCCAAACTCTACGGTCTTTTTTCTTTTTCTGAACAAGGGTTTTCCCTTGCAACATCCTCTTTAGATTGAGCCAATAATCTTCCAGATCTTGGGGCAGTTTTGTAATTTTCCAGCTTAGCCAGGAGTGATTCACATCATTCCCCCAACAAGAAATGTCCCATAGTCTGAAGAGGTTTTGAGATTGCATCCAGTCCCCGAGTCGCCTTAGATCTTGTTGTTCTGAGATTGGAGCTTCTCCCAGAATGGAGTCATCCCAAATGCTTATATCTTTCTCGTTCCATGGAATCCAGGTGGTTTGGGTGTGGAAAGGGTGCAATGCTTTCTGGCAAAGGGTGAAGATTGGGGAGCCTTTCCCAACTTTTGCTGGCTTTCCTAGGAAATTGTTTCTTGGCCCTCGAAAATATTTCTTCCAAAGGGCCCTTTTTCTCCAAGTGGGTTCCCATGTAATTATGTTCCATAAGATCTTTACCCCCAGAGCTAAGTTTTGAACTTGAAGGTCTCTGAACTAGAGGCCTCCTTCTAGGTACGGCTTGGCGATTTTTCCCCAGCTTATTAGATGCAGTTTTCTTCCTGTTTTCTTCCCTCCCTCCCACAAAAAGCGTCTGATCAATAATTATATCTTTTGGATTATTGTACTAGGGGCCAGGAGAAGGTAGCATTGATAAATTGGAATGTTGGCTAGCACTGCTTTGATAAGGACCACCTTTCCTACTATATTCAACCACTTAGTTCCCAGAAGTTAATTCTGTTTTTTATCCTTTCTATCACCTGATTCCAGTGCGAGGTTCTAGGATTAGATTTGAAAATAGGGACTCCCAAGTACTTGAATTCCTCCCTGTTGGTGTTGCCTTCTATTCCCAGGATTCTTGAGATTTCGAGCGTTTCCCTTGGGGTGAGTTTCCATCCAAAATTTTTACTTTTATTCAAGCTGATTAGGCTACTTGAGATTTCTATGTAGATATCCAATTCCTTTTTTGAATTTCTTGGCTATCACAGAACTCACTCCGCCAAGGAGTAATGTATCATCTACGAATTGGGCATGATTGATGTCCTTTACTCCCTTTGCGATGCGTAGGCCAGAAAGGTTGTGGTGTGTTTGAGCATAATCAAGCTGAAAACTTAGAACAAAAGCTTGGATGGCGTAGATGAGGGGGGAGAGGGGGAAACCTTGTCTAAGGCCTCTGGAGGCTTGGAAGAAGTTTGTGGCTCTTCCATTGACTAACGGGGCTATCCAGGGAGAAGCGATATAGGCTTTGATCCAATTTATGAAAGAGGGCACAAAGCCTAGCTTCCCCATTACATGGAACAAAAAGTTGTGTCTTACCCTGTCAAACGCATTTGCTAGATCGATCTTGACTATCATACCTTTATCTTTCCGATGACTACTCGAATGCAGAGCCTCTTGGACTAGAATGATATTGTCCATTATATTCTAGCCTTTAATGAAGCCTCCTTGGTTTTCCGAGATGATTGCAGGGAGAATATTTTTTATTCTATTGGCTATAATTTTGGTGAGAATTTTGTAACTGGTGTTGCAAAGGGAAATAGGGTGGAATCTGTCGAAGCTAGTCGCTCCTCTTTCTTTTGGGATCAGTGCTAAGAAGGAAGATTTAGTTCCTCCTCCAATTCTAACACAGGATTGGGATTTCTTGATAAGCTTGGTGAGGTATGACTTGATGATGTCCCAACTATTATGAAAGAACCTTGCAATGAAGCCATCTGGTCCAGGAGCTTTGTCTGGATGCAACTGATCTAACGCCTCTTTAATTTCTTGTTGATCCACTTTTGTGGTTAGCTTGTTGTTGACATCTTCTTGGACACAATTCTGTATCAGATAAGAATTAGGGTCGATGGCCTCATCTTGAGTTTTAGTGTAGAGGGAGTTTGCACGGCTGTCGTTTTGATGCCTTCAAAGTCTGTTATGGTCTGGCCTTGAATGTTGATTTTTGTTACCTTTTTGAACTGCTTCCGGGCCTCCACTTGTTTGTGGAAGAACTTTGTGTTTTTGTCCCCTGCTTCTAGCGAAAGACATCTAGATTTTTGGTGCCAGTATTTTTCTTCTTCTCTACAAGCTTGATGCCAAATTTTTTTCATCTTTTCTTCTTTCTGCAATCTTTCTTGGGTGATTTCTGAGTCTTCCATTCCGATCTGATGAATATCAAGCTGCCTTTGCACTTCTTGACGTTCAGCTGTTGGACTAGGGAGGGTTTTGGCCCAAAGTTTTAGTGCCACCTTTAGTCTTCTTAACTTTTCTTCCCAAACAAAGAAGGGGGAGCCTTTCACTGTTTCATTCTAGACTCTAGTGACCAGGGGTGGGTAGCTTGCCTCCTGGAGCCATTTTGGGTTGAAATGGAAGGGGATTGGGCCTAGATTGGTTTCAAAGGACAAGTCCAGGGTGATTGGATTGTGATCTGAAACATCGTGCGTGAGTATGGCTGACGACAGATTGAGTCCCAAAATTAAAAATGAGCTTTGGGCTAGGAATTGGTCTAACCTTGCTTCAATATGCGCCGGTCCCACCCTTTTATTGGTCGAAGTATATTTCCCTCTAGCTGGCTTTATATCCTCTAGGTTCTAGGACGACATTAAGTCCTCTACCCATTCCCTTGCCAGATCTCGGATGATTGAGCCTCCTTTTTTTTCAGCCGCTGCTAGGGTTAAGTTGAGATCCCCTCCTAGAATGATGTTTTCCAGATCACTTTGCTGCAGGAAATCCTTTAGGGTTTCCCAACATATTTTCTTATCTTCTAAAAGAGCAGGAACATAGAGGTTAAAAAGGATTACCTGGTAGCCTGTTCCCAGATGATGAAGGCTGGTGAAGATCCATTGCTTGCATGTTTCGTGCTTGATAAGGTCATATTTATTCGAGTTCCAGAGTGTTCCCAGCCTGCCCAAAGTGCCTCTTGCACTTTCAGTGATTCCTTTGTTGTCGTTCCATCTTGCTTTTGCTTTCCTGATGAATTCTTGTCCTTCCATCTTGGTTTCTTGGATTAGCAGGATCTTAGCTTTTAAGGTTTTGATAATGTCTTTCAATTCTTCTTCCTTCGTCTTACTACCGAATCCCCTACAATTCCAAGAGGTTATTTTCATTGATTACCAGAGGGGGAGGTGAGGCCTCCTTGGGGGGCCCTGGATTTTTTCCTGGTTTGTTTGACACTGATCAACTATTTGATAGTTGGTTGCGATCCATTCAGGACGTCTTTGTAGGTCTCTTTTTCTTGTTCCGCTTTTTTGGTTTTCCTGCCTCTGTTTGGTTTTTTTGGGGTAATGCCATTACCGTTGTCTTCCTCAGTGCTGCTATCTGAATAGACCTCTCCTTCCTCTGCCTCTGGTTCTTTGCTAGGCTCTGTTGGTTTTGGCACTTGTTCCTTTATTCTCTCTTACGTTGAGGTTTCTGTCGATTCTGAGGGGGGTGACCATTGCTTCGTATCCACTTCGGGGTTTGGTTGTGACTCTTCCTCTGTTGCCTCCTTCCCTTTTTCTAAGTCAATCATCGCACCACTATTTCCTGATTCTATGTTGGGTTCTTGCTCCTCTGGACGTGTCTGGATCAACTTTTCAGGTCTTGTGCCCTTTGCTTTTGAGGGGGGTCTCCCTCATCTTGCTTGTTTCTAGCCTTAATTTGTTTCTCTATCCTTATTGAGCTCTTTGGGGAAGTTCCTCTGAAAGTGTCCATATTCATGGCATCCCCTGCATTTAAACAGTAGTTGTTCATAGTCAAGTTTTTGGTAGTGCTGCCAATCTCCTACCTTTAACTTAATCGCCTCTGGGAGGCCAACCTTGAGGTTTACTTCCACATAGATGCGGGCACAAGAGAATTGTTCCTTTGGATATACTCTATCGATGTAATGGCCAAGGCCATTTTCGATTGCTTGGAGCGAGGAAGTGTTCCAACAGTGTATGGGTAGGTTTGGGAGTCTGAACCACACCGGTACTTCATTGGGGACTTCCAATTTTGAATCAAAACTTGGGTTCCATTGGTTTAGGTAGAGCCCTTGGGTTCCCATGAAATATGGCCCATTTCTGAAGATCAGATCTCGGTCTGCTTCTAAGATGAATTCAAAGATATAATAGCCTCTTCCCACCGAGTAGCAAATGATGCTATTATTATTAAAGGCCGCCAGTTTCTTTGAATCTAGTTATCTGTGGTCTTGACAGAGCGCCAAAGTCCCATGAACTGGCCAACTAGACCATGCTCTGAGGGACACTGCTACTTGCATGGGGTTTTCCAGAGGAAGAACGATTTCAAGGATCGATTCAAGACGCTTGACAAATTTGGGCGGATCAGAGGGGGGAAGCTTCTTTTCGTGGGCGATTAGAAGTTTACTGAAGGCTGAACTGGGAGAGGGAGGGGCACAGGGCTCCCCACCTCCAGGGGCGGCCATGGACGGCCCAAAGCGCCACACCTGGTCAAGCTGGTGCGTGAGAGCATAGCTGGCAGGCAGTAAAGGCGTTGTAACAAAATTTCGGTTTTAGTTTGCCTTTATTTTATGTTGATCTGTTCATTTGGTTGTTTTGTTGTGGTAGTTTATAAATGTTTTATGTTTTGGTTATTTTTACATAATATTATTTGTTTAATTTTGTTTGAAATTTGGTAAGAAATTGTAGGATTTACATATTTAAGTTGTTAAGACTAATTTGAATGTTCCACAAATTTTCAACACATCAAATTTATTCATACAATCACAAATGCAATTTAAATAACAAAAATTTAAGACTTCACATAAATTTATATATTGTCATTTCACATAAATTTATATAACATAATTCCAATAAAAAATATCATTTCACATAAATTTATATAGCCTCATTCCAATAAAAAAATATAATTATATATAACCTAAATCCAATAAAAACTTAGATCGTTTAGATAACTTGTTTTAAACTTGATAGCCACATCAAACGTTATCTACAGTGACAAAAGAATCAACTTTGATAGCAATGGTCATTGGTGCGCATCAAGAAGGTGGATCGTAGTGGCCACTGGATTGGACAGACCACTCCACAACATGCGCGACAAGTGGAGGGAAAAACAGTTATTGGGTAAATTAACACTTAGTTTATTCTTGCTTTGATTTACTTTGGTTAGGGTGGAAATTTGGAAATTGTTCTTCCACGTCAATTTCACAGTTTTAACACCTTGAACAAACCTATTTAACTATAAATCATAGTGCTTATATGTGATGACAGAAAGTGGAAAGAAAGTATTTTTAATGTCCACGAGACTAAAAATAGTCTATGGGACAGATTGATTTTCCATTTGGCTTTTGTATTCGGCCCTTTTCCTATGAAGTTTTACAATAATCACTCCCAGAACTAGCTGCCAGAATACTTGCATAATTTTTCATGTTGTTTTTGAGGGCCTCACATTCTAAAATGAAATGTTTTTTTCTATTTCCACTTTTCCAGACAAGCACAAAATACATACTCTTTCCTCCCACATTTCTTTTGGCCTTTTCCAGTGCCTTGTTTCACAACAAAGTTGATGAGAATTAGTCCTTAATTGAGCAATAATAATTTTAGATCTCCAAGGAAGGTAAAGTGACAGAATCACATATGACAACGAAGTTCGAAAAACAAAGACAATGATACTTGGACATTTGTGTTTCTTTAATGGAAGAGAATGATACTTAGAAAGTTGAGTTTCTTTAATTAGATGGAAACTATTTTATATTACTTATGCTAATTAATATGACAGGTCATGCTTTTTTTTTGTATCTTTTGTATTAAGAGTAGTTAGGTGTTTTAGGGTCCAGTATAAGGGATATATTATAAGGTTTTCTCGGTTAAAATCAAATATGTTCAATATAGTATACCTTCTAAAAGAGTTAATGAAAATGCCAAAGTAAATCAAAGAAGATTTTCATAATAATGTTGTTAATAATAACCATGAAAATATTGTAATTAGATTTATCTTATTTGAAAAATAGACCATTATTTTAAGTATAACCTCTTACCATGATTCAAAGCATGTGCATTCTAACATATTTTAGAAATAAAGTATATATATTTGTATATAAATATTTAAAAAGTTCAATTGATATTAACATATAAAAAACATACATTTTATTAATATATATTTAACAAAACTTTTAAACAAGTTGACAATTTCATATTGAATTATATATATATATATATATATATATAACATATTTTGAAAAGAAGTTGGAGATAACTATTCAAGCAAATAATCTATTAGTATGATGAATTTGGAAAATACAAATTAATAAATAAAACCCCCCATATTAAATGGAGAGAATAAAAAATTGAAAAGAAAAATCTATTATTATGATTAATTTGGAAAATACAAACTAATAAATAAAATCCCACAATAAATGGAGAGAATAAAAATAGAAAAGAAAATAGAGATTTAAAAAACAATAAAATAATTGTTTCCAAAGTTTCCTTACTATAATTATTTATAATGCTTCAATTAAGAAAAAAATGTTTCCAAAGTTTAATGTTTACGTGTAATATATAATAATAAAAACTATATAATTAAAAATTGAATTGAACATGTAGATCATAACCATCTTTTATCCCTTATCTTCTATCATTATCTCCTTTTTTATTTGTGGGTAAGAAATTTTATTGCTCCTAATAGCTAATTGGATATAAAGTTTAGGGCTCCTAATAGCTAATTCAATTCTTAATATCGTTTACAACAACAATTAACAACATGTCACAAAGGATATCAAAAAATGACATAAAACTTAAATACATGTAATTAACCCACTTAAGAAAATTATTTAAAGAGAATAATGCATACAAATTAAAATATTTAATATTTAAAATATTTTTATGTTTGTGTACATGTTTCTTGGTTAAGTTTGACATTCATGTATCCTTATAGTATAGTAAAAAAATGTTGAATTAGAGATTTTGAGAATTGTATTAATTATGGGAATATAAAAAAAAAATATGACCAAATTATAATTAAGAGGAAGTTAAAATATCACAAAGATTTTATAAGTGCTAATTGAGCTTACGACAAATATTTTTAATTATTCATTATGAACTTATGAACAAAAGAAATATTCTCTAAATGAGGACCAATTCTCACATCTTACTTTCAAGTAAACTAGTTTGTAAAATTGTGATACAAAGTATGGTCCAAGATTAATATAATTTACTTTTAACTTGCCCAAACTTTAATGAATAGCATAAGACATATATTTATCCATTTTTATAACTTATTTACTTTTCTTGGTTAAGTTTGACATTCATGCATCTTTATAGTATCGTAAAAAAATGTTGAATTAGAGATTTTGAGAATTGTATTAATTATGGGAATATAAAAAAATATGACCAAATTACAATCACAAAGATTTTATAAATGCTAATTGAGCGTATCATTACTATTTTTAATTATTCATTATTCATTATGAACAAAAACAATATTCTTGAAATGAGGACCAATTCTCACATGGTACTTGTAAGTAAACTAGTTTGTAAAATTGTGATACAAAGTAAGGTTGAAGATTAATATAATTTACTTATAACTTTCCCAAACTTTAATTAATAACATAAGACATATCTTTACCCATTTTTATAACTTATTTACTTTTCAATACCTCTTAACTACAAAAACATGATAAACTTGGTATTTTCATTTTTATCATGTTCAAATATAAAAATGACAACATAATAAATTAATTAGAATTGTTGTAATCTAACCTATTTAAATCTATCCTTTGTACTATATACAATTAATACATCAAAACATTTCTAAAAGACAAGAATAAGCAGCTTTGCTACTAATTTCACTTGTTTTAGACATGAGTACTTTATTTTAGATATATTTTAAAATAAAGTACTTAATTAAGAGTACTTTACTTTATGGAGAAAATTATATAACATGACCTAACATAAACATATAAATTAAGTTCATCAACATGAACAAAAAAAATGTTATATATATATATATACAAGTAAAATAATTGTTATAATGTACATATCTGGTCAACAACACAAATAACTACATATCTAGTCGTAGTCTCTTATGAGAAGCATGTTGTGGAGGAATAGGTGATGCACCCTGATCATCCGAGTGAGGTGGAGGAGGAGGAGGAGGAGGTACTGAAGCATAAGAGCCATCACCAACTTGATCAACATCACCACCTGGAGGAGGATGAAGAGGTACTGAAGAAAAAGCACCATGATCACTGCCTTGATCAACATTACCACCCAGAGGAGGAGGTACTGAAGTAGAAGCACCATCACCATCATAATCAACATCACCACCTAGAGGAGGAGGAGGAGGTACTAAAGCAGAAGAGACATGATCACCACCTAGAGGAGAAGGTATTGAAGCAGAAGCGCCATCACCACCCTAATGATCATCATCACCACCCTCATCATCATTAATACTCGAGGATGTGTCATCCCTTATCCCTACAAGTAACCTAGAAGCTCCAACAATATGATGCATAAGAGACATCATATCACGTGGAAAGTCCATCCAGAGTTGTAAGAGATCATGGTCAGCCCTAATGTCTTGCATCTGGACAGGGTGGACTCGTGCACAAACCAAAAATGAAATCACTTTGTCACACACCTCCATCCTATATTTGATATTAGGCCTACACCGCATGCTGGGTGGTATATGTGGCTAAGGATCCTGACCCATCGTAGCCTCATCCATCTTCTCATCTGCATCAAGTAGCGGGGGAGGAGGCATGTCCCCAACGAATGTGCCAACATCTGAAAAATATAACACAAGTTAATAATTAGTCCACAATTTAATTAAACAATTTAATAAAATACGTTAAAGAACATGCTAGAATAAAATTTATTCGAATTAAGTAAGACAATAAAATGAAAGTACAAGATTAATTCTTACCTTGATGATCTGGTGGCTCATCCACTGTGAAGAGGATGTTGGGACATCCTCGCCAATACATCCCCACGTAAGGGCACAACACCATCATGAACACGTGATCTGCCTCACTGGCTAAGAGCTAAAGTGACTCGCTAGAAATCCTAGTTGGAAAATCGGGCATGCCCCTCTTGGGCATTATCTCTCCCCACATGTGCATATGCACCTCGATCATCATCCTAGGAGGCCAATGGAAAAAACTAGGTCTTGTCTCTGGAAACCTCTCAAAAACAAACAAAATAACTCTGAAGCAAATGGGAAGTTCGCCCTCCCATCTATCATAGCACGACATATATCCAGTGCTATATAAAATTGCCTCAAGAAAATGGAATATCATCGGATAAGTTGTGTCCTTTGTATCAAATAATCAACATAATATAAAAGTGTGCATCTAATGCACTGACCATCACCAATAAAGTGTGAAATGGTATACAGTAACAGTGAGAGGCACCTAACATCCTTTGCACCAAATGAGGCATTCTGTAACTGTCCACCAGCCACCTAAAAATCACCAGGAGAATGTATATCACAACAATATACCTCTGAGAGTAGGAAATTTGACTCTCAGGTGCAACACCCACTGGGACATCAAGAAACTGAGGAAAATCCTCCCCTCTCCTAGATAGTTCAGTGATAAAAAAAATATCCTTCTTAGTGGGATGGTACCACTGATGAGGACTGACTCTGAATGAATTTTGATGGGATCCCATTGACGGATCAACTGCGCAAGAAAGGTGAAATTCCCCTTCATGGATGTAGCCTCCTCGTAGTACTTGAGGAGGCCTACATTATTCAAGAGGAGTCGTCTAGCTATAGTACTAGTTCGAGGGTACAAATCCCTCTCCCTCTATCTGGCCTCCCACACTTGAACCATATTGTGTTGGTCCACTCTTTATTGTTTCTCCCCCATGTGATGATATCTCTACATAATTAACACATAAATTACATCAGCATCATACAAAAAAAATAACTTTTTTTTCAGTAAATGAGAAATTTATTTAAAAATATGCAAATATAATTTTTTTTCAAAAAAACAAAAAATTAACCTTTTGGTGCACCTGCAAAACAGTAACACACTACCCATGGTGTTCACACATATCTTACAAACCGCATGCACAATTTAATTTATTTTAGAGGGAGCGTAGTAATTATCAACACACCGGTGTGCCCCATTGTATACAACACACCACGAAAGCATGGTGCCTCTTTAAAGTGATGTGTCTAGATACTACGATGCCTCGGGGTGTTCCATTTATCACAACACACCACTTAAAATAAACACTCATTTTAAATTGTGTTTCATATCCATGTTTTCACACTGGTATGTTCTGTATAATCCACACACCGATTCAAAAAAAAAATGTCCATGGTGCGTAGTTTATTGTGTATGCACCAGTGTGTTCACTATAAAGGACACGTAGATTGAACAATTATCTATTTTCAACGATGCATATATTATTATGAACACACCGGTGCGTTCACTATAAAAAACGCATCGTTTAATGGAAACTATGTATTTTTGATAGTGCGTCGTTTATTAAGAACACATCGGTGTGTCGTTTATAAGTATGCACTGATGCGTTCCATATTACAACGCATTGACGAAAAAAAACTACACATATTCATTGCACCCTATAAAATTTATAGGATGCACTGCATGCGGTGCAACCTGAACGACTCGAATGCAAAAAAAAAAAAA
>ML777831.1:693863-718890 GCA_009831015.1 Picea engelmannii | reverse complement strand
TGATCGAAATGCAATGATTAGTAATTGTTACTCATGGTGTAGTTGCGATATTATTACTATTTAATGGAAATGTTGATACTAGTTGAAGTGCCATGCTAAGTAGTGGGTTTAATTGCCATATTCATATTAGTGATGAAATGTTAAAGTAATCGTTTAATGGTAATATGAATATTAATATTTGAAATGATTAATGTGGATTGAATTGCAATGTTGAAGTAAATGTTCCAATTGCAATGTTAATGGGGATGCTTAGGTTGCGAGGTTAATTATGTTAACTGAATGCTAGTGATGATGTTTAATATTAATATTGATTAGATCGCAATGTTATTGTTGGCTTAATTGAGATGTTGAAGATGATGTTGGATTGTCATGCTACTGATGTTTAAATGGAATGCCAATGGCGAGGTTTAATTTGCAAGCGCTAGTGCTTACTGCTTGTCCCTGATTTGTAGTACTGGGTGGTATTGTTTTGCGTAGCATGTTCGTGTCGGGAGAGATATAGACTCCTCTTGTAGCTTAGTATTTTTGTCTGTGTGTAATCCAGGGAAGGAATCCGGTGCCGTATCAAGAGTCTCGGGCTGTTTAAAGGCACAGTTCCACTCTTGCGACACATTCTGAGCCGTATCAGTAGTCTCGGGCTGTTTAAAGGCACAGTTCCACTACTGCGACTCTACTGACGGATTCTTTCATTCTGTGACCGTACTGTGCCTAACCCCTGGTGTCTGTCTCTGCCTATAGCCATTAGTTGCCCGCCTCCTGTTCGGGGGCGTTGCTTCTTGTCGTTGCTATGACATGTCGGGTCGTCTTGATTGTGTTCGTCTTACTTGCGTCCTGTTGGTTCGAGGTTGACATAGAGTCGAGGGGGTTGTTTCTTCTGCACACGCACACACACTTTAACAAAAAAAAAAAATTTCACCGGTTGACTGAGTAGATGTCCTTAGCTAGGAGGGGTCTTACAGACATAGTCACACCCTTAGCCTCGTCACGATATTTCTTATCACTCGAGCCTCCCTACTCATTTCCCTTTTCCTATGTAACTTCCTCTTCTTTCTCGTCATTGTCTACGTGTACCACTATGTAGTGTACCTTGCCCTTCCCCATGCACCTGTGTCCTGGCTCCCAAGGTTCTTTGCAACTGAAGCAAAGCTTCTTTCTTCTCAAATCAAAATGAGTCACCTCATCCAACTTCTCCTTTATGGTCCACTCTTTCTGAAAAGGTTTATTTTCTTTGTTTTTCTTGGGAATTAAAGGCTTGGAGAATTTTTTTTATTTTCAGAACCTCATCCTCCATGTCTCGAGCCTTGATAATGGAATCTCGTAGAGTCTCTAGTTTGAAGGATTTCATCCAACCACGTAGTGGCTTGGATAAACCCTCAGTGAAAAACATCATTAATATCTGCTCAAATGTATATGCCACCATGACTGCAAGCCTTTGTAACTCTGTGTTGTAAGCATTTGGTGTCCTTCTAGATCCTGAAATGTAATTCTAGATCCGTCTTGTCAAACGTCCTCATCAACTTCTGTGTGAATTCTAGATCCAAAGTGACCAATTTTGGGTACCAACACTCACGGGGCTCTCCATATAAGTGAAAGGTAGCGAATTTAATGTCTTATGCCTTCTTCATAGGGTTGATTTGGAAGCATGTGTCCAATTTTTGTATCCATTCTCTAGTTGTGCACTTGTTGGAACCATCAAAGGAAGGAATGGATAACTTGCCAACCTTCCGCATGATATCAATGTTTAGTGGACCCCTATTGAAATCCCTTGGTATGTTCCTGTATTTGATGGTATGTAAAATAGTCTTGTAGTGACATGGTTTCCTGAAAACCCTCACCAAGATCCTGATGCTCCTCCTAGTAATCATTAAAGTTTCACCCTATCCTTGTTGCCCTTGATTTCCTGTTTGTTGCTCCCTTAGGAAATTAGGAAAAATATGTCTAGGGATCACTCTATTGGTGATCCTAGTGACAATGTGTGCGGGAATTTTATTGTTGTTGACATCTGCATGATTCCCATTTTTCCCATTGGAACCCCCTGCACCATTGTTACCCCTATGGTTTTGGTTCCCATTGTGTCCATTAATTCCCCCCAAACCATTGTTTCCCCCATGGTTTTGGTTCACTTGAATTTTTTTAATTAACTAAGTCAGGAGTTGTTCCAGTTGTTGTTTCCCACTAGCTAACCCTTCTAGTATTTGTATGGACTTGCCCTCATTATTGTTGTCCCCCATGTTTTTCTCTAGTTATGCCTCAGGTTGGTCCACTTCTTCTTCTTATGGTTGCAATATGTTTTCTTCCCCTCACTGCATTCTAATTATGTAGGTGATATATCCCTCATCTCCTTGCCTCATGAAACCAAAATCCCCCTTAGTATGGCAATATTGAGGCTCTAATACCACTATAATGGTCCGACCAAATTTGTTTTTGGATTTTTTCTTACTTTTACAGTAATGATATTTTTTCAAACAGTTTGTGTATAAGGAAATATCATCAATAGTTTGTATGTATTTATACTCTCTGCTATAACTTACATTATAACACCAATGATGATATAAAAATGACTTTTATTGCATTAAAATATGATACAACAGGAGTACACAAAAGATCTCAACAATTAATATAATAGCAAATGAGAAGGAACCTGATATGTAATTTATGTAGGTTTCCCTTGTAGATACAGTGAGGGATATGACCTGGAAATGATAGTTTGTGTGCAACAACTCTCCTATATGATACAGGTTTGGTATATATTTATATTTTGCATTGTTTTTTACAAGCTTTCAAATATATATTCGAGGATAAGTTTGTTGCAAGCTTTGTTGGAAAATATTATATACTCGTATATGAAAAATACAATCAACATTTATTCAACGAAGTTAACATGGCTATGGTTTTATGATTGTTAACTACAAAAAGTTTAAATTTAAGGATTGTTGATTATTTTCTATTTTATGCATGGGACCAAACCCCTTCATTATTTCACTTCCCAGGCATTATTCCCAAAATCATATATCATTCAATTCCATATTATTCTCCCCCTATTGCATAAATAGGAAATATTTCTAAAAAAAATATTGGCAGCATAACATATATGATTTGATTGTTGATTGAAATTGGGCATGAGTACATATATTATGAGCTGAAAGTTGAAAAAACTGATTAAAGATACATTATGTTTTAAGAACACATACCAATATTTATTGTCATTTATTTTCACTTTACATACATTACAAATCCCTTCACCTCTCCCGATTTCATTGTGTCTCATGTGTTCCAAATTTTGTGGAGTTATAAGTGATACAAAGTTTGGAAGATGTTTAAAGGTAGAGAAGATTGTTTTATTTTTCTCGAGTCCCTTTTTCCCTCACTCTCCCCTAACTGTTTGTATGTTTGATTGTTGGTTGACTCAGAGACACTTTTTAATTATTTAAAAAATGAAAAATTGTATTTGATGATTTACTTATTGTTGTTTGCATATACTAATCTAGTCTTCATGATTAACTAGATGATATTTGGTAGTCATGGAAACAACCGTTCCAACGGAGGTAATTGGAATAGAGGACAACAAGTTGGTTGGAAAAGGGGTAGAAACAAAAGAATCAGATTTTCTGTCCACTTTGATGCAAAATCTGAGGAGTTTAATCAACTCCTACAAACTGACCTTTTGAATTTGAGTGGCCAACTGTTTCATTTCCATTACCTCCACCTCCTCCTCTTGAGCAACCATTATAACTTGCTATTTCAATGGCCTCACATGCATTGTCTCCTCAATAACCCAAAAACCATAAAGCATTAGCTCAAGATCCTGAGTTGAGAAAAGGAAAGCATCCTGCAATCTCAATTAGCTCAAATTCTTCTTCTTATACAATTAATTCCATTCCCCTCAGACCTGAGAATGAAATAAGAAAATCTCTTTTAGATATATGCATCCTGAAATGTTTACAAATGAAGATACAAAACCTTTAAAGGAAAATTTACATGTATACAGAGTGGCTTCATCAAAATATCAAGTGAACAAAGGAGGACTACCTTCCATAAAAAAATATAATTTCTGAATTTATTTTGTTTTGACTGTTGGAAATATTTTTGGGACAACGGGTAGATTGATTCATTTTTGGCATATATATAGTATATTGGGAGGCACAAGTCTATTTATGGAATGCTTATTTTATTGGGGCTATTGGATCCATATTTATTTTATGACATGGTATGCATATTGATATTATGGAGGTACAAGGGGATATTGAAAATTAAACCATAAAGATACATAGGGGGTCCCCATCTACTAGTTATTATTTATTAAAACCTTTTATTATTATTATTTATTAAAAGTTGTCCCACTTAACTAAAAGTTAGTTAATTACTTAAATAAAGGTGGTTGAAACTAATCAAACTACCTTTTGAAGAATAAAAGAAAGACTTGATGAAGGGATAGAAAAAGAGAGAATAGAGAGGAAAAATTCTGATAAGGTTTTCTCCTGCTCTGAAGTGAGATTTCATTTATATTCCATTCATTTCTTAATTACATAAGGGATGAATATTCTTGTTGACGGTAGGGTTAATTGAAGGTGGCAATAAGAAGGACTAAGAAGCATAAATTTTTGACATGCTTCAAAAGGTCAATTATTTATTTTGATAGTCTGTTAATTGTAATTTGATTTATGAATTAGTTTTTATTGTTGATTAAAATTATTTAGCATATTCAAGAAAATGATGCATTTGTGGCTAGTTGATCCAGTATTCTTAGTCTAGGTATTTTCTTAGAAGACATCGATGGTCTATGTGTGATGTAACATTCCACCTTAGACTTCTAAGTCTAACTTTGGTCCTTACTCATGTAGGGATATGAAAAGAAATTTTTTGGTTGTAATTTGGAATTGAATCAATAAAATCATTGTTGATTTTTGGTCTCATCTTTGGAATTGACGTGTAATGATGTCTCAGATTTTCTTTCTTGATTATTTTTCAAATCTGTTATAAATTTTGCATACAAGCATTCTTCTTATTTTTCTTTTATTAAAGAAAATACACATAAATTATCATTAGGCCCAAGTACATATTGCTTGAGGGATGATTGATATTTTTGTTAAGGATATAAAACTAGGGTGATAATCCCACCTATATTTCCTTAGTCCAACAAGATTTGAAAATGTTGGTATAAGGAATTCCATTCCTTTTCATCAACACCTCACACCCATAGACTGATGGAAAAACAAAGGTAGTCAATAGGATGATATTCCATATCCCGAGGATGTACAATTCCAAACATCCATGAACATGGGATGAAAGCCTTCCTTATCTTCAACATAGCTACAACAAAACCCTCCACACCTCTATTGGACACAACCTTTTCAGGTGTGCTTGGGGTTCCAACCATTGGCCCCCATTGGCATATCCATTTCCATTACAGTTGCATAGGAAGAGTCCTCCCATGCTCAGACTGAGGTTGATATAGCAATCAAATTTGTTGAGAAAATCCAGCACATCCAACAATAAGTTCATGATATTTTGTAGAAAGGCAATTCCAAGTACAAGAAGCGCCACGATGAACATTGGGTACCACACAAGTTTCAGGTGGGAGATAAGGTATGGTTTCATTTGCAGAAAGTGTTTTTTATGGATCTTGATTATATTCCTAATTCATATGCAGGTCAAAGAAACTGTAGGATACATAATTATTCCTAATTTCACAGTCAATTTGAACAATTCAATATAAGGTCACAGATCTGATGGTAGAAATTGTGTTAGGGTTTTTTTTTCCTTAGAAGGAAACCCTCTTTTATGTATGATGGAATTGTATTGTGGAGGTAGAAGAATGTGAACATTTTATTTTGAGAGAGGAGACTGTGAGAAAAAGAAGAGGAAGTTACTGTGGATGTGTTGTAGGTTGTGTCCCTTAATTTGTTGGATAATAATAAAGGAAGGACCTGGCAATTTCTTTGGTGAACGTATCCCACATTGGGAAAACCACGTATATCTGTGTCTCGATTGTATTGTGTATCTTTTGTGTTTTATTTCTGCATTTGTTTTATTTTATTGATCTACGATCTTGTTTTTATAACAAAAAGAGCACCTCATAGGACCCCATCGGAAGATACATCCACTCTAATATCGTCATTACATAATCACCAAGGTTATGGGTGAGAATTATTTTGAATTAAGTATTCCTCCTTTCCTTGGCTTGCACCCGGTATTTAATGTGGAACTGCTTTGACCCTATTTTCCACCTCTCCTGGACACTTCAGATGTGGTTGAGCACATGGCCCCTTCAGAACTTAATCTTGATTGCATTGAACATGCGAAAATTGATCAGTTCATGAACACCAAGACAAAGGGCACCCGCCAACATAACATCCAACTCTATCGGGTCATCAAAGCAGGGAAACTTCTTCATCGGGGTGAGTGGCTCACCAGGAGCCAGATTTAGTAGAAGTTTCCCCATCTAATGGAGGAACTTGATGCAATGGAGACCATTTCTTCCTAAGGGGGGAGGAATAATCCAAGTGGACATCGGTGGCCACCCACCTATTCCACTAGCTCACATTATTGTTTCCATATTGTCATTTTTCTGTAGTTTTTTGGGTCCTAAACTTCTGAGGATGGTTTGAGGCCTTAAACGACATTTTTTTGACGTGGAAGTGCCCAATAGTTTCCTATTAGGTTGTATTGTGATGTTTGGAATGTGACTCCTTGGATATACCTTTCTGATGAGGTATCAAGCGCCCCAAACAGAGATCGTATGCAAAAGTTACGCCCTATGGAAGTTGACGTATCAACTACCCCCATCAGAGCCAAAAACCTTTTGGTGTTTCATCTTCTGAGGTTAGGGTTTTGGATGTTTAGGGTTTTATAATTCATGATTTATGTTAAAAAAATGCATTTGGACCCTCATTGTAATCATCTTCTTGTGAATGAGCGTATCCGACACATCTCTCTTCATAGATAAGCTACCACCATTCTAGCTATCTTGTGTGCCTTGCATTTTTCAGTCTTTTGTATTCTAGATATTCATTTAGAAAATATGAGTTTTATTGTATTATCGTGTTCCTTGCAATATATTTATGTATTTCCTTGTTATATCTCTTTTATATTTCTACATTCATGTCGTTCTCAAAATAATCTAGATCATTATTGTTTTTGGTCTTGGATTTTTAGGAGTGGGTGAAAACAGTCACAAAGTCCCTGTACCGTATAGAGAGGGGTTCAATACATTATTCCATTGGGATGTATATCCTAGTTATCAAGATGACAGAGGAAGAGAGGAACAATGCAAGCTATTGTTGTTCGTTTTTTAGGGAAAGGTAAGAATGATGTTTTTTTTTTCTTGGTTGAATTCTTGTTATACATGTTTAAGGAGCTTACTCTACCCTAAATTCAGATTATGTAGCATTGTGGTAGGTAAGAAATATTTGGTTTCATCATGAAGCTATGAAGTATGGATTATGACACAAAATATTTCCTTCTCAAGGCTTATGTGGTAGGATTTCACTCCTACCATCCTTTGAACCTCCACTGTGTTTTTCAACACATCCAATTCTACAAGGAAATTTGATTGCCAATAAGTGTTTGTTTGTTGTGGGTAATTGTTTGTAATTGTCATGGTTAATTGTTTGTAAATTACGTGGGTTTAGCTACTTAACCTATGATATGGGTAATTCGACCATGTTGCTTTGGTTTTCTTTGCATGCGGGTTTATGGGTTTGCTTGCATTTTGGATATGGGTTTGCTTTGAATGTGCTTTATGGGTTTGCTTAGATGTTGGAAAAGGGTTTGCTTATAAACCACTACTAAGATATTGGGACTTCGACAGAGAGGTTTTATTTTATTTGCATGTAGGTGTATGAGTTTGCTTGGATGTTGGAAATGGGTTTGCTTACAAACAATTACCAAGCTAATGGGACTTTGACTTCGGGGTTTACTTTGCTTGCATGTGAGTTTATAGGTTTTCTTTCATGCTAGTAAAAAAAATTGACCTTTGATAGGTGAAAGTTGAAAATATTTAACCTTTGAAACACTTCAATATCTTGGTAATTTTTATAATAGCTATGGGTTGTTGTGGGTTTATCTAATTGGTCTTTCATATGGGTAATTCAACCCATGGGTTTTCTTTTCTTTGCATGTGGGTTTATGGGTTTGTTGAATCTGCAAATTTGAAGAATTTATAGCTTTGATATGGTTAGTAGCTTGGTAATGTTTGTAGATGTTATGTGTCGTTGTGGGTTTATCTAATTGACACTCGATGTTTGGAATTCGACATATGGGTTTGCTTTTCTTTGTATGTGGGTTGTTGTGGGTTTAGTTATTTGACCTCTGATATGTGTAATAGAACATGTGGGTTTATGAGTTAGATTGCATGGGAGTTTATGGGTTTGTTAGCATGTTGGTAAAAAAATCCTATGACCATAAGCATCTACAAAGTTGAAGAAATTCAAGTCTCTAATATGGGTAATAGCTTGGAAACTCTTTGTTATTAGACTTGTGGGTTGGATTTTCTTGCATATGAGTTTATAGGTTTGATTGCATGTTGGTAGCTAAAAAATTGTTGCTTCCATTAACATCTATATGATTTATATGTTATTTTTTGACAACCATGTATGTTTATCTTTAGGATGCCTTGCTATCCTGGGGATTAATAGGCACATAAGGATTTATATGCTTGTAAAAATTATTAGGGCTGACTCATAGAAGCCCACAATGACCACATAATGTTTGATTGCATTTCTTATATATATATATATATATATATATATATATACTTGTGGGTAGTTAGATGGTTTAAATCAAAAGAGTTATCTATAAGAATTTTATAGTTGCATGCCATCATCTAATTTAAGAAATAGGAAATAGAGAATAGATTTTAGTCTAAATTTAACCCTTGAGCACATTGTTCTCAAGAACATGTATTTAGCCTTTTCCAAGCCTCTCATTTCTAGATGGGAATAGTGATAGTGTTATACTTCTTAGAAATTGGCACGCTGCTTGTTCTTATTTCCCCAAATAGTCCCTTGTGTATGTAATTATGCATTATGTAATCAGGATAGTGTTTATGTAATTATGTATTGAATAATTGTGTATATAATTATGCATTAAGTCTATTTAATCATGCATTGAGTAATTGTGTATGTAATTATGCATTGAGTCTACTCTCTTGTGTATGTAATCATGTTTTTTAGGTGTGTATAATTAGTTGATGTTTGGTATGCATATGTTATTTGGGTTTCAATTAGGAGTTTTATAATGGAGCTTTTCCAATCATTGTTTAGTATTAGTATGGGATATAGAAAGCAAGTCTTTCATTGGTATTGACATTATCTAAATACAATGCCTTGAATTGAAGAGGAAAGTAGGACCTAAGATTTAATTATGAAATGTCATTATAAATTGGGCCCAAATACATAATAATCAAGACTTCATCTTAATCTTGGTGGTTTAGCTCGAGTGTTTGAGTATTGTGAATTACAAGCAAGAGGTCATGGGGTCAGGTCCTTGTGATGATTAACTCTGTGAATATTGTGGGCCTCAATCAATGTCCCCACCGAGTTAGGTTGCCAAAACTTCAACCATTTGGTTTACCCTAGGTACCATCCTCAGAATGAGGGGAAGTGCTTGGTGGGATTTCTCGGAATGTGTATTTCATTGGAAAAAAATAAATCAAGACTTCAACATACATTTAAGAAAAACTAGTGGGACACCAAAAAAACCTGTGTAACAAAATACACATTGCATGTGGTTAGGATAAACAAAAAACATCTTCATCCTTAAGGAGGATGAGTATATTCAATTCTCAAGTATGTTGAGTTTTCTACGTTTTCTTGATCCAAGTGGGTTTAGTTCCCTGCATTTGTTTGATCCCACTTTTCTACTTGTGTCCATGAAGGAATAAATAAACCATAGTTCTTATTTGTTCTCAATACTCCAGAGGAAATTGGAGGTGTTGGTAAAGAACATACTAGATTGACCCCTAAACTAGTAGGAAGATAAGGGGGAGTTTTTGCAACCACATGATACTGGGACATATGGATTCTTATTAGGTCTTTGAAGAATCATGTATTCTTTACAATTTGATCAATTGAACTAATGAACATTCTCCCCTATTCAAGCTTGTTTATACTCCTATCAAGATCCTCCCCCCTCTCTTATTCCTTTTGAAGTTTATGCAGTGTCTTCCATTGTTCTTTTTCATGCCTTTCCAATTGTTTCTAGTATTTTTTTTCTTGCCTTTCCCTTGAGTCTTTGAGGCCTTTCTTACTTTAATTTTTTTTCTACAACAATACTTACTATCCTCTTGTTGATTGCAAGTTCCTTCTTCTTCCATTTCAATTTCAACATCTCATTCTTCTTTTGTTTTTCCTCAACCAAGAGTGTGATGTAATCCTCTGAAGTTATAATTGTGAACACCTACTTAATCAAAGAAAATATAATAATCCTATTCTCATTTTCTCTACCACTCTCTCCACTAATAGCTTTAGAAATTGTCCCAGTACTATTCTAGTAATTGGTTGAATATGAGGATCATCTAGGATTTGTGATTCTTCTTCATTTGATTCTTTATCTAGTTCTTTGTTTCCTTCATATACATAACAATGGACAATTTCATTGTTGTTCAAATATGTTTGCAATAAAGGCATGTTAAAGGTTTCTTCATTAATGTTGGTAACATTATTTCTAGTAATATCGTTGACGACTTTTCTAACCACTTAATTTAGGGTACTTGTCTTGGAAATTTCATTTTCTCATTGAGGTTTCCTTGTCTCCTGACAACCTTCAATCATATTCAATTCAATAGTGTCATTTTGAATTTGTTATATACAATTTGTATGTGGTTCATGTGATGCAATAACTTCCATTAGCATGTTACTTCACGATCATCTAATTGAGTATCAATAGCATGTTCATCATCTTCACCTAATGGATAGAAATTTTCTTGAGAGAGGCTCAACATGTTCACAACAACATATGCATCTTCCTCACCATGTACCTCAAAATCTTGGTTACAACCTGTATCATTAATAAGAGCATCATAATTTACTGACTAGATTCTACTTTTCCTAAAGCTAGCCTTTTACAATCCCCTCCTTTTAGTCTACCTTCCTCCCTCTATATAAGAGGAAAGTGTAGTTTATTGGTTTAATTGACTAACCAAATCATTGAATGGAAATAATGATTTGCACACTTGAAGGATCATTGATTCTTCAAGCGGCTACTAACATCTGTCACAAAGATTAAATGAAACAAAATATCTTATTCAATTACTCAATTACAATAGTAATGAAACTAAGCATCTAATATAATTAAGAAACCGAATCAATTATTGGAATGAAGCAGAGTCTTGAATCTTCTAGATATTCTTTGTAACTGTAGTAAAAAGCATCTACACATTCATCATTACAATAGCAAATTGCTCAAACAACATAGAGACTTATGTTGTTTGCCCATGGTTTTGTAGTAACTGTAATACCCCTGGACTGAACCCCAATTGTAAATGTACATATAGGCTGGTGAGCTAGGGTATTTTGCAACAGAGTGCCTTTGTATATATATTTTGAGGCCAGAGTGCCTGTGTGATTAATAGGTTGGAGAGCATGTATGCTAAAAATACAATAATCATATCATTGTAATATGTAATCACACTCAGACATTAATAAAAATATATCATTGTTGCAGACCAACCAGACAAAAGAGTATGGGGGGGTAGAAATCCACTAGAAGGGAAAGGGGGGATAAGATTCTAGGAAGAGAGGGCAAAGCCAAGGAGGATTAATCCCAAGGGAATATTAAATTAATATTTCCTAAATTCTAAGTGTGGGATATATTTATATCCTAAGTTCCTAAAAGGTGGGGGAACATACCACAAGTGGAGCCCAATGTAGTTCCCAACATAACAAGTGTCAACTTGGGAACATGCAAATATATTGGGGGAACTTAGTGTATTTTGAGGGGATTCTAATCATTCTCTCATTATTCTCTCATTCACTCTTACCATTTGTACTCTCCTTTCCATCCATTATTGGTATTGTACTTTGAGAGCTTGGAGCTGACTATAACCAATAAACCTAGTTAGTTTGAGGAGAAGAAGCAAGTTGTCGGGCCCATGTGCATTCTAAAGAAGTGGGTTCTTAGGCCCATGAGAATTCTTTCTGGATGAGAGAATTATTGTGAATCACTTTCCTTGTGTGTTGGGAAATAGCTATAGAGCTCTGAGAATTTATGTCTAGCCTGTTGTTGAAGCCCTGGAAGGGAAGTGGGACAATCGAAGGATATTGAGCAAAGAAGGGGTACACTTCATGGGGTGAGATAGGTTGTGGGAAATGAGAGTTTGTAGGCTATTTGCAGTAGATGTCACCTTGACCTAAATTTTATTGTGATGGTTAGACCTTAGTCTGGCTTAGGAAGCCTTCCCTGGTGGAGTTTCTAGCATCAACTTGGGGGCGACCTAGTGTTAGGAGTTTATGAGCAACATATACTATGGTTGGGAGGAAAGTATGAGATATACACGCAGTTGGTGAATTATTAAAAAAATATAAGTGTTATTTTATTTGTGTTTTTATGATATTTACTACGTGAATGATTACATAAATTTTGTATGTTTTACTATACATGTTTATGCATGAATTGTATATTTTCTGCATTGCATAATTATGTTCATATGTACAGAATTTTATTAGTTAATGGTATCATAGGAGGAATTGTTGAGTGGCATGGCCCAACTTGGGGTTGGAGATGCTACGATAATTGAATAATAGAAGCACATTTTTTGGAAATTAGTAACATGTGACAGGTGGCGCACTCATTGTCTTAGATTCACAACACTGGTTATGATGACTTTGATTTACAACAACAATGTTGTTGATTAGGATTTGCAGCAACACACAACATGTGTGGATCCATATCAAGTGGTGAAGCTCACAATTTCATAGCAAACAAGACCTCATTGCTAGGACAAGATCTGTTGTAAATGGGGTTCCATAGAAATTTGTCTCCTCCACAACATATCATTTATTTTACTCTTATAGAATGCATCTGATATGTAGCAACTTTAACTGTAGGTTAGGCACAAAACACAACATTTATACCAAATGTACTACATACTTCATTAAATTTCCAATAAAATAGAGCAAGGCATACATGAATGACATATAAGACAAAATTGTTATAATTATGAATAAAAAGAGGTGAAAAAGGATCAGTGAACTATGAAAACAAAAGGGAAAACGTGATATAACCATGCCAAAATAAGGTCCCATCATTCTTGTGAACTAAAATTGTTGTGTGTCCTCATGTGACCCGTGTACTCAATCTGAGTCAGAATTTGGATATGTATATTTTCGATGAAGGCTATTGATATTATAAGCAGGATGAAAAATTTATTTTGTTATATTATATCCAAAGTTCTTCTCAATCACTTGTCAGAATATGGATTCAACTTACGGCTCCATTTCATAGGAAAATTGTCTTGTAGTAAAGTATTTATTTGGTGGAAGACTTCCTTTATCCACAATGGCTTCATGATCATGTGTTACCAATGCTTTCAATCCTTTAGATATGTCTGGGATCCAATCATACCCTCATGCTATGCCTCAAAATTTTGATAATCGGTTGTCTAAATTCTCTAGGAATGATGTCATCATTGTCGAAGAACACATATATAAATTTTATGCATGCTTTTAGAACTATCCACTTAATGATGATGAAGATGTGGTTATGAAACTCTTTGTTGCTTATCTAGTTGACAATAAAAGAAAATGGTATAATATTCTTCCTTATAAGGGCATCAAAACTTGGGAATCCTTTCATGATACCTTTATGAAGAGATGGGGACAAAGAGGGATCCCAAGTTGTTATTAATGCAATTTAATGAAATGAAGAAGAAGTAAAATGAATTAGTAAAATAATTTTATACAAGATCTGAGAATTTACTCAAGCAAATTCCCAATGACATTAACCCAAAGGATGGTTCCATCCTTCTCCAATATAAAAATTCCTTTGAGGGATGGTTTGGATTTATTCCAAGGGACAAGTCCCCAAATACCTTTGTATAAGCACAAGATCAAGTTGCTAAGATTGAGGAAAATATTTTGGCTTCTAAGGTAGAACATTTTCATGCCCCTTGTGATAAGGCTGAGACTAAGTCTAGAAATTTGGATATTGTTGAACCTACTCAAGATTACGTGACACTCTTAGCCCAAAGACTTGAGAAAATAGTTATTGACTTCTCACATAATCAAGGTCCCCTTATGAACAAAATCACTAACCTAGAGAGGGCTTAACAACAAATTTTTCCTTCTAGACCTCCATACAATAATAGTTGACAACAAAGAGGAAATTTGTGATGGAAACCTAGACCCATTAATGATCAAAAAATTCCTAATACCCTAGCACCTTATAATGTGAGTAATCAAGAAGATGGTCCTTGATGTTTACCTTGTGGTGATTCTCATTGGGAGTATGAATTCCCTAGACTTCATAATAGTGGTAATAATACATACCCTAATAATTGTGAATACATGAATTTTATTGATACAGTGGATCTTGTTTACACCGTGTCATCCCAATAATACTACAATGTTACCTTGGAACAACTTGAGTGAAGAAAACAAGAAGTTGTGAGGAAAGCTAGGTTCTAAATCCTAAATCTAATGGATGAGGAATCTAGGGAGAGACTTAGGAAGAGAGAGTACTTGACTTACTCTAGAAAAAACAAGGAACATGAGACCTCCCCTAGTGATCAAAAACCTCCTCAAACAAGACCCCCTTTACCATTGGATATTAGTCCTCCTCCTCAACCAACCTTTCCTAAGAGTGATGATATGGATTTGAATATTGATATGGCTAGTATCTTAGCAAAGGTTAATGTACATGTCCCTCTTACCGAGATAATCAAGATTCCTTCCTTAAAGGATAAGGTGAAGAGATTCTTAATTATCCAATATGAGTCTGAGGATCCTCCTGTATTATTACAAGCCATGCACCATGACTGAAGAAAAGAGGAACATGCACATTTTTTCATTTCTTTTGTAGTAAATGATTTGTTACTTTACAATTGTATGCTTGATTCTAGGGCTTCTACCAATGTGATCTCTTTAAAGGTCATGAATCAATTATGATTGAATATTACGATACCTTATAGGAATGTTTGTGGGATTTATTCTAGAGCTATCAATGTATGTGGTGTGATTAAGGACCTTAAGGTATGCCTTGCTATTTATCCCGAGGTGTCTCTTTCAATGGTTGTTATAGTTATCGATGTGCATTATGCTTGGGGAATGTTATTGTCTAGGAAATTGGATACAACTTTAGGTGGTATTTATCCTATGCAACCATCCCAATTGGATATGGGAGCTATGTTACCTTGTATAACCATCTTGTGACTAGAAACCACGTGGAAGATCCTCGAGATAGAGATGATTGAAGTGAGAATGGATTTGAAAGAAGAGAAATATGTGATGAACCTTATGAGACTTGTGAAGAATTGATAGATTCCCATCTTGATCCTAATCCTTTTCAAGACTTGGACATCCTTCCTTTTGCACAAGAATATAGTATTGATGATGTTGATGATATGGTATTGCCAAAGAGGTAATATTACAGAGATTAATTTATGAAGTATGAAGACAAAGATCTAGGCTCTCTTACAATTTTGAACCAAGGTAATGAAGGAACCTTACATTTGCATGAAGATGATTGGAAGAACATTACCCTAATTAAATCCCACCCTCCTACTTTAGATCTAGGAAAGAATGATCAAGAAGATAAAATAATAGTGGATATTAAAGTAAGGAAGGAAATTTTTCAACAAGGAATACTAGTACTTATGTGGGACAAGATAAAGGGAAAGCCAAATATGTGCAAGGCGTTTGATTTTTTATAGAATGGCCCTTACAAGATTAAGAAAAATTATGGAGTTGGTTCCTTTTACTTTTCTATGCCCGAGGGAAGGAGACTACCATTACCCTTAATGGATCCCTTCTCAAACCCTATTATACGGAGGGAACTTGACTTCTTAGGTTTAGAGTAGAGTAGGATAGTATTAGGTCATGATGTGTGTTATGTACCAAATGCTTAGAATATCATAATAAACCAGAAGTACACACCATGTACAATAATGTGAGCATGGAACACAAATCCAATATCTATAAGAGAGGTGAGTTACACAATAACACCTTAAAGAATAGGAGAACCTCTTCCAAATATCCAAATACATTCCTGCATTAGAATTCACCTCTCCTCAATAATGAATACATGATATCTATATATACCTATTCACACACTACACTTGAGGGCCATTTACTATTAGGTCGACCCTATTAGATATACATTTACACATTACATGTACATTTATCCCCGTATACGCCCCTCCCCCCCCTCCCCCCCTTGGGGTCATATCATATACATTTAACCCCCTATATGCACCACTTGGGTCATAACATAGGACCCTCCTTCAAAAATCTTTGTCCTCGAAGCTTTGCAATTAAAGGATTAACATTTGATGAAACCAAGAAATATAATTTTCTTATGTTCATGCTTTCTTCATTCCATTGATGATGATCCATCCATCCAAAATCAATTATTTTTTATCTTAATCCTTGGTGGGTAGTTGTCACATAATTTTTTTCCTTTGATTCCATGTATTGTTGTTGTAACTTCTACAATTTGTTGTGGTTGTTGGTCTACAATAATATCTTGTTGAATAATGGTTTTTTGATGTTGTTATAACTCAAAATGTCACTACTATGCATCTATGATGTTGGCCTACTCATTCACACATCTTCCAACCCTTTTTGATAGAGTTATTTTCAAAAAACATATTTTTTGTATGACATACGCGCCATGATGCCTGGGCAGAGCACATACATATGCTAGTTGCATGACTAAAATCTCGCATACATACGCTAGCTGCATAACTAAAAGCACGCGTGTACTCTAAAAAGTTGCAAAAAAATATAAATTCCACACTTTCCGATAGAGTTTACGGGATATCTTAGGTTTTGCAACCATTTTACCTCTTGTAGCCCTTATGAAAATGAATTAACCATCATTTTATAATATAAAAAGGGCCCTAGGGGGGTCATTTGGAGATATCAAACAAGAGGCAAGAGAACTCTGCCAAAATTTCTCCCTTGTATTCCAAGCCTTCTGCGTTCTGTTATGAGTTTCATCCGCAACATTCCCTTCCATCAATCCTCCTTATACCATCCATCATTTTCCCTTATATTGGCATGTTGGTGGTGAGTATAGTATATTTGGAATAGTTCTCTTGGAGACAAAGTAGAAGAACCCAAGTGAGGTTCATGGAGCGGCGCCAACAAAATTCAGGTTGTAACTTCCAATTTTGTTATTAATAAAAGAGAAAACTTCTTGTCCCAGATATTTATGTCTTGATGTTTGAGTTTATTAATGTTTTCATGAATAACTAACCCTATAGATAATATTTATAGTTAAGCATATGCTATCATATTTTGTTCTGCAACATTGTTTCGGGCCAGCTTTGGGAGGAGGCCTACAATCTTGGAACAGACAACAATCAGAATGGATCGAAAACAGCCATAAGGACTTAAGGTACACATTTTGATATTCTTTCTCTTCCCTTAATTATCATAAGGTCTTGTTGGATTTGGGTAGAATAGAATATTTTCTATCTTTTAAGGTGTCAAGGCTCTTCCTAGTCGCTAGACCCAGATTAGGGGGATTTTCCCCATAGCAGAATTGGTGAATCCACTGGGGAATCTCTCTAGGGTATTTTTAGGAGATCTTTGTTTGGCTTGAATTCATGTTTGTTGAAGTGTTCTAAGTATTTTTATAGTCTTTGGTCACCTTACAGGTGCTTACCAGTTTCTTTGTGAATCTTTTTATTTTTTGAAATTTTTCAGCAGTGTACGCATCATGTTCTATATCCATCCCACGTACATACACATTTTGTATTATACCTAGCCCGTGTGCATACACAAGATGACTGTGCACAACACGTGTGCCTATCATCTTAAAGAGTTTTTTTTAAAAGATTTTTTTTTTTTTCTTTCAGGAATATTTTGGCTTTCTTAGGTCTCCCTGAGTTTCAGGGGCCTCTGTTGACTGTGGTTTGGCTATATTCAAGGCTCAGATTGTATATGAACTTGTAAATAATTTTTTTTTGTTTCTTTGTCTCTTTATGTTTGTTGTCAAAGTTAAGGGTGTACTTGTGAGATTTAGGTCCTCATGTGGATTATGGTGAATCCTTGCTCTCAGGCAGTTGTTTAGGATCTGATTCAGTCATTCATTTGTCATCCATCTCTCTTGATTATTCTTTGAAAAAGAAAAATATAGTTGCTTGTTATTTTCATTTCTAAGCATATAAAAAGAAAAAAAAATTGTTGTAGTTTCTTAATTGCGTTTGCATTTTACTATGCACGTTTGTTTGGTGGTAGTAACTTAGGTTGTTTTTATAAAATAAAAGAGTTATGAACCCAAATTTCCTTTTAGGCTTCTTTCTTGCAAGCTTAAGTAATTGCATTGTATTTTGAAATGAAAAACATTCTAGGAAAAATTGCATTTTAGGATCTTGGTCTCTATTTTGAAAAGTTTTCACCTTCAAAGTTAAAAAGTCATTTTTTCATTTGTAGAATGTAGTTTTCTCTTAGCACAATGTTCTAAAAGCTTATTAACTCTTCTCTTCCATCTCTCAAACAATACCACAAGTTTCTCTTTCGTACCCCCTGAGTAATCAAGCCACTAAAACTAATGCTTAATGTTAAAATCAAGTAGACTTTTTTGTTTATAGGGTACACCAAGTAGTCTAGGATTTAGGGCCTTGGAATAGGTGTGGAAAGGAAACTCTTCAAGGCCACTTAAATAAACTTAATAGTATATGATAGGGAGTGTAAAATTTCAGTTTCGTAAAAGTTAATCGGGACCCCCCTCTAACATAGGGGCTAAACATGAGGTCGCGTGAGGAAAGGTAGAGGAGATAACCCCTCCAAATTCGTACCAAGTGTAGTGGGGATCGTATATTGAGGGTCATTCTTGGGATTTTGTTGACTGCATTTGAATACAGAGCTTCATGGACCTCAAATCTGTTTGGGATCCTAAGTTGTCTTCTGGACCATTTTCCTCTGGTACCCTTGAAAGGCCTCAAAATTATCTATCATGCTCATTATGATCAGCCCGACTATCAACTGTACCCACCTAGTAATTGACTACGAATTGGAAATCTAGTTGCCTTTTATAGGGACTTGCGCAGGTGACTATGGGGGTTTCTGCGGTACCTAGGGAAGAGGTTAGATCACACTTTGTAGAGTATACCTGGAGGGTGTTTCCATGTTCAAGTTACACTTGCACCTATAAGTTGCTCCAGTGTTGATTGGGGTAACTATTATTCCTACCATTCTATTGATTGCTTGATTTACCTTTAGGGACTTTCTAGCATGTGCTCTGTGTTTCTCCCTAGCTTAACCTTAGAGTGTTGGTTGATCATTTCACAAGGTGGAAGATCAATAGCTCTGTTGTTTGCGCAATATTTAGGGCCTATCGTCGATAACTTTGGAGCCACCTCCACTACCATTGAATCAAGGGCTAGATCAATAGGGTTCTTTCGAAGCGACCAGACCACAAGAAATTGTGCCTAAGCCTATTCCTAGAGAAGATACACTTGCACTAGAGGATCCTACCATTTATGACCTCGAATTTGAAGGCCTTAGGCCTGCAAAACCTCTGATCATTGATTTATCAGTGCTAATCCTTGTTCAGGTAGTCCCTCCTAAGGTGACTACTCTTGATCGTCGCCTTGGTAGGTGATTGATGGTGGAAGAAAATAATTATACCTCTACCGAGAGTCCTCATACTCCCATCCTTGTTGGGGTTGGAGGGGGTGTCATGCCCCCTCCCCCACCTTCACCTACAAGGATTACTTCTAGCTAGACACCTACAACTTCTTCTAGTGGCACATTCGCAACAATGACTACTACCATTGTTCCTACTATACAAAACAAGTATGGCGCTCCTTTTTCATATGACATATCGGGTTTCGACACAAGCTTGACTTTAACTTACTCCACTCTATAGATTATTGGTCTAGGGGAAAGGAGTTCTAATGCTCCCTTGCAAAGATCCTTTATGAGCACCTTTTCTTCATTTAATGCAATTTGTTACAGTGGGGGTCATATCCCTCCTTCGTCCCCCTCACTTGGAGGTGCTTTCTAGCAATCATCTAGGCTTGATACCAGTTCTAGCCTATTTAGTGGAGGGAGTCATGCGTCTCAGTCCTATATTAATCTAGTTGGGTCTATGCCTTTCTCTTTGTTTGGTTCTTTTGGAAACAACACTTTCTCATCATCCACGTTTTCATCAAGGGGCAACCCCTTATTCAATCAACCCAACCCTATGAAAGGAATTGTTCCTTCATAGGGAGTGATGAAAAGAGCCTTCTCCTCCCAATGTCTTGGAAATCCCTAACAGAGTTCACTACCTTCGTAAGGGATTTCGATCGGAGGCAACCCATCCCATGCTCAGTGGAACCCCAAGAAAGGTTCAATGCCTATTCCAAGAGGATCGGTTGGGGGAAACCCCAACCAAGGTCTTTGGAATAGAATGTAGGGAGCAATCCCTACCCAAGGTATGTCACCAAATTACGTGAATCTTTTATCAATGCATACTAGTGTGAAAACTCCTTATATTGGCCAAGGAAACCCTGGTTTTTATCAGAACCCTAGTCAGCAAGCAAAATTTTCTTGGCAACCTAGTGCCAGTCAAAATCCAAGCTCCAATTTTCCTTTAAATACACCACAACCTAGGTTTCCTTTTATTGAAACTCTTCATTTTCTAGATTTGTTAAGGTTGTTGAATGATATTATCTGTCATTATCCACATTGGCCCCCTATGCCCATGTTGACCAAAATTTGGTCATCTTTATTTTCTCGCTCTTGGATTAATAAAAGAAAATTGATATCAAAATATGAAAAATTTTGAAATATTATATTTTCCTTATGTACCCCTCGACCTTAGCTTCGTCATGCATTTTTCAGATCAGAAATCTGAGTTTATATGCTCAAGATATCCAGGTTTAAATTTTAAAGAGGAAAAAGATGCCTCTTTCATGTGGAATAAAGCTAATCTTTTGGAAGTGCTTTTAAATATTTTCCAAGTTCAAGACCCTTGAAAATCTTCTTATGTTGGGTTTAAAACCCATAAAAGTCTTCAGGGTATTTCTCGTGGACACATGTCATTTTCCTCTCTTCCCTCACCCCTCATATCCCATACTTAGTTTTTAGTTGAGTTATGATGGTCAATCGGACTCACCATAACTCCCTCACCTCTCCCCTTCGCATATGCCCCGAACAAAATCACCTCACCACCTCATTTTCCTCACTCCCCAACCCTTCCCCACATTTCTCACCCCCTCATTTTCCTCACTCCCCTCCCTTCCCCACATGGAAACCTGCTTAAGCCTATGAAGGAATGACATGTGGCATCCAATAAGATCTTTACACGTGGAAACTAATTAGTGGAGAGCACGAAATTAATCCAAGGGTTCAGATTTGCCCATGATTTTTTATCGAAGGTGACTGAGCGTTAATCTTCCAGAGGCCATAACTTGATATCTGGGTGTCGGAATCACGTAAATTTTATACCGTTGGAAAGGTATTTCGATGTGGATTATGATGGTACAAGTTGAAAAGGCTGAAGGTTGTTACATTTTCCCCAAAAATTAAAATACAAGTCAACTTCATTTTTAATGGGCATGCATGACAACTCAACTTCACAAGCTCATATCTTGAGATCCGAGCGACGGATTTGGGAAAAATTTATATCGTTGGAAAGATAGGATGATTAAGAGCACATAAAAATTGGTTTACATGGTTAATAATTTGGTTTTCAATTCCAGAAAATTAAATTACAGTCGTCCTATTTTAATGGAGAATTAATTAAATTCTGAAAATAAAAGTTGATTTTAAAAAAATTATTAAAAAGGGAAAGAAACAGTTGAGATGGTTCCTATAACCGTCAATGAAGAAAATAAAAGGACCGAAGAAAGCCAATGAAGATATGAGAGACCATAATAGTAATTTTATGTTGATCACATCCTTCTTTTTCTTTATCAAGTCCTTCATCTAGTTATTCCACCTCTTTCACTAGAAAGGTTTAACCGAAGACTGATAACTCCTTTTTTATTCTTACTAGGTCTTGTTGTTCTTCTACCGCCCACCATCTTCCTTCTAAGAGATTATTTCTTGTATTTATTTTCTTTATGGTCTGCGGGAGCCCCAATCCCAGTCTTTAAGACAAACACATTTTAAATTTCAAAGAATGTGTAACAGACTATATATTTTTTAGAAATTTCAAGAGAGCTACTTTGGGAACAATATCGATTGTGCTTTGTAACCCTGTTTTCAGAATATAAAGTATTTGAGCTTGATCTATCATTATATTTATTTGAGCTACCCATGTGTCCACTCTGTTAAAGTTCTCTTATCCATGCGAGTCATCTTCTTTTATTTTTATGTGATCATAAATCTTTATCTTAAACTATGATGGATGTGAAAAAAATTTATTTATTTGCTTTAAATTTGTGATGTGTGTGATTCATGTTCCTTTCTCAAGAACTTTCTTTAAAAATAAAACAAAAAACATTTTCCTTTTATCTTTCTTGCAATCTTTTATTTCTTTGATTACCACGACGGACTTATGCAAAGTCCCATATTCTGAATATTTGGAATCCTAAGAAAATCTTAAATTAAAGAGGAGTACCACCTCTATAAAAATGCAAGAGGATTTACATCCTCGTGAGGTTGTCGTTTCAGTCCGGACGGATTCAAGCGTCAACATTTTTGGTGACCATATTGGGGAACGATTTGTTTTCAAGACATATGATACATTTTGGATTAGATATTATTGGAAGACTAGAAGCAATCTAGTTGCAATTTGAGATAAAATTTAGAGATTGACTCAAGATGAATTGGGTTTTGGAGAACCTTGTTCAAAACACATTGAATGGCCTTGAAGGTTTATTGTTGAAATTTCAGTCACAAATCAGTTGTGACAACCTTTATGGAACTAGAAAATCACCAAAGATTTGGGAGGATTATCTCCTTGGAAAATCCATTCTCAAAACTCTAGATCGTAAAGAAATATGCCCCGATGACTTCACTGAAAAGATCTTTGAATTTCAAGAAGATATATATGAAGACTCCTTTGAGGAATTCTCTCATGCTATCAAGAGATTTCGCCTCCTCCATCAACAGAAGTTTTTCAAGGAACAGTGAAAGGATAAGGTATCCAAAGAAAGAAAAGGTTTCACAAAATCCCACTCAATTTGCAAGAAGAAGTTCACCTCTTGCCAGATATTTCCATGGACAATTTTTTAACATTTTGTGGGAATGTTTCAAAAGATGTAAAGAAACATTTGATTAAATTTGATAATGCTTGTGAAATTTTTAATGTGGCTCAAAATGATGTTGCATGCCAGTTATTTATCTTGACTTTAAAGGAATATGTCAATGAATGGTTTTATTCATTGCTTCCTGGAACCATCACTAGTTGGGATGTACTAGAAAACTTGTTTGTCGAAATATATTTCTCAAGAAAAGATCCATATTCTCTTTTCTTGAAATTGGTTGAAACCGGGATGAAAAAAGAAGAAACACTTAAATATTTATCTTTCAGATTTATGAAAGTTCTTCATGAGATTCCCTAAGAAATGTTTCCAAATGGTGTCATTATCTTTAGCAGTTACAAAAATGCTTTGCCTACAAATTTGAGATTTCTATTGAGGCAAGAAGGAAAACGCAGTTAGAAAGAATTAATGTAGTGAGCTCAACTCATTGAAATATTTGTTCTTGAAATCGGTGCCAACATATTAGACCCCCTAAAACCTATCCAAGACAATGGAGGAATGAATTTAGAAGAAAACTTTGAGGAAAGAAATGAAATTTTTTTCCCAGATCTTGATCTTGAAACAAAAAATGAAAACACTAATTTTTCAATTCAAGAAGAACACTATCCTTCGTATGCTTCATGGGAGGTAAATCTCAGCCTCTCATGTGCTCAATTTGAAAGTGATGATTATAGTGAGCAAAGGATGAACATGAGTACTTAATTCAATATGAAAAGATTGTAGTAGAGTCTCAAATAATACAACCAATGTATATCAAGACACAACAACAATGTTTACATCAGAGGGATAAAAATCATCACTTCACATCAGATTTGTATTATGTGGATTTTTTTCCTAAGGCTGAGTTTCATGAAGAAGGAATTTGCCAAGCATCAAAGGAAAGACATTTGCAGCAAGAGGAATCATGGATTATACATTTTATTTCTGAAGATCATGAAGTTATTGATGAACAACAAAATATGGCCTTACAGTTCTCCAAAAAATTTCACTAACAGTTCATCATTACAACCTCACCACGGAGACATGATCATTGTACAAAGGAATAATTCCTTCATGGAATTGATGTTGAATTAGAAATCTTAGATGTGGTTGATAATAAGGAAAAATATGAAATTATTCTCAGATTGGAAACTCCTTATCCAATCAAAGAACACAACATTCTTGAGCAAATAGAAGTTGATTTAATTGAATCATGGTTCCAAAGCATTGTTGGCCAAGGAATACAATCAGATTTTAAGCACATCTTGCTCAAACTCATCATAGTATACTTTGGGCATGTTTTTTATCATTTGGTAGAGGCCTCAACATATTGCCCAATTCAAGAGCTCATTCTACAAGTAGGTTGGATGCTTGAATGGCTCCATTGGAAATATACCTACACCTAAGGTGTTCCTTTATTTCAAGTAAGTTAGGGTAGTTAGATCATGTATGTACATATTTTTGGTCAATGTTGCACAATAAGGAAATCAAACTTGAAGGTAACCCTGTTAAGCCCTAATGTTGGTTCATTACCCCTTAATTAGGGCATATTAGATTAGTAATTCTATTTTATTTATGTCGGCTTAGGCCATTAGTTGTAATTTAGATTAGTAATGTTATTTTAATTATGTCGGCTTTAGGCCATTATTTGTAATTATACCTCCTAGTCTCCTATATATACCAAGG
>ML777831.1:677999-688859 GCA_009831015.1 Picea engelmannii | reverse complement strand
ATTTAGATTAGTAATGTTATTTTAATTATGTCGGCTTTAGGCCATTATTTGTAATTATACCTCCTAGTCTCCTATATATACCAAGGATACATTTTCATTTTGAATCATCTTGTACTTGAACATTTTAAGTGGGGTAAAAGGAGTTTGCCCCCTCGAAGAGGCTTATTATCTGAAATTATCTCAGTTTCAAGGCGTTCAGTACTTTTCCTGTGGTTTTTCCATTATATATTGATGTTTGGTTCTTAACAAACCCCATGAAAGAAAAATAATTACAAGAATTTATTTTGAAGATGACTTCATAGCCCAATGGAGAAGGTAATTGGTCTTGAGATTATGGTGTTCTCATAAACCCACAGGCGGTCATTGTCCCGTAGTTGGAGCCAGTTGTTGACAAAAAATTGGTCATCTTCATTTTCCCACTCTTGGATTAATAAAAAAAAAATTGATATCAGAAGATGAAAATTTTTGAAATATTATAAGTTCTTTGTGAACCCCCCAACCTCAGCTTCGTCATGCATGTTTCGGATCGGAAATACAAGTTCATATGATCAAGATATTCAGGTTTAAAGTTTAAAGTGGAAAAATATGCCTCTTTCATGTAGAATAAATCTAATCTTTTGGAAGCACTTTTAAATATTTTTTGGGTTCAAGACCCTTGAAAATGTTCTTGTGTTGGGTTCGAAACCCATAAAAATCTTCAGGGTATTTCTCATGGGCACATGTAATTTTCCTCTCTTCCCTCATCCCTCATATCCCATACTTATTTTTTATTTGAGTTAATATGGTCAGTCGGACTCGCCATAACTCCCTCACCTCTCCCCCTTCATCCCCCTCACGTCTATCCCCGACAAACTCACCTCACCCCCTCATTTTCCTCACTCCCCAACCCTTCCCCGCTCCCCACATTCCCCACCCCCTCACTTCCACTCCCTACAAAATTCCCCTCATAAAATACCCCACCTTTCCCCCTTACGAAATAACATATTTACACTTAATGGCGGGTTGGCGGACCCTCCATACTCTCATACCCCCTCACCTTCCCAACCCACCAACCCGGTACTATGACGCCTACAAACACTCCCCCCTCACCTCACCCTACGTCATCCCCCTCACCTTTTCCATGTACACTTCTCCCCCTCCCTAACTACCCTTTCCCCCTCTCTCGTTCACCCTCCCACGCTTAATACATTTCACATCTAAACATTATTTAGCATTATTTTAATCTTTCACTTTTAAACTTTATGTATTATTTTAATCAATCACCTTTAATCTTATGGCATATGCCAAACATTCCTAGGATGACATGGAAACTTGATTAATCCTACGAAGGAATGCCAAGTGACATCAAATAAAATCCTTACACATGGAAACTAATTAGTGGAGAGCATGAAATTAATCCAAGGATCTAGATTTGCCCATGATTTTTGATCGAAGGTGGTTGAGTGTTAATCTTCCGAAGGCCATAACTTGAGCTCCGAGTGTCGGAAGCATGCAAATTTTATACCGTTGGAAAGATATTTCGACGTAGAATATGATGGTATAGGTTTCAAATGTTTAATGTTGGTAAATTTTCTGTATAAATTAAAATATCAGTCAACTGCATTTTTAATGGGCCTGCATGACAACTCAACTTCACAAGCTCATAACTTGAGATCCGAGAGACAGATTTGGGAAAACTTTGTATCGTTGGAAAGATAATATGGTGAATAGAACATAAGAAGTGGTTTACATGGTTAAAATGTTGGATTTCACTTCCGAAAAATTAAATTATAGTCTTCCTATTTTAATGGAAAATTAATTAAATTCTAAAATAAAAGTTTATTTAAAAACTTTTATTAAAAAGGGAAAGAAATAGTTGAGATGGTTCCTATAACTGTTAATGAATAAAATAAAAGGATAGAAGAAATCCAGTGAAGATATGAGAGAGAATCATATTTATTTTATGTTTATCACATCCTTCTTCTTCTTTATCAAGTCCTGCATCCAGTTATTCCACCTCTTTCACTAGAAAGGTTTAACCGAACACTGATAACTCATTTTTTATTCTTACCAGGTATTTTTGCTCTTCTACTACCCACCAACTTACTTCTAAGAGATTATTTCTTGTATTTATTTTGTTTATGTTCTCTGGAAACCCCAATCCCGATCTTTAAGACAAAGGCATTTTAAATTTCAAAGAATATGTAACAAACTATATATTTTTTAGAAATTTCAAGAGAGCTACTTTGAGAACAATCTCAGTCATGCTTTGTAACATTGTTTTCATAATATAAAGTATTTGAGGTTGATCTATCATTATATTTATTTGAGCTACCCATGTGCCCACTTTGTTAAAGTTCTCTTATGCATGTGTGTCATCTTCTTTTATTTTTATGTGATCAGAAATCTTTATTTTAAACTATGATGGATGTGATAAAATTTTGCTTATTTGCTTTAAATTTGTGATGTGTGTGATTCTTGGTCCTTTATGAGGAACTTTATTTAAAAAGAAAACAAAAAACATTTTCCTTTTATCTTTCTTGCAAACTTTTATTTCTTTGATTACCACGACAGACTTATGCAAAGTCCCATATTTTGAATATTTGGAATCCTAAGAAAATCTTAAATTAAAGAGGAGTACCACCTCTATAAAAATGCAGGAGGATTTACATCTTCGTGAGGTTTCCGTTTTGGTCCTGGTGGATTCAAGCGTCAACATCCCACTAAGTTTCCCTCATACATACCTAAATTTAAAGGCAAGCCTGGCGAAGATCCATGCGATCATGTTACAAGATTTCACTTATAGTGCTCCTCCAAATCATTGGGATGACTTTGTCCAGTTGTGATTGTTTCAACACACTCTCATAGGGGGTGCTACGGAATGGTATATTGAGCTCGATAACTCGAAGTATTCTTACTTTAACGACCTAGAAATGGTTTTCTTAAACCATTTTTAGCTACTAGTGAGATATGATGTCAGCACAAATTTGTTGGTCAACTTCGAGCTGACGAAGGTCGTCCATATCTTTGATCATATCCGAGAATGGCATCGCTAGAAAATATTTATCAAAGTAAAGGTCCCTCCTGCATTTTTTCTCAAGTGGTTCCTGAATTCCTTGATGCCTTATGTCTCCAAAGACGTCACAACTTCCAGATTATTCTCTAAGGAAGAGGCTATTATGCAAGCCCAACAACTGGAAATGATTTATTCTCAATCTAGTATGTTGTACGAGATTCTCTCAAACGCACCATGGTCAAATTTTGACAAAACCACACCAAAGTTTGGGCCTCATGTCGACGGTATAGTAGGATAAGCAAAAAGCAATCGCATAGATCAGTTGACTAACCAATTGCAATAGTTATTGCTTCAACAGACTATGGTCAGCCAGACTCCTAATTCGGCTACCACCGCAACCCAAACGTTAGAAGTACACAGTGTGCAGACGAAAAATACCAAAGGTAACCAACAATCCAAGGGAAAAATAAAGGCCAAGGGAAAGAATTGTAAGGGGGATAAAAAAAATTCTAACAATGTTGGTGAGGGAAAAAACGAGAATAAGAAGGTTAAGTTTTTGTGTAAGCTTTGCACGGACGATCACTTGATTCACTAATTGCCTCAGCTTGAGGAAGCCCAGAAAATTTTGGCACAACAACATCTTGTTGTGTTAACTAACCCCTTCCCTCAAGGGAAAAATATGGCACAAGCTTCCTCCTTCACGAATTTTCCTGGAGGAAATCAGGGTGCCCCCACACTTAACACTAACAATGGATCCATAAACGCATACATGATGAGATCAAATTCTCATCTTCAGAACAGGGCTCATGATTACGGAATGCCAGAATCTACTTAGAAGGGAAAATAAGATTCCAACCCATTGCCTCCTCTTCATATTGAGAAGACTATGGGAGAAACTATGACTCACACCCTTAAAGGTGTGTTTAAGAAGGTTTTTCATAATCCAAATGCAAGGGATGCTCATAAATACTCTGTCATTGAGGATCTGGCACAAACCCCTTGTGCGATGTCTGCTCTGGAATTTCTCCAGAGTTTCCCCTCATGGAGAAAAGCATTACTGTCTGCCTTGGGTGTTGCTGAGCCAACTAACTTGGGAACTATCGTTTTCAACCCTTCCGATCATAAACCTTGTTTTCCTTACCATGTCTCCTTTCAGATAGTAGTGGTTTATGCCCCGAAATCGTTGACATGGAATATTTTTTGCATGATGTTATATGAGGGTGCATCAACTTGCGTTATGTCATTGGCATGTTGGAAGGTTATTGGTCAACACGATCTTTCTTCATCGTTGACTTTGTTAACTATTTTTAATGACCATTCTTTTAGACCGCATGGCATAATCCCCTCCTTCCATGTGTAGTTGGAGGGAAATATTGTGTGTGTCGAGGTCGAAGTAGTTGACACACCTCTCGACTACAATGTTTTTTTAGGACGGAGTTAGACCTACGTGATGACAGCGGTTGTATCCTCCATTTTTCATGTCTTACGTTTTCCTCATGAAGGTAGGATAGTAATTGTTGATCAATTATCCTTCTCTCATCCTAACCCTTCATCGGGGGAATCCACGGTCCCAATGATTGATAACCCACAGCAAGGTATAGTCAACTTAGGTGTTGGATTGTTTCCATATTTGATGGGAACTTCTGATTTTATGCCACCTTTGAATGATGTCAATTTTATTTTGGTTGTCCCTTATTAGCCTAAGGTTTTGATATTTCAAGTAGCTTATTTTTGAAGGAATTATTTTAATGATCTGTGGAATTTACCTTCCCCGTCGACTTTGATGAAAGGGGTAGGGCATCCTGGCATGGTGATGCCCCTATCCGTAGTCAAGGTTGCGTACAACATTGTTCATCAAAACTCAGCCAACTCTGATCAGGCTCCCCCTCAAGAGTTAGATCATGTTCTCAAGCCTATTTGGGCTCAAGACTCTCTTATTACTCACGATCCTTTGGAGTTGGCCTTTCCCTCCAATGAGGCGATTTTAGAGGCAATGACTAGGCCAGATAGACCTTGGGATGATCTTCACCATAAATATTACTTTTTACTTTAGCTTAGGAGAGTGGAAGCAGGATATTTTACCACGACCATGAATGTAGATGTCACTTGTCTTGTTAACCCTTTGTCCATGCACATAATATATGCAGAGGGAAACATGGCAAGTATAGCTGAGATGATTCCAATTGACATCTCTAAAACCCTTGGCGTCATTGAAAATTTATTCATCTAAGCAGATTGTTCCCCTGAGGAGATTTAGGTGTACATTGAATTATTTAAAGAGTTTTGGACGTTTTTTCCTGGTCTTATGAGGAAATTCCAGGCATTGGCCCTCGTATAGTAGAACATAAGATTAAGACTTATCCCAATGCTAAGCCTGTTCAGTAGAAGCTTTGCCCAGTCAACCCTCACAAGGAAGGGACTATCAAGGTTGAAGTAGAGAAATTGATTAAGGTCAGTTTCATGTATCGAGTTCAATTAATGAAATGGGTGTCAAACCATGTTCCTGTAAATAAAAAACAAGGTATGATTCATGTGTGCATGGACTTTTGTGATCTGAATAAAGCTTTCCTGAAAGATAACTTTCCTACCCCATTCATTGATCAAATTATCGATGAATGTGTTGGCTGTGAAGTTTTTTCTTTTATGGACGGTTTCTTAGGGTACAATCGGATTCAGATCAAGCCCGAGGACCAACATAAGACTACTTTCATATTTCCTTGGGGTACGTTTGCATACAGAAAAATTCCTTTTGGGCTTAAAAAAAGTTGGAGTTACTTTTCAGTGGGCCATGTCATTTTCCTTCCATGACCTTAAACATATAGTCGAGGCATATCTTCATGATCTAGCTTCACGTTCGCGTAATAGATTTGATCATCCCACCCACCTTCTACTTATTTTTTAAAGGTGTCACTACTACCAGATTCGCCTAAATCTGAACAAGTGTAGTTTTTGTGTAACATCGGAACGTTTGTTAGGATTTATAATTTCCACTAAATGGATCATGGTCGATCCTCTTAAGGTTGAGGAAATAGTTCAGTTTCCTCCCTCGCGCACAATCCCCCAACTTCAGATTCTTCAGGGGAAAGCTAACTTCCTTCGGCAATTTTTTTCCAACTATGCCAAAATAACCAAAGGGTTTATGCATCTATTTAAAAAAGGGGTCCCATTCTTCTAGGATGAAGCAGCTTAGTGCTCTTTTGAAGCGTTGAAAAGTTCCCTGACGTCTACCCCTCTGCTCAATCCTCCTTATTATGGCAAGGATTTATTGTTATAATTGGTTGCAGTAGAGTCTACCATCGGTATGGTCTTGGTTTAGGAAGATGATACGCTCCAGGAACATGTTATATAATACCTCGATCGAGGATTAGTCAGACCAGAACTCAACTACACTCATGTTGAGAAAATGGCTTTGGTAGTTGTCCATGTTGTCCAAAGGTTTCGTCACTATATTATACTTCATAAGACCATCGTCGTGGTCGTTGTTAATCCTTTTCAATATGTGTCGACGTGATGGGTCATCGACTAGAAGATTAGTCGATGGATAGTCATTCTTCAAGAATTTGATTTCGAATTTTTTTTAGCAAAGTCTAAAAAGTCCCTAGTCTTTGTCGAGTTAATTTTGGAATTTCACGTTGAGAGTCGCAATGATTTTCCCAAAGAGTCATTGATCAATGAGGATATCTTCCTCATTGCATATTATAACCCTTGGTATGGAGATATACTTATGTATCTTCAGACTTTGAAGTGTCCTTCCTCTTCTTCTCATGATGAGCGTCGACACATATGCCATCAAGCACAAAATTATCTTATCGTTGATGATACTTTGTATCGTCGAGGAGTTTATTGTGTTCTTCGTCATTGTTTGAATCATGAGGAGGTAGATCTTGTATTGAACAACTACCACACTGGAGCATGTGGCGGTTACTTGTCTGGGTTGGAAACAGTACAAAAAATCCTTCATGCAGGACACGTCTAGCCCTCGTTAATCAAAGATTGTGTAGAGGTGGTTAAGAAGTGTCACCCATGTCATATCTTCTCTCGGAATATGTAGGCATAGCCTGCTCCTATGTTTCATGTTATTGTTGTTGGTCCCTTCACTAAGTGGGGGATTGATTTCACTACATGCCATGTGGCTTTGGCTAGGGGGAATTTTTATATCATTGTGGTGGTAGACTAATTCACTAAGTGGGTCAAAGCCATGAAAACATTTAATAATGACGGGGAAATGACAAGACTTTTCATTTTCAACCAGATTGTCGCTAGGTTCAGTATACCGAAAGAGATTTTCACATAACATGGTAGTCACTTTCAGAATAAGATAATGACTGAGTTAACATCAAAGCTTGGGTTTAAGAAATAACATTTGTCACCCTACTATCCACAAGTGAACGGTCAAGTGGATTTTGTCAACAAGTCTCTTAAGACTGTTCTCCAATGGACAATCAATTCGGCCAAGTCGAATTGGCATTTGATGTTATATTCAGCACTTTGGGCATATTGAACTTTCGTCAAGACTGCTACAGGTTTCTCTCCTTTCCAACTCATTTATGAGATGGAGGCAGTCTTGCCCATAGAGTGTCATATTCCTTCTCTTTAGTTGGTAGTGGAACTACTTCCCAACACAACTATGCTTGAAGAGTGTCTTGTATATCTCGAGCAGCTCGATGAATATCATTGAGATGCAGCCTTGGCTAACGAGGCTCATAAACAACGTGTCAAGTTTCAATATGATCAGTTGGTCCACCCTAGATTTTTCTCTGAAGGTGATCTTGTCTTGGTCTATGTGATCTAGGTGGATATTGGTGGCCACCCACCTATTCCACTTGGACCCCCACCATTGCTTCTTTCATCTTTTCAGTTTCCGCACAATTTACTATTTTTAGCAGTTTTTCGGGTCCTGAACTTCCGGAGCCATTTTGAGGCCTTAAATGAAGTTTTTTGGGAAAAAGGGGAGCAACATAGATGATTAATCAATGGTGCTCACCCAAAAGTATTAGTCCTCGGATAGATCTTTCTAATGGGGTATGGAACGCATCAAAGGGAGATTGTATGCCAAAGTTACGTCCCCGGGAAGTTGATGTACCAACTTACCCAAACGGGGCCCATAGTCTTGGCGTTTTATCTCCTAGGGTTAGGTCTTTGGAGGTTTAGGGTTTTCCATTGTTTCTCAATAATAATAGGCCTTCGAGCCTCATTGTAACACAGTTTAGAGGCTAGTAGTTGCCACATCTCTTCTCAGAGATAAGCTACCAGCGCCCTAGCTAGTTTATTTCCATTATGTCTGTAAGCATATTTCAGTCATTTGTTATTAAGGAAATGAAGTCTTATTTCCATTGCATATTTGCATTTATGTGTATTTATGTATTTCATTGTGTTCCTACATAAATCTGGATCAGTGGTATCAGAGAAGTCTGCTCATTCTCGATCCTTCTTTGCATGTCCCCAATGAGGTCGGGGTATAAGGAGTTCGGGCTCAATTTGGTTGAGCCTTTGCAAGATCAGCCTCGCAAACCCCGACGACCGCCCATGGGGGAAGAAAAGAAATATGAGGGAGCAGGAGATCTTATCAAAATGTTGCTCGAGGAGGCCCTTGAGAAACAAAGGAACGCGATGATGGACAACTTTTCCCAGATTCTTCAATGGATTCCCACTAGCGGCGCATCAACATCCAACAGCCACTTTGGAGGCGCCACTCCGTTTAAGGTACAAGTAAAATTTGACATTCCCATATTTGAGGGCCAAATAGATGCAGATGTCGTAGATAGATGGTTGAATCTATTTGAAGGATATTTCTCGGTTCATGACTTTTCCGACCGAGAAAAGATTATTTTCGCACTCCTCAAATCTGCCCCCCATGTCAAGGACTGGTGGGAAACCTACTCAGAGAAACAGGGCGAGGGGGAACCCTCTCTATTCTTGGCCACACCCACTTGGAATTATTTATGAGATGCCATCAAGGAACAATATTATCCCATGGGGATCTATGAGGACAGATACATACAATGGACTATGATGCGGCAGCAAAGGGACCAAGATGTGCATGAGATGACGAATCTGTTTCATACCCTACGCACAAAGTTGGGTATCAAAGATTCAGAGAAACATTTGGTGTTAAAGTATCGCAGTTGTCTGCATAGATAGATTCAGGAGGAAATGGAGTTCCTTGACATCTCCTCGCTTGGTGTGGCATACCGATATGCTACCAAGATTGAGCAGAAGTTCAAACAGAAGAAGTGAGACTTTGGGTTTGCAAATCAGAAGCAAGGGAAAGGTACCCCCAAACCGCAGAACAAAGGACCAAGCCAAGGTGGGGCAGCCTAGGACAACCTGCCAAAGCCACAAGAAAAGAACAACACCACGAAGCCAAAAAAGGACACGGGGAAGTGGTCTGAGTTCCATAAGAGCTCCACTCACAACACAAGTGAGTGTCGGGCCAAGCAGTCATTGGTAGCCAAGTTGAAGGATTTTGAATCTGATGCATGCTCCGACTCTGAATTAGAACCTGACAAGGGGAATTACAGGGGAAATTAGATTATCGATGCAGAGCCCAATGCCACCGTTGCCACCACGAAGATCCAGAAGGAGGAACCAGAAGATCCAGAGGAGGCAGAGTGTCTCTTCCATTCCAATATGTGTGTAAAGGTTTCCCCGTTGCAGTTCATTGTCAACGGCGAGAGCCAGAAGAACCTCATATCGGTAGAGGTCATGAAGCGGTTGGGGTTTCCAACCACAACACACCCAAAACCATACACCATCAGGTGGTTGCACCAAGGGTGGGACCTCCACGTCAGCCAACAATGTCACCTTCCCTACAGCATCAAGCCCTTCACGGATGAGGTATTATGTGACATTGCTCCTCTTGATGTTTCTGATGTATTATTAGGCCAACCATACTTGTGGAAGTGGCATGTTGTGTATGAGTGCAGGCCTCGTGCCGTTATTATCACTTTGGGAAATAAGTTGTACAGGATATCGGAGATAGCACCACCTACCACCATCTCTTTGGTCACTGCAAAACAATGCAGTAAGCTCATTTCCAAAACCAGGAAATTTGTTTTCCTGATGATCCACCCTCAGGGAAAGAGGAAGACTGTGGCCATGACCTCAAGACAAGGCCCCGCTGCACGAAAACAACATATGGATAAGGTCATGGAGGAGTATGAGGACATCTTCACCTCCCCCGTAGGGGTGCCTCTACACTACTAGGTCAAGAACCCCATTGATCTGACCCCAGGTGCGTCGCTGCCCAATGGACCCATCTATCAGCACTCTGTTCTGGATAATGATGAAATCAAGAGGTAGATTCAGGAGTTGTTGTAGAAAGGTCACATCCGACCGAGTTCATCGCCCTGTGGGAGCCCGATCGTGTTGGTGCAGAAGAAGGATGGGACTTGGAGACTCTGCATTGACTATTGGGCACTGAATAAGATCACTGTCCAGAATAGGTACCCGATCCCACAGATTGATGACCTTATGGACCAACCCAAGGGGGTGAAATATTTCAGCAATATCGACTTGAAGTCTAGCTATCACCAGGTACCAATCGAACCCTCTGATGTGTGGAAGACTTCCTTCAAATCCAAGGAGGGCCCTTTTGAATGGTTGGTCATGCCTTTCGGGTTGACAAATTCCCCTACAACCTTCATGAGGCTAATGGACGACATCCTGCAGCCATTCACCAACTCATTTGTAGTGGTGTACTTGGATGACATTCTGATCTTTAGCCAGACTTGGGAAGAGCACCTCCACCACATTCGACAGGTCCTCCAAACACTACGGCAACACAAGTTGTGTGCCAATTTGGAGAAATGCACTTTTGGCATGACCCAGGTTCAGTATCTAGGATACATTATTGATGAGCGGGG
>ML777831.1:594909-667206 GCA_009831015.1 Picea engelmannii | reverse complement strand
ATATATATATATATATATATATATATATATATATATATATATATATATATATATATATATATATATATATATATATAATCTATTTTTAAGATCATGACCAAGCCACACCAAATTGGTGTATGAGAGACCCCCTTGTTTGTGGGACAAGGGATCCCTTTCGCCTAGGGATTTGACTGGTAAAGTCTACGGAGGTATACATACCCTACCCCCCCTCTGGATTTGAATTTGTGACCTCTTAGGAGGAAACACATGCTCTTAACCATTAGGCTTAAATGTTGTATTTTAGTTCTTTTTAATGTTTTTCAATATAAATTTTATTATTTTAGTTGTAATTTAAGTCTTTTTTTTTTTTTTTTGGTATTAAATATTCTATTCTAGGTTTATTAATTTGGTGTTTTATACATTTTTTTATTTTTTTATTTTTTTTGGTTGGGGGGGTTTAACATTTTTAAAGGTTTTTTGGACCATAAATTTTTTTTACTCTCTTATTTTCTTCTTATTTTCTCTTTATATATATATATATATATATATATATATATATGGTTTTTATTCCCTCGTTAGGTTTTTAAGTTTTTCTTTAATATTTGTTTATATATGAATTTGCTTTTAAATTTTTATTTTTATTTTAAAATTTCAATTCTTTTGTTTTTCTTACTTTTTTTAAGTTTTTAATTTATTAAAAAAAAATTGAATTATATTTTTTTGTTAAATATTGAAAAATAGTGCTATTTGACTACAATTATTTTATGTGTATTGAAGTAAGGTAAAAAAAATGTGTTAAAAATGATATTATTCACTATATTTAAACAATATGGAATCATAAATTAATTAAGGACACATAATTATATGAAAAATCTTAATTTAAAAAAAAGTGGTGTACAACATTTTAACATTGGATAAAGCATGAAAACATGATTAAAAACACCATTAAAAAAATAGAAAATTTTGAAAATAGATGAAAAAACACCATTGAGAAAAAAAAAATGAACAATTTGAAAATAGATGAAAAAACAAGCATTTAAAAAAAAGTGGAAACATTATGTATCAAAAAATTTGAAATATCAAAAAACCACCTAAAAGGGGAGGGGGTGTGACCGGTAGCACCATTTTTTAAAACGGGGTAAAAAACTTGACCCCAAAAAAACGGATAACTTTGTAGAGTTCTCGTTAAGTTGGTAACTATGTTTTCATATACAATGACAATATATATACTCTTTGCTTGGTCTTTGATTACTCTAGCCTTAGAGATAATACCATCATATTTGGCATGTATATCTTTTATATGAAGTTCAACTTCTTCAAATATCTTTTTGTGACCTTGAATCTTGTCTTCTTTCTCCTTTTGAAGTTGCAATGTCACCTTGTTTATCAAATTTTGACGTCCTTCTTCAATTCTGGATTACATTTCCAATTTTACCTCATCGGTATTTAGGGATTCCTCAACCTTCTTGCAAATTTCCTCTTCAAGTATTTTGGTAGATTCTTCATCCAATATCTTTGTTTCTTCTTGATTTTGATAATTCTTCTTTCAATCTCTTAACTTTATCCAATAGTTTTTTATTATGGTTTCGTAATCTACATATCTCTTCATCTTTCTTTTCCAATTCTTCCCTTGAATCATCATTTTTCCACTTTACTTTGCTACTCTTTTCTTGCTTTAAGTTCTTAACCTCCTTAATGAGTGATTCATTAAGGGATTGCATCAAGTTGGAAAACTCATCGTTTTTCTTTGTAATATATTTTCTTAACTCTTCATTATCATTTTGCAATTTGGAGACATTTCTTTTGATTTCTTTAATTCCACTTGAATTTTATGCATCACCTCCATTGTATTATCATTGATCCATTTATTTGAGAAGAGTTCTTCAATTTTTTCTAAAGTGGAGTAGAGTCTAGTATCTTCATCAAAGCTATTCCACCACTTAGAATCTCCTCCCAAAAAACCAAAAGATTCCATACAAGGAATCAAATCAGTTTTCTTTATCATCCTCAACCATTCCTCGAGATTGATTTTATATTTATCTTCATCTCCACTAAATTTAGGTATTTTCATTGATTCTTAATTGAGGTCTAACTCAAACATTCAACTTAAAAATTCAATATATTAAAAATAATGATCTGAAATAGTTATAATTCTTATTCCAATATAATATTCTATGTTTTCTATTTCCAATGGATTTTGAATCAGCACAATCAGACATCCCAACAAAAATTTATGATAGTTTTAAGTGAACATACCTTTGAAACCCTAAATTGGAGTATGTCCTTCTAGCCGACCTTCCTTCTGATGTATTTCTGAATTTCATGCCTTATGAGTTTAAAAATTCAGCATGTAGTACTCTGATATGTCTTCTCTGCAATGTCACAGGTCTGACCAAAATTTTATGTTCCAAATGAAATTTATGGTAACTTTCCCAAACCTTGTTGATTTTTGGACTTCTATGGAGAGCGAACTTGTACAGAATAAACCATGTCTAATATTTGATATATGATTACGAGATTTTTAATAGAAATACTATGGATATTCCTATTTCAAATGCAACTAGTGGCACTAAATTTGGATCCTCGTTGAAGAAGATATGATTTTTTTTACCTAGAACACATGTTTGAGACTAGTTATAGGACTAGTCAAAAACGTTATCTTCCATGGGGTATATCTACGGAAGTATAATGACCCAAAATCTGAAATTATTACCACAGGTACCCTGCTATGTATTATAAATAATCTCGAATTTTTTTTATTTGAATCATTCTAGAAAAAAAGTTATAGCAAAAATTCCAAGAGGACTTGTTTGAAGAAGTAAAACCCTGGGATCGATGCTCTGATACCAAATGTTATGTACCAAATAATTATAATATAATAATAAAACCAGAAGTACACACCATGTGCAAAACTTTGAATATGGATCGTAACTCGAAGATAGATAAGAGAGTTGAGTTACATGATAACTCATTAAATAATAGGAGAACCTACTCCAAATATCCAAATACATTCCTACATCACAGTTCACCTCTCCTCAATAATGAATACATGATATCTATATATAACTATTTAGACACTACACATGAGACCCCTTTAATATTAGTCTCGTAACATTCCCAACCACCCAAGTGAGTCTCGTTACCTTTATCCTTTTCTCTCATACCATAATGTAACGTATATAGCCACCTAGTTGAGTTAGGACACACAAATTTTCTTCTTTGAAATCAATTATAATTGCAGAAATAACTCACAGAGACAACTACATGTGCATCTATCCTTGTTCTGCATGCATCAACTGCTTCCTGATGTGCACAACCGACCTTGTGCCACACGACAATTGTTTCTCAGCACCTGTGATGACTCAAGCCCTACGTTGGAATCACGTTACCATTATTTCTAAAATTTTCTAACAAGTAACATTTGTTAACTACCATGCTATGCATATGAAACAATTATACAGAACTAATAGTAACATGCACATCCATGCATAATTATGTGTAGTTTCAACAAACTGAATTAACATAAACATTCACATGATAAACAACATGTGAACACACATAAAATAACATTTATCGTTTGTTATAAATCGCTAATTGCATGTAGACCTCATATGTTCCTCCTATTCGTAGGCTTTTTTATTCATACACTCTCAACAACATGTCACCCCTAAGTCGGGGTTATGAATCCACTAGGTCAAAGGCTACCTAAGCCAAACTAAGTTATGAAAAACCACAATAAAGAAAATGCCCAGGTGCATACTCCAACAACTGTTCCTAGCTCACATCCTCGCATTTCCCACAACCTGTCCCACCCAAGGAAATGCACCCTCTTCTCTACTCAATTTTCCTTCAGAATATCCCACTTCCATTCTAGGGTTTCAACGACAAGTCGAACAGGAAGTCTTAGGGCTCTGTAGCACTTGGAACACAAGTTTTCTCATGGAGTTATAACACCCACTAGCCCAACACATAGGGAAAACTATTCACAACAATTCTCTCATCCAGAGAGAATGCCTCACAGGCCTGAAAACCTGCTTCTTCAACCCGAACCACTAAGGATTTACTTGGTAACCATCAACTTCCACTTACACTCTCTATCCAAGGTATGGATGATGCAAGCCATAATGAGTGAATGATTGGAATAATAATGTGAATTTCACTAAGTTCCCTAAATTATATTTGCATGTTCCTATTTTTACACTTGTCACTCTAGGGATTGCCTTTGAATCCACTTGGTAACTCATTTCCATCACTTAGGAACTTAGGATAAATTATATCATAAATATTATGACTTAGGAATAATATTATTGTATTCCTTGGCTTAATCCTCCTTGACTTAGCCCCTTTTCTTAATCCCTTAGCCCCCTTTCCCTCTAGTGGAGTCCTAGCCCCCCATACTTTTTCGTTTGACTTGGTCTACATTAGTGATGTATTTATTAATAAAAATGAGTGTAACAAGTCTACTAGACCTTTACCAACCATATTTCTCAATTCCATAGTAGCTTGAATTTCCAATCCAATATGTACACCGGCTAAACTCTGATGCAGGGGCATCAAAGGAAATTCATGATTCTGACCCTAAGAAGGTCAAACTATTTACTAAAGGGGGTTGGTTCCCTTAATTTTTATTTTAATTGTAATAATTAGTTTGAGGGGCCTCTAGAAGGAGTATAAATCGATCTTGGTTGTGATAGGTGTGATTCTATTCCTGATATTTAGAACAGAGTGAGTGATTTGGGGATTTGTTAAGATTTTTTTGTGATCTGGTTGTTAGATCCATACGAGAGTTTATTGAGATATATCAAATTATGTAGTTTGTTCTAAATTATTTAGTTGGAGAGCATGTGATTGTGTGTAGAAAAAACATAGAAATTTGAGACAACCTCGTCTCGAGTTCTGAAAATGAATGAATAAAATTAGTAATGAATTTACCTAAGGTGTTTTTTATGAATGTCTCAACATTTCTCAGAGGAATTGTGGTGCAAAATTGTGTTTGGTTAATTCTCCAACAATGAATCAATTAATTGATTGAATTGATCTTTTGATCTTATGAGAATTTGCAGTGGGACTTACATTCTACAGGAACTTCAATTCCCAATCGTTGGATCGGGAATAGGGAGAATTGGAATTGTCGATTGATACCCAAGAAATATAATAAAGCACTGATAATATCCATTGATCATTGATCATATTCATATCAACGACCTTCATTCCTCATTGATCGATCAGATACATTTATCAAACATCGTCGAATTGGGATTCGAAAGGAGAATCAATGATGGATATTTATTTTTTCCAGGGAAGTGTATAAAGCTTAATTCCAAGCCAATTTGTGAATTAATATTGATTGTTGATCAATTGGGTTACGTTTCACTCTGAGGTAAGTTAACATTCCATTGAATTGTTAACCAAACACCTTTGTCGGAGTTGTGAAGTCAATGAGGACCGTTCAAGGTTGTCGTTTGATTAAAACACAATTGTCAATTTGATAGGGTGGAAAATCATAAGTTAAGTACAAAATTGGTTAAAGCTAGGTCAAAAGTCCTCATCATATGCTAAAGGGGATAATACCTTGGGTATTACCTATTGAAATCTTGAGTTAATGAGCACCATTTCAATAACAAACCTGAGAGCCTGTTGTTATTAGGTTCCAAATAGGAAATAATTGGATTGAACATTGGTCCAATTGGGATATCAAGTGGTATCAGAGCCTCTTGAGTATTGTCTTTAGCATCCATGTCTCCTAGGAGAAGAGATAAATGTTGTTGTTATAGAGTTGCAGAATGAACTAAGGAGAGTTCAGGATAGGATGGAATCCATGGAGGCAACTCAAAGGAGAGAACCTGAGACAGGAGATGTCAGTGAGGTTGAAGACACAAGCTCTAGTGAAGGGGGAGAAGCCGCAGGAGGTGAAATAACTGAGGGGCAGTTGTTAAGGTTGGTTACAAAAGTAGGAGCCAGACCTAAAATGGAAGTTCCAATGTATGATGGGAACTTAAATGTTGAGGAATTGTTTGATTGGATCAATGAAATGGACAAATATTTTGATTATGAGGACATATATGAAGAGAAGAAAGTCAAGCATGTTGTAACAAGGTTGAAAGTACATGAAACCTTATGGTGGGATCAAATATAGACTGACAGAAGAAGGAAAGGAAAATCCAATATTAGGATATGGGATAGAATGGTAGCCAAATTTAAGGCTAAATTCATGCCAAGGACAATCAACTGAATATGTTCAGGAAATTACAGAATTTGAGACAAAAAGGTATGTCATTGAAGGAGTAAATTGAAGATTTCTACAGACTAAACATCAGAGCAGGTCATGTAGAATATGATGAAGTTTCCAGGTATATCATTGGAATGTGGTATGAAATCCAGGATAAAATCAGTCTACTAACTTTGAGGATTGTAGAAGATGCTTATCAATCAGTCTTGAAAGCAGAAGAGAAATTAGCAAGGAAACAGAGTCAAAGAACTATAGGAAGAAGCCAATCCAGAGGAAAAGGATCATCTAGAGGGAGATTTCGGAATACGAAAGAAGAAGAATTTATCTCTAGTAGTCAATCACCAAGAGAAGGAGAATCCAGGGGAAGAAGATTATTCTCAGGAGGCAGACACAAAGGTAGATAAATTAGGTGCTATACCTATGGAAAGACAAGGCATATGTCTTGGGATTGTCTTGAAAACAAATCAAAAAACACCAGAGGAGCTCATATTGCAGAAGCTCAAGAAAATACAGTAGAACCATCAGTGAAAGAGGAGACTCCTAATATTGGAGAAACACTCATGTTGAAGAGGGTTTTAATAAAAGAAGAAAAAGAAATCCATGAACCAACACAAAGGAAGAACTTGTTCATAACCAAATGAAAATCAAGAGAAAAGGTATGAAAAGTGGTCATTGACAGTGGCAGTGCAGATAATTTGGTTTCTACAGAAATGGTGGAGAAATTAGGACTACAAAAAGTGGCACATCCTACTCCAAATAAGGTATCTTGGTTGCAAAAGGGACATCAAATTTTGGTAAGTGAAAAATGTAAAGTGGAAATTCAAATTGGTAGTTATAAGGATGAAATTTTGTGTGATGTTATGCCCATGGATGTTTGTCATATTTTGTTGGGGAGACCATGGAAATATGATAGGAAAACAATGCATGATGGAAGAAAGAATGCATACACCCTTGAGAAGAATGGACACAAACATGTACTGCTACCACCAAAGGATGAAGGAACTAAAGAAGAAGTTGGTTCAAGTGTACTACTCATGAATGGGAATGAAATTTTGAGAGAGGTCAATAAGGAAGAAGATATGAAATTTTTTGTTGTTGATAAGTCGAGAGTAATTATCACTAGAACCACTATAAATGATTTACCTATTGAATTTCAAGCATTGTTAGATGAATTTATTGATATAGCAGTTGATGAATTGTCTTATACTTGTCCTCCTATTAGAAGCATTATTCATCATATTGATCTAATTTCAGGAGCTAGTTTTCCAAACAAAGCTGCATACAGGTTGATACCAAGAGAAAATGAAGAAATCAGAAAGCAATTCCAAGAGTTGTTGGAAAAAGGTTTGGTCAGGGAGAGCCAAAGTCCCTCTGCATTACCTACTTTGTTAATTCCAAAGAAGGATGGTGGTTGGAGGATGTGTACGGACTCTAGAGCAATCAACAAAATAACCATCAGGCACAGATTTCCCTTACCCATAATGGATGATTTAATAGATTGTTTAAGTGGAGCAAATTATTTTTCTAAGATAGAATTGAAGAGTGGTTATCATTAGATAAGGATGAGGGAAGGAGATGAGTGGAATACAGCCTTCAATACCAATGCGGGACTGTATGAATGGCTTGCCATGCCTTTTGGCTTGAAAAATGCTCCGAGCATATTCATGAGATTAATGAATGAGGTGCTTAAGGATTTCATTGGTAAGTTTGTGATTGTTTATTTACATGACATCCTTGTTTATAGCATAACTAAAGATGAGAAATTGAGATGTTTGAAGTTGGTGTTGAAAAGTTTGCAGCATGAAAAGATTTTAATAAATCCTAAAAAGTGTTCCTTTGTGAGAATAGAACTGGTTTACTTGGGATTTTTGATTTCTCAAGAGGGATTGAAGATGGATCTAGAGAAGGTAAGAGCTATAAAAGAATGGCCTTCTCCAAAATATGTTTTTTAGGTAAGAAGCTTTCACAAATTGGCAATCTTTTACAGAAAGTTTATCAGAAATTTAAGTAGTATTTGTGCTCATATAGTGGATACTATAAGGAAGGAACATCAATATTTTAATTGGACAAGAGAAGGTGAAAGGGATTCATATTTTTAAAAGAGAAGATTACATAACAACTAGCTATAATTTTACCATATTTTCAACAGGCTTTTCAAGTTAGGTGTCATGCAAGTGAGATGGAAATTGGTGTTGTCCTGAGTCAAGAAGATAAACGTGTTTCCTATTTTAGTGAGAATTTGAATGATGCCAAGAAGAAATATCCAACTTATGACAAATATTTTTATGCAGTAATACAGGCCCTAAAGAAGTGGACGAATTACCTTATTCCTAAAGAATTTATTTTATATTCTGACAACCATGCTTTGTAGTTCACAACCAAATAGGAGAAATTGAATCAAAAACATGCCAAATGGTTAGAATTCATGCAAAAAATTACTTTTTTTATTAAACATATTAGTGGGGATGATAACAAGGTTACAGATGCTTTGAGAAAGAGATGTTTAATTTTGTAGGAATTTCAAGTAAGTATGTTGGTATTTGAGCATCTCAAAGAGATGTACAGAGAGGATCCAGACTTTAAAGCAGCCTACGAAGCATGTGAAAATCCAGTGATGGGAGATGTGATTCCTTGGATGGAGTACATGATATAGGAGGGATTGTTGATCAAAGGCAATGATGTATGTATTCCAAAGTGTTCAATGAGGGACAACCTGCTAAAAGAAAAACATAGCGGTGGATTAGTTGGTCATTTTGGCCATGACAAGACGTTTTCCCAATTAAATTATTCTTATTTACGGTGAGGTATGATTTCTGATGTGAAGATATTTGTTGACAGATGAATAATTTGTCAATATGCCAAAGGGAAGCAGCATAATGCAGGTTTGTATCATCCATTTCCTATACCAAACATACCATGGGATGCCATGAGCATGGACTTTTCCTAGAACATAGAGAGGAAATGATTCAATATTTGTATTTGTTGATAGATCTTCAAATATGGCACACTTTATATCTTGTTATAAAACTAGTGATGCAACACACATAGAAAACTTGTTCTTTAAGGGGATTGTGAGATCACATGGATTTCCCAGAAGTATAGTTTCAGATAGAGACACTAAATTTGTTGGATATTTCTGAAGAACCTTGTGGAGAAATATTGGCACAAATTTATTATTTAGTTCATCATATCTTCCTCACTCTGATGGGAACACTGAAGTGGTAAATATAAGTTTGGGTAACTTGTTGAGGAGTTTAGTTAATGAACATAAGAGTAAGTGGGATCAAGTTTTACCACAAGCTGAATTTTCTTATAATGACTCACCTAATAGGAGTACAGAAAAGATTCCATTCCAAATAGTATATGGAATGCATCTAAGGGGTGTTTATGAACTCTGGAATTTGGGAAAAGAAGAACTGAGGAGTGCAAATGCATAATATTTTGTTGCAGACATGCATAGGTTACATGAACAAGTCAAGGAGAAACTAAAAGACAACATCCAAAGGTATAAGCAGAGAGCATATCAGAAAAGAAGAGAGGTTAAATTTGAAGTTGGAGACCAAGTGTTGGCACATCTAAGAAAAGAGAGATTCCCAAGGGGAGAATATAACAAGTTGAAGTTGAAGAAAATAGGACCTTGTAAGATCTTGAGGAAATTTTCAAGCAATGCCTATGAACTAGAGTTACCACCAGATATTGGAATATCTCCAATATTCAATGTTGCAGACATGTATCCTTACAAAGAATCTAAGGCAGAGGATCGAGATGGTAGTGAATATGTTCAGTGGATGAAGCAACTACCTACAACCAAGAATTTGCAGATGGAAAGAATTATATATCAGAAGATTGCTAAGAAGACTAGGAAGAAGGATTACTATTAGTACTTAGTCAAGTGGAAAGATATTCATGTAGAATATACAAACTGGATGAATGTTGCAGAGATCTAAAAGCATGGAAAGAAGCTTGAAGACCTCATGCATAGGAGTCCATGAACATTTATGTTCCATGGGAGTTTGATGCTGGGGAATCAAAGGAAATTCATGATTCTAACCCTAAGAAGGTCAAACTATTTACTAAAGGGGGTTGGTTCCCTTAATTTTTATTGTAATTGTAATAATTAGTTTGAGGGTCCTATAGAAGGCATCTAAATCAAGCTTGTTTGTGATAGGTGTGATTATGTTCTAGATTTTTAGAACAGAGTGAGTGATTTGGGGATTTGTTGAGATTTGTTTGGGATCTGGTTGTTAGATCCATTCAAGAGTTCATTGAGCTATATCAAATTGTGCACTTTTTTATGAATTAATTAGTTGGAGAGAATGAAATTGTGTGTAGAAAAACCAGAGAACTTTTAGAAAGCATTGTCTCGAGTTTTGGAAATGAATGAATAAAATCAATATTGAATTTACATATGGTGTTTTTTATGAATATATCAGTGTTTCTCAGAGGAATTTTGGTGTGAAATTGTGTTTGGTTAATTCTCCAACAATGAATCAATTACTTGATTGAATAGATCTTTTAATATTATGAGAATTTACAGTGGGACTTGCATTCTACAGGAACGTCAATTCCCAATCGTTGAATTGGAAATAGGGAGAACTGGAACCATCAATCGAAACCCAAGGAATATAATATAGCACTAAGAACATCCATTGATCGTTGATCATGTTCAGATCAACTATCTTCATTCCTCATTGATCGATCAGAGACATTGATCCAGCATCATCGGATTGGGATTTGAAAGGAGAATCAATGGTGGATATTCATTGCACCTAGGGAAGTGCGTAAAGATTAATTCCAAGCCAATTTGTGAATTAATATTAATCATTGATCAATTACGTTACGTTTCACTCTAAGGTAAGTATTTTTTTGGGGATACCATGGAAATATGATAGGAAAGCAATGCATGGTGGAAGAAATAATACATACACCCTTGAGAAGAATGGACACAAACATGTACTACTACCACCGAAGGATGAAGGAACTAAGGAAGAAGTTGGTCCAAGCGTACTACTCATGAGTGGGAAGGAAATTTTACAGGAGGTCAAGAAGGAAGAAGATATGCAATTTGTTGTTGTTGGTAAGTCGAGAGTAATTCTCACTAGCACCACTATAAATGATTTACCTATTGAAGTTCAAGAATTGTTAGATGAATTTGTTAATATAGTAGTTGATGAATTGTCTTATACTTTTCCTCCTATTAGAAGCATTATTCATCATATTGATCTAATTCTAGGAGCTAGTTTTCCAAACAAAGTTACATACAGGTTGAAACCAAGAGAAAATGAAGAAATTATAAAGCAAGTCCAAGAGTTGTTGGAAAAAGGTTTGGTCAGGGAGAGCCAAAGTCCCTCTGCATTACCTACTTTGTTAAGTCCAAAGAAGGATGGTGGTTGGAGGATGTGTATGAACTCGAGAGAAATCAACAAAATAACCATCAGGCACAGATTTTCCTTGCCCATAATGGATGATTTAATGGATTGTTTAAGTGGAGCAAATTATTTTTCTAAGATAGAATTGAAGCGTGGTTATTATTATATAAGGATGAGGGAAGGAGATGAGTGGAAGACAACCTTCAAGACCAATGTGGGACTGTATGAATAGCTTGTCGTGCCTTTTGGCTTGACAAATGCTCCGAGCACATTCATGAGATTAATGAATGAGGTGCTTAAGGATTTCATTGGTAAGTTTGTGATTGTTTATTTACATGACATCCCTGTTTATAGCATAACTAAAGAGGAGAATTTGAGATGTTTGAAGTTGGTGTTGAAAAGGTTGCATCATGAAAAGATTTTAATAAATCTAAAAAGTGTTCCTTTATGAGGACATAACTGGTTTACTTTGGATTTGTGATTTCTCAAGAGGCATTGAAGATGGATTTAGAGAAGGTAAGAGCTATAAAAGAATGGCCTTCTCCAAAATAATTTTTTTTAGGTATGAAGCTTTCATGGATTGGCAAGTGTTTACAAAAATTTTATCAGAAATTTAAGTAGTATTTGTGCTCCTATAATGGATATTATAAGGAAGGAACATCAATATTTTAATTGGACAAGAGAAGGTGAAAGGGATTCATATTGTTAAAAGAGAATATTACATAACAACGAGCTATAATTTTACAATATTGTCAAACGTCTCTTCAAGTTAGATGTGATGCAAGTGAGATGGAAATTGGTGTTGTCTTGAGTCAAGACGATAAGCTTGTTTCTTATTTTAGTGAGAAGTTGAATGATGCCAAGAAGAAATATCCAACTTATGACAAAGATTTTTATGCAGTAATACAGGCCCTGAAGAAGTGGGGGCATTACCTTGTGACTAAAGAATTTATCTTATATTCTGACAACCATGCTTTGCAGTTCGCAACCAAACCGGAGAAATTGAATCAAAAACATGCCAAATGGTTAGAATTCATGCAAAATTTTACTTTTTTTATTAAACATATTAGTGCGAATTCTAACAAGGTTGCAGATGCTTTGAGAAAGAGATGTTTAATTTTGCAGGAATTTCAAGTAAGTATGCTGGTATTTGAGCATATCAAAGAGATGTACAGAGAGGATCCAAACTTTAAAGCAACCTATGAAGCATGTGAAAATCCAGTGATGGGAGATAGGATTCCTTGGATGGAGTACATGATACAGGAGGGATTGTTGTTCAAAGGAAATCATCTATGTATTCCAAAGTGTTCAATGAAGGACAACCTAATGAAAGAAAAACATAGTGGTGGATTAGTTGGTCATTTTGGCCATCACAAGATGCTTTCCCAAATTAATTCTTCTTATTTATGGCGAGGTGTGAGGTCTGATAATGACTCACCTAACAGGAGTACATGAAATATTTCATTCCAAATAGTATATGGAATGCATCTAAGGGGTGTTTCTGAACTCGGGAATTTGGGAAAAGAATAACTGAGGAGTGAAAATGCATAATATTTTGTTGCAGACATGCATAGGTTACATGAACAAGTCAAGGAGAAACTACAAGATAATAGTCAGAGGTATAAGTAGAGAGTAGATCAGAAAAGAAGAGAGGCTAAATTTGAAGTTGGAGACCAAGTGTTGGCACATCTGAGAAAAGAGAGATTCCCAATGGAGAGAATATAACAAGTTGAAGTTGAAGAACATAGGACCCTGTAAAATCTTGAGGAAATTTTCAAGCAATGCCTATGAACTAGAGTTACCACCAGATATTGAAATATCTCCAATATTCAATGTTGCAGACATGTATCCTTACAGAGAATCTGAGGCAGAGGATCGGGATGGTAGTGAAGATGTTCAGTGGATGAAGAAACTACCTACAACCAAGAAGTTGCAGATGGAAAGAATTCTAGATCAGAAGATTGCTAAGAAGACTAGGAAGAAGGATTTCTATTAGTACTTAGTCAAGTGGAAAGATATTCATGTGGAATATACAACCTGGATGAATGCTGCAGAGATATAAAAGCATGGAAAGAAGCTTGAAGACCTCATGGACAAGAGTTCGTGAAAATTTGTGTTCCACGGGAGTTTGATGCAGGGGAATCAAAGGAAATTCATGATTCTAATCCTAAGAAGGTCAAACTATTTACTAAAGGGTGGTGGTTCCCTTAATTTTTATTTTAATTGTAATAATTAGTTCGAGGGTCCTATAGAAGGAATATAAATCGAGCTTGGTTGTGATAGGTGTGGTTATGTTCCATATTTTTAGAACAGAGTGAGTGATTTGGGGATTTGTTGAGATTTGTTTGTGATCTAGTTGTTATAATATTCATTCAGGAGTTCATTGAGCTATATCAAATTGTGCATTTTTCTCTAAATTAATTAGTTGTAGAGCATGAGATTGTGTGTAGAAAAACCAGAGAACTTTTAGAAAGCCTCATCTCGAGTTCTGGAAATGAATGAATAAAATCAATATTAAATTTACCTATGGTGTTTTTTATGAATGTCTCAACGTTTCTCAGAGGAATTCTGGTGTGAAATTGTGTTTGGTTAATTCTCCAACAATGAATCAATTACTTGACTAAATAGATCTTTTAATATTATGAGAATTTACAGTGGGACTTGCATTCTACAGGAACTTCAATTCCCAATCGTTGAATCGAGAATAGGGAGAACTGGAACCATCGATCGATACCCAAGGAATATAATATAACACTAAGAACATCCATTGATCGTTGATCATATTCAGATCAACCATCTTCATTCCTCATTGATCAATCAGAGACATTGATCCAGCATCATCGGTTTATATTTGAAAGGAGAATCAATGGTGGATAGTCATTTCACCCAGGGAAGTGTGTAAAGATCAATTCCAAGCCAATTTGTGAATTAATATTGATCATTGATCAATTGGGTTACGTTTCACTATGAGGTAAGTATTTTGTTGGGGATACCATGGAAATAAGATAGGAAAGCAATGCATGATGGAAGAAAGAATACATACATCCTTGAGAAGAATGGACGCAAACATGTATTTCTACCACCGAAGGATGAAGGAACTAAGGAAGAAGTTGTTCCAAGCATACTATTCATGAGTGGGAAGGAATTTTTGTAGGAGGTCAAGAAGGAAGAAGATATGAAATTTGTTGTTGTCGGTAAGCCGATATTAATTCTCACTAGCACCACTATAAATAATTTACCTATTGAAGTTCAAGCATTGTTAGATGAATTTGTTGATATAGTAGTTGATGAATTGTCTTACACGTTTCCTTATATTAGAAGAATTATTCATCATATTGATCTAATTCAAGGATCTAGTTTTCCAAACAAAGTTGCATATAGGTTGACACCAAGAGAAAATGAAGAAATCAGAAAGCAAGTCCAAGAGTTGTTGGAAAAAAATTTGGTCGGGGAGAGCCAAAGTCCCTCTGCATTACCTACTTTGTTAAGTCCAAAGAAGGATGGTGGTTGGAGGATGTGTGTGAACTCCAGAGAAATCAACAAAATAACCATCAGGCATAGATTTCCCTTGCCCATAATGGATGATTTAATGGATTGTTTAAGTGGAACAAATAATTTTTCAAGATAGAATTGAAGAGTGGTTATCATTAGATAAGGATGAGGGAAGGAGACGAGTGGAAGACATCCTTCAATACTAATGCGGGACTGTGTGAATGGCTTGTCATGCCTTTTGGCTTGACAAATGCTCCAAGCACATTCATGAGATTAATGAATGCGGTGCTTAAGGATTTCATTGGTAAGTTTGTGACTATTTATTTACATGACATCCTTTTTTATAGCATAAATAAAGAGGAGAATTGAGATGTTTGAAGTTGGTGTTGAAAAGGTTGCAGCATGAAAAGCTTTTAATAAATATAAAAAAAAATTCCTTTATGAGGACAAAACTGGTTTATTTGGGATTTGTGATTTCTCAAGAGGGATTGAAGATGGATCTAGAGAAGGTAAGAGCTATAAAAGAATGGCCTTCTCCAAAATATGTTTTTTAGGTAAGAAGCTTTCATGGATTGGCAAGCTTTTACAGAAAGTTTATCATAAATTTAAGTAGTATTTATGCTCCTATAGTGGATACTATAAGGAAGGAACATAAATATTTTAATTGGACAAGAGAAGGTGAAAGGGAGTCAGATTGTTAAAAGAGAAGATTACATAACAACCAGCTATAATTTTACCATATTTTCAAAATCCTTTTCAAGTTAGATGTGATGCAAGTGAGATGGAAATTGGTTTTGTCCTGAGTAAAGAAGATAAACTTGTTTCCTATTTTAGTGAGGAGCTAAATGATGCCAAGAAGAAATATCCAACTTATGACAAAGATTTTATGCAGTAATACAGGCCCTAAAGAAGTGGAGATATTACCTTATGCCTAAATAATTTATCTTATATTCTGACATCCATGCTTTGCAGTTCACAACCAAACAGGAGAAATTGAATCAAAAACATGCCAAATGTGTAGAATCCATGCAAAAAATTACTTTTTTTATTAAACATATTAGTGGGAATGATAACAATGTTGCAGATGCTCTGAGCAAGAGATGTTTAATTTTGCAGGAATTTCAAGTAAGTATGTTGGTATTTGAGCATCTCAAAGAGATGTATAGAGAGGATCCAAACTTTAAAGAAGCCTATGAAGCATGTGTAAATCCAATGATGGGATATAGGATTCCTTGGATGGAGTATGTTGTTCCTGATTTTATACTTAAAGGCTCTGAAGTATATTGTCAAGGCATCCAAAAAAAGGTAGAAAGAGTTAAGGTGTAAAGGTGTCAATTATTAAGAGGAAATATATGGTTGGTTTCTTAACTGTCTCTGTCTAGCTTCCCAATGCTCCTGGATTCTTGTATCCCTTTCAATTGTTTCCCATGAACGTTCTAATTCCACTCGGGTGCTTGTTGTCTGTAAGATAGTGTTAAATAATTTTAAAGAAATGCTAGTTTGATCTGAAAGGTCAGGCTCTATATTGGGTTGTCTTGTAACAGGTACAGTCATGAGGGATAAATGTTAAAAGATCTAATACTTTGTTTTCAGGGTTTACTATTTCTGTTTTAGATTATAAGAGAAAAATCCCAAACTTAAATTAATAACATAATAATTTCGGAGGTCGTTTCCTGTTCCTGAGTTAAAGTTGAAAATTATGAAAGTGATGGGAGAAAAACATAAAGCTGCTTAAACAAAATGAGGCATCAATCATGGAGGAATATCACTTTGCAACAGGGGAAGAAGAAAGACAAGAGATCTCTAATGAAGCATAAAAATATAGTAACCTAAATAATCTATAGGTCGTGAACCTGCTAATAGCAAGCACAGGGGAAATACTGTAAACAATCAGATAACCAAATAACTCTAAACCACAGTAGATGTTGTACTAAATTACAGTTGGGCATTCATCAAATATATATAAGGGAAATATTTTGAAAATGAAAGTTAAAGAGGAACACATAACTCGGGGTTGGCAGAATCTGGAATCTCCGTTTGTATTTTCATTAATCATTGTAAATGAGAAAGTTCTCTAGTACAATCGGCTGCCAAAAAGCCTTTTCTAAGTCTTATGAAATTATATTTATACCAAGTCACCAATTCTTGATAGTTGGTGATTTCCTAACTTCTTGGGGCTAACGGTTGCAAAATTTTCAAACTTGAACCATTTGTGTAGTTATCTTTTATTTCCCCATCATTTTGATAATATAAGCCTACAATATGATACCTCATTGCTTCTTCGAAGTATCTCCTTCTCTTGGTCTGAGACATTCAATACATTTTTCTAGAAAATGCACAAAAGATCTAGGAGGCTCTAGTATATCCTTTTCCTTGAATAGATAAAGTTTCTTTTGAAATTTTGGAAGTCGGTCTTCAATCCTTTTGTTAGCAAATTTAACTGATTGCAATTTTAAATTTGGCTTCACCAGCCACTTGTCTATTTGTGTAACATCAATTTCTTTTAATTGCGAAATTTCAACTTGAATTACATTCAAGTTCTCCTTAAGTTTCAGTTGATGTTTTACAATATTGATCTATCCTAGTAGCCCAAGACAATTGTCTTCTCCAATGTCTAACGATCTTTTGTCTAACAAATCGAAAGTCTCTTCACAATCGTCCTTGACTTCCTTGGCCATTTTCTTGCTTTCGGCTATGTTGGCATCCCATACTTTAAGCATGATATCACCTCTGATCTGCTTTGTGACAGACAGTTTTGGAGTTTTTGATACCTCTTATTTTGCCGAAAGTACCACTGCTTTTTGAAAAGTAGCCCGGGTTGCTTTAGCCTCTTTTTCTTTCAAAACAATGTTATCGAAATATTGACTTACTTCTTGGAAATAGTTTTGAATAACCTCTACTTTAGAAATCAATCTTTGTTGCTCTGTTTCTATCTTTGTATTCACCTCCAGTGTCTGGGCTTGAAAAACCTTTAAATCTATCACCTGATTTTGAATAGAATTCAATTTAGCCTCTAGTTGTCTTACAAGTTCTTCTTGCCGAATAACTTGCACTTGACTCGGTTGCATCTTCTTGTTCATCTCATCTAAACTTTATTTAAGAGATTGAATTTCCTGTTGGTCAACAACTCTGGCTTGCTCAAGTCCTTTATTTATCTCCTCTCTGATATTTTTCTCAGTATTTTTTATTTGACTTTGCAGTTGGCTACCTGCTATGTTTATTACCCTCACTGTCAATTTTTTGGATTATAAGTTAAACGACTGTGGTGTTTTTAAAAGAGCATGGTTTCTCTGTTCTTCCAAGACTCGTCTTGATTACCTGTGGTTTCTTCTATGTGATAACTTATTTTCAGAGGAAAAAAGGTTGTGAGCTCTCTATGTTTTCGAACATTAAGCAAACTCTTGTTACCTCTCTACAATAATTTTTTTAAAAAGGAACATGAGATATCTCTGGTTTCGAAGATCATCTCCTTATCGAGCCTCTGTTATTACATCTTTGTGATAAATTTGTTTGAAAAGAAAGGGGTCATGGGTTATCTACAGCCCCGAGGACTTTCCATTTGGTCGATTTATTGGTATTCCCTCCATTGTTGTGTTAAACCCTAACACGATCATGATTTTATCAAAGTTTAAAAGGACCCTGTGTGATAGTGGTTATGAATTATGGAGCACGTCTTGGTTCTGATGAGTTCGACGCGTCTCTGTTTCTACTCGGGTATTATATGACTTTGTCAAATGTTGGGTAATTCTTGAAAAGGAAGTCTGTACATGTTTAATGTACACGAATCTCAGGGTCAGGGTTACATGTTCTTTGATTAAAACGTTGCTTTCGAATTAGGATTTGTGTCGATTATATTGTTGAAGACCGGTGTGTGATTAAATTGGGGCCCAATTATGATTTTTGATGACAGTGAATCATATCAAACAATGATGGAAAGTCTATTGTTGGTGGTTAATATTGGTTCTATTATTATTTGATTGCAAGGGATGAATATTGGATATGGATATTTGGAATCATTGTGCATATAATATTTTGTTTTTAAAAGAAAAAGGTTAGCATTGGAGCATGCAGGACTGTGGTTCAAATGGTTATGATGTTGGCAATGGTGTTAATGTGATGTTGCATAGATATGGTATAAGATGCAAATATTGATATAATTGAAGATTTCTGGGCAATTGAATTGTTTTTTTTTTTTTATTGAAGTCAACAAGCATTATGTATGCAATTAAGGGACACTTAAATGATTTTGGTTTTAAGAGTGGATGCTTATTGGATTGTGGTCTGAATAGAGTTATGGGTGTTGTCTAACTTAATTTATTTTTATGAACAATATTCATATTATTACCTCTCATATTCTCACTTTTTCACTCATTATACCCCCTCATGATCCCAAATTCATTTTACATGCCTTGTTCTATAAAATAAATTAAACACTTTGTATGGAAGTGGTAAAGATATGACATAGAAATAGATGGCAGTTGATATATTTTGGTATTGATTGCACAGTCAGTTATTTAATGAATTGTTGAGCAGTAATCGTGTTTTTACTACCTCTCATGCTACCACTTTTTTTATCATTACAATCCCTCCAGATATCCCATGAACCCTATTTCACCCCATGCTCATTTGAAAATTATTAAATAATTATTATGGATTGAATTGCATGGGTCTTATGTCAATTTCTAAGCCAAAATTTGTTACATATAAAGAGAATGTCATGTATGGTCTATTAAGGGCTAGTTTCTAATGAATTTATCCATACAGGATGAGTTTCTCCAGCAGGGGAATTCATGGAAGAAACAATAGGGGAAGAGGTAACTGGAACAAAGGGCCTAGAAGGCCCAGAATCTCAATTCATTTTGATGTCGATCCTCAGGAGTTGAACCAGATTTTTCAAGATGGGTTCTTCAATTGGATTGGGCAAGGGATAATTCAACCTAGACTAGAGAGGCCTCCCTTCCAACCCCAAAATATCCTTGGTATCCCTGTGCCTCCTCATGTATCTATGCAACCAAAATTTCTCGAAAATGATGGATGGCAGGAGATTGTTCATTCGCAAGTCTCCCACTGATGCAAGAGCATCGCTCCAAGCCAGCTACGTGCTAGCCATACTACAGATCAAAGCGCGCATTCAATGGGAGGAGAGAGGCACAGCCCTCTCACTTTCAAATTTTGAGTTTGAATTAGTTGTAATAAATGATTGTAAGGCTAGTAGAGCCAAAATCCATGCATATGCGTAGGCTTAAGAAAAGTTGCCTTAAATGGTTGTAAGGCTGAGATCTAGATCTGATTCGGACTAGACAACCATTCAATGTAGTTGAATGTAAATTAATGAGAGTAGGTAGCTTGGAGGGAAGAGCTCAAAGAGCCCCCTCATGTAAAAGATCGGAGATCTTATTTTGAGTAAGGTAGAGCCAAGAGAAGAGAGATTCGAGACTCTGTTGTAGTCCAAGCTCAAACACATTGTAAAGAGGAATTTTATATAAATACAAACAGAGTAGTTTTTCCTGCATGTTGTTGTTCATGTGTTTGTGAATTCATGAATGAATGTATTTATGTGTGGATGAGATGTTGTATATGTATGATTATATGTGCATTTGCAAGGATAGATAGATTTTTCTATCTGTGGGTTTATTGATTTCAGGTCTGGTTCTTTGTGGCTTCATGCAAGAGGTTGCATGATAGAACATTGTGGGTTCTGTAAGCCAATGCATAGAGTGCACTTCTGAATTCTGAGGAATTTGGACAGAGTTGTGCCAAGAAGGCACACCAGAGGAAGTCTTAGACTCGGGGAGAAGCCTCAAGGTTGTTGAACACCTTGGAGGTGATACTATGTAGAGGAAAGCATAGAGAAGACAGAACTACTGAAGGTTTTGTAAAGCTCTGCCAAGAGGGCATTGAGTGCGTGCATAGAGTGCACGGGAGAGAAATCTATTGCGAGTTCGTTGAGAAGACAGAGTCACTGAGGACTCTAGAGAACTCTGCCAAGAGGGCATCAAATTTCCCTTTGAAGGGAGAGAAAAGGGTTGAATCCCTTAGAGGTTCAAGTTTCTGAAGCTCAGGACGAATAGCACAGTCGTGTGTAGGACCCTGCAAGGAGTGCAGAGGTCGAGAAACCCTTTGAGGTTTTAGAGTGAACAAAGCTCAGTAGGAACAATGCCTTTGCACATAGAGCAATAGCCGAGAGGATCAGGAGGTCGAGACACCCTTTGAGGTTTCACAGTCGACAAATACCAGGAGGGACAGCGTTTTCCAGAATGCAGGCGAGACCCAAGGTCATAGGGTTCGCAGAGAAAGAAAAAGTCGAGGCCTTTGAAACTTTGAAATATTCTAAGGCAAGAGGGAGAAGCGTGAGCTTAGGAGAGCACAGCTGCCATTGATTCAAGCACTGAGGATGAGATCTGGACCGTTGGAGTCTACGTCCATACAGCAAGAGAGAGTGCAAGGAGAATAGATCTAAACTGTCAAATCTAGTGCCGAATACCCAACGACCATCGGATCCGGAGGAAAGTACATGGGGTTTAACCTCTGGAAGTGTGCACAAGGGAGTGGTCATATGAATGGTGGAGATACTTCGTGGAAGAAGTGTCGAAGTCGCGTGAGCTGTTAGATATCGCATATCAGTGAGAAGGTTAAGGGGAGTGTCTTTCAGCACTCACAAGATCAGGAGAGATAGTGGCCGTTGGATCCAGTTCAATGAGAGTCATTGAATCTCGTGTGAATTCCCATTTCAGAGTTCGGGGATTGGAGCAGCGAGGAGAAGGAGTCGCTGCATCACAAACTCCTGGTTTTCGAAGTCCTGAAGAGATCAGGACCGTCCATTTGTGGAGGAAACATGGCAGAGATCCGGAAGCCCATTGGGATTTCGGACACTGGAAGTTTGAGGAGGAAGAGTCGTGAGACAGGAAGTCCCAGCTCACGAAATATCGAAAGCATCGTGACCGTCCATCTCAGAGGACGCATGTCAAGAGATCCACGTATTTCAGGGATTCGGGCATTGAAAAGTAGAATAGAGGATTATTTTGGCTTTGCAACCAGCGAAGTCCCAGAAAGCATTAGAGTTGTCCATTTCTGGAGGACAGGTGGCAGAGATCTGGGAGCTACCGGGAGTTCGAAGGACCAGGAATCGTTGCAGCTGGAGTCGCGATTCTCCGAATCGCGAAACCCCGAAAGCATTCAGAGGAATAGCGTCAGGTCACATGGACAAGACCCAAGCGGGGAGATTTTCGTTCACCAGCCCTTTCAGGGTTCAACATTTCAGTATTTCGGGGTTCGGGAAGCAGAGGAGGCTATGATTTTGGAATCGAGAGTTTCAAACTCCCGGTTCACGAAATCCTGAAAGGTTCTCTCAAGGGCAGAGATTTCAGTATTTCGGGGTTCAGAATTTCGGCAACTCTGAGGACAAAGAGCCGGGGCACCTTGCATTGGAAATCCCAAAGTCGTGAAACACGACGTATCTTTGGAGTAGGGCTGCAGTCACAGATTTCAGAATTTCAGCATTTCAGAATTCGGGGAATCATAAGGGAAGAGGAATTGTTGTTGGATGTTCGCTCAAGTCCCGAAAAGTTGGAACTAGTGGGAAAGAGTCAACTCATTGTTGACCTTTCATGTTTCAGGGATTCATAAAGGAGGAGCTAGCGAGGGCTAGGCTCTATTGGAAATTCGGCGACCGGGAGTTGGAAGGATAAGGGATCAACTCTTCCACTTTGCCAAAATATGAATTTGGACAAGTGCCATTTGGGTGTAGGCCTTGGTCATAGTGTCATGGTCACTTGAAGGAGGTTGAAGACTCATGCCTAGTGCATGCTGTGCAGGTGGGGTTCTAGTGAGGGCCCGAGAGAATGATTTCAGTTCTGCGGATCCGAAGGAAGATCGATCCTATGCAGATCTTGGCCCAAGGGTCGAGGGTCTACATCAAGTGGTATCAGAGCTTGATTTTGTCTCTATATTTCAGGAAGAGGGAGCCGGAGGAAAAAGGAAGACAGAGTATGGAAGCTCCATGGTGATTGTTGCAGGACGTAGCAACAAATAGACAGTTAGGTGGACTATAGGAAATGTTGGAAATGCTCTTAGTTGCAGAGTGACAGCAGCAAGTTTTCTAGGAGGGCAGACAGGAATAGGAAGATGGCTACTGAAGGCCATAAGGGGGGTCAAAGAGAGGACTGCCAGCCGATGAAGAGCAAGGCTGAGATAGATAAAGAGCTCAGCGAGATAAGGGAGATAATGGAAGATCTTGCATTGCGGGTGCAGCAGAATGCAAAATCGCGATGGGTGTATGAATGGCCCATCAGGAGGAAGGAAAAATGGTTGATTCATAAATTATTGGCCAGAGAGCAGCGAAGGATGTTAAGAGGATGGTTGAGGCATGCTGAAGACCTCAACGAACCAGAGGAGGAAGTGGTTCACGTTTGTGAGATAGAAGTTGGAGGAAATCTCAGTGATGATGAGGAAATGGGATCATTGGAGGATCTCATAGATTGTCAAGAGGACAGCAATGAAAATTCATATTGCTAGGTGGGAAATGAGATGAGATCATTGGAGGATCTCATAGACTGCCAAGTGGGTAGTAGAGAAATCCCATATTACCAGGTGGGCAAGGGAGAGTAGATGAGACTACTTTAAAGTCTCATGAACTTAGGGATGAATTCAGATCAGCAAGAGGTGTTGAGGGAGAAGGAGGATCAAAAATGTCTTCTGATCATTGGAGGAATTGAGATATTCCTGCCACATAGCCTAGGGGAGGTCAAAGCTTGTGTTACAGAGGCAGTAATAGCAGAAGGACATCCAGTAGTGACTTTCATAGAGGAAAAAGAGATAGAGTAGATATCAGAGGTTGCCCAAGCAAAGGAAAAGGAGCATTCGGAAGAATGGCTCGAAAGTTTCAGGAAGATCAAAAGGAGATAGCTGCAGCACTAAAGCTGACAACAAAAGAAGAGCATGCAGATAAGATGCTCACTCCTTGGGAGAAGGAGCTAGAGATGTTGGAGGATTGGTTAAGCCTTTCAGAACCAGTAGATGACTGCCATGAGCAGACAGTCATGAAGATGATAGCAAAAGAGCATTCCGAGGAATCGCACAGAAATTTCAGCTAGGGAGTTGACCAGATGATAACTGCAATGTCGAGGTATGTAGCGGCCGATGAAGGTGAATTCCAATCTGAGGGGAAACTGGAGGAAGTTGGAGATATACTAGCAGGAGAGATGACAGTCAAGCTGTCAAGAGAGGAAGATGAGAAGAGACTCAGTGATGAAACTGCAAAAGAAGAGTCTGCAGCAGAGTGGCCAGCTAATGCCATGGAAGAGGAAAATAGCATGGGGGATCATGATGATCTACCCACCGATAAGGAGGAAGTGCAGCCAAGGAGACTGCATAAAGGGAATCAGCCACTGCAGCAGATGGACAAGATGATTGAGGAGATTAGAAGGTTGATGGTCAAATCAACAAAAGTTGCCAACGAAGAGAAGCTAAACAGAGGAGAACCTGCAAGAGCAGCAGGAAAGCAGAAGATGCAGCAGCAGTAGCAGTAACGCGATGGAGTAGATGGACAGCTCCAAAGAACTATTTTGGATCCAGGTGGATTTCAACAGCGATGCTGGGAAGCTCATGAGCGGGAGCTCATGAATTTTTCACAGCAGAGGAGTATGATGCAGGAGCATCGCTCCAAGCTAGTTATGCACCAGCCAGCCTGCACATCAAAGCGCGCATTCAATGGGAGGAGAGAGGCGCAGCCCTCTCACTTTCAAATTTTGAGTTTGAATTAATTGTAATAAATTATTGTAAGGTTGGTAGATCCAAAATCCATGCATATGCGTAGGCTTAGGAAAAGTTGCCTTAAATGGTTGTAAGGCTGAGATCTAGATCCGATTTGGACTAGACAGCCATTCAATGTAGTTGAATGTAAATTAATGAGAGTAGGTATCTTGGAGGGAAGAGCTCAAAGAGCCCCCTCATGTAAAAGATCGGAGATATTATTTTGAGTAAGATAGAGCAAGGAGAAGAGAGAGCTGAGACTCTATTGTAGTCTGAGCTCGAACACACTGTAAAGAGGCATTTTATATTAATACAAACAGAGCAGTTATTCCTGCATGTTGTTGTTCATGTATATGTGAATTCATGAATGAATTTCTTTATGTGTGGATGATATGTTGTAGATGTATGATTAGATGTGAATTTGCAGGGATAGATAGATTTTACTATCTGTGGGTTTACTGATTTCAGGTCTGGTTCTTTGTGGCTTCATGCAAGAGGTTGCATGACATAACACTGCAGGTTTTGTAAGCCAGTGCATAGAGTGCACTTCTGAATTCTGGGGAATTTTGACAGAGTTGTGCCAATAGGGCACACCAGAGGAATTCTTAGACTCAGGGAGAAGCCTCAAGGTTGTTGAACACCTTGGAGGTGAGACTGTGCAAAGGAAAGCACAGAGAAGATAGAACTATTGAAGGTTCTGTAGAGCTCTGCCAAGAGGGCATTGAGCGCATGCATAGAGTGCACGGGAGAGAACTCTATTGTGAGTTCATTGAGAAGATAGATTCACTAAGGACTCTGGAGAAATCTGCCAGGAGGGCATCAGATTTCCCTTTAAAGGGAGAGAAAAGGGTTGAATCCCTTAGAGGTTCAAGTTTTTGAAGCTCAGGACGGATAGCACAATCAGTGTAGGACCCTGCAAGGAGTGCAGAGGTTGAGAAACCCTTCGAGGTTTCAGAGAGAACAAAGCTTAGGAGGAACAATTCCTTTGCGCACAGAGCAATAGCCTAGAGGAACAAGAGGTTGAGAAACCCTTTAAGGTTTCACAGTCGACAAAGCCTAGGAGGGACAGCGTTTTCCAGAATGCAGGCGAGACCCAAGGTCACAGGGTTCGCAGAGAAATCAAAGGTTGAGGCCTTTGAAACTTTGAAATATTCTAAGGCAGGAGGGAGAAGCATGATCTTAGGAGAGCACAGCTGTCATTAATTCAAGCACTGGGGACAAGATCTAAACCATTGGAGTCTACATCCAGACAGCAGGAGAGAGCACAAGGAGAATAGATCTGAACTATCAGATCTAGCGCTGAATACCCGACGACCGTTGGATCTGAAGGAAAGTACACGGGGTTTAACCTATGGAAGTGTGAACAGGGGAGTAGCCATATGAATGGTGGAGATACTTCATGGAAGAAGTGTCGAAGTCGCGCGAGCCGTTAAATCTTTCAAATCAGTGAGAAGGTTAAGGGGAGTGTCTTTCGGCACCCACAAGCTCGGGAGAGATAGTGGTCGTTGGATCCAGTTCAACGAGAGTCGTCGGATCTCATGTGAATTCCCATTTCAGAGTTCGGGGATTGGAGAGGCAAGGAGAAGGAGTTGCTGCATCGTGAACTCCCGGTTCATGAAGTCCTGAAGAGATCAGGACCATCCATTTGTGGAGGACGCGTGGCAAAGATCTAGAAGCCCATCAGGGTTTCGGACACTGGGAGTTCGAGGAGTAAGAGTCATGAGACAGGAAGTCCTAGCTCACGAAATCCCAAAAGCATCGTGATCGTCCATCTCATAGGACGCGTGTCAAGAGATCCACGTATTTCAGGGATTCGGGCATCGAAAAGAAGAGCAGAGGAGTCTTTCGGCTTTGCAACCTGTGAAGTCCCGAAAAGCATCAGAGCCATCCATTTTTGGAGGACGGGTGGCAAAGATCTGGGAGCTACCGGGAGTTCGAAGGACTAGGAATCGTTGCAGCTGGAGTCGCGATTCTCTGAATCACAAAACCTCGAAAGCAGTCGAAGGAATAGCACCAGGTCATGTGGACAAGACCCAAGTGGGGAGGTTGTCATTTTCCAGCCCTTTCGGGATTTGGCATTTTAGTATTTCGGGGTTCGGGAAGTAGAGGAGGTTGTGATTTTGGAATCAAGAGTTTCAAACTCCCGGTTCGTGAAATCCCGAAAGGTTCTCTCAAGGGCGAAGATTTCAGTATTTCGGGGTTCACCCTTTTGGAAACTCCGAGGACGAAGAGTCGGGGCACCTTGCATTGGAAATCCTGAAGTCGCGAAATGCGACGTATCTTTGGAGTAGAGCTGCGGTCAGAGATTTTGAAATTTTGGCATTTCAGAATTCAGGGAATCATAAGGGAAGAGGAACGGTTGTTGGATGTTCGCTCAAGTCCCGAAAAGCTGAAACTAGTGGGAAAGAGTCAACTCATCGTTGACCTTTTGCATTTCGGGGATTTGTAAAGGAGGAGCTAGTGAGGGCTAGGCTCTATCGCAAATTCGACGACCAGGAGTTGGAAGGATAAGGAATCAACCCTTCCACTTTGCCGAAATGCGAATTTGGATAAGCGCCCTTTGGGTGTAAGCCTTGGTCATAGCGTCGTGGTCACTTGGAGGAGGTTGAAGACTCACACCTAGTGCATGGTGTGCAAGTGGGGTTCCAGTGAGGGCCCAAAAGAATGATTTCGGTTCTGCGGATCCGAAGGAAGATCAATCCTGTGTGAATATTGGCCCGAGGGTTGGGGGTCTGCATCACCCACCATTGTGGCTGGCCCAACTTGTCATTTCATCCTCCTCCACCTGTAAACCCAAATCCTCAGATTTCCCCTGTACACTCACTTGTTCAGTCCTCTCATGCTAGCAAACGACTTAAAATTGAGGCCCACCATGTTCAAGACAAAGGTAAAGCTGATGCTTCCCCCTCATCTCCTTCAAGTGACTCAACAAAATCAGTGTCCTCCCATATGCACCTAAGGGACGATTGTTCCCATGTTTTTAGTAAGATTAAGCCTCAAGGTTAAAATCAACCTAAGGCTAATTCTAGGAAAGCCAAAGGGGATAGTAGTGACAGAAGAAGGATTGCCTCTCAAAGTGGCAAGTATGGATTTTGATTTATGTGTTTATGGTTGATTTGTTGAAGACAATGGATTGCAGAAAGTTTTGGACATCAAACTATTATTTTTGGATAATGTGGTTATTTACGTATTTTGGATATATTTGAATTATTTTTTATATTTAATATTCAAATTTTAGAACTATTTATGGGAGCCACAAGGAAGCATGTGTTTAAATGATTATCTAATTGTGTTTATTGTTGTAAATAATAAAAATGGAATCACAAGGGGTCCCACCTACTTAGTTATTATTTAATAAAGACCCTTAATTATTATTATTGTTATTACTTCCCCTAAACTAAAAATTAGTTAAGTTTAATTAACTTAACTAAATGAGGTATTTGAACTAATTCAAATGATTTGGAATGCATAAAATCCAAAGGAGAAGGAAGAACAAGGGGGGAATAGAAGGAGAAAGAAATACTAAGGTTTTCTCATTTGTTTTCATGAGATCGTTCATTTTTCATTCATTCCTCAATTCATTAAAGGCTTAATTCTCTTTTTGACAGTAGGGTCCTATTGTAGATAGCAAGGTTCAAAGTTGAACCATATCCTTCAGATGCATGTTTCAGAGGTGTTGATCTATATTTGATAGTCTGTGTATACTTGTATGTTTATGGATTAAGTTTCATAACTGATAAAGGATATTGTGCAGATTCAAATTGGCAGCAAACTGTGGCAAGTTGATCCATAAATTTAAAGTTTAATTTTTACTTCTTTTCAGAGTCCTTTTGTATGGTTTTCATCGGGGATATCTAGATTTGACCTTTGTCCATGCCCCGACACGGATTTTGTAAAGAGAAAGATACTTTTGATTTCTTTGAATGAAATAAAGCAATTGTTATTCTATCTCATTTTTGTGAATCTGTGACTTGGTTACTTTTGCTTTTGATCTCCACATTTATTTTCTGTAATTTGTATATTTTCAGAAAATTATATAAAAATTTCATATTTTGCAAAATCTTTTTCATTTAAAAAATAAGCCTAAGCCCTTGTAATTAATACTTGTGGATTGGGATATAGATTTTGAGGATATAAAGCATAGGGTTATATTCCTGAATATCTTGTCTAAGCGAGGCATGATTCAAAAATGCTTGAGTAAGATAAATTCATATATTTTCTCAACATTTAGTTGGCTACCATACTGGGGAGATCTTCCATATCTCTCTGGTTTATTGTATGCTTGATTATCATTGAATATATTTATATTTCTGTTTTGATTCTTTGACTGTTTCTTTCGTTCATGATTGTACATGTTACAAGGCAGCCCAATATTGAGCCCGATCTTAAAGATCAGACCAACATTGCTTTAAACTTATTCACTACCATCTTAGAGACCGCTAATACCCGGGTTGAGCTTGAATTCTCATGGAAAGTGATTGAACAAGACATAAGTGTTCAATAATGTTGGGAAGCTAGGCAAATACAGCCTAGGAATCAGCCATAGCTTTATTTTTCCTAAAGTTTTGATCTTCTTCTCATGTCCTTAAACCATCGCATCTCTAGGAGAAGAAGAGGTTTATCACCTGATATCAACCTTATTGATGAAATAGGAAGAAGAAACGTTGTTATGTCAACCCAATAAAGTACTCTAAGGAGAACCTTTTATGTTTCAGCTAGTTCGCCTTTCTCTCCCTTACCTATCATTCACAAGATGGCATCTAGTGGTGGCTCTGGTGGCACTAGAGGTGCTTCTTCATCTCAACCTTCATCCTCTTAAGTGATTGGTAGCTTGTATAGCCATCAAGTCCCTGTCCAATCTACCTCCAATCCCACTAAGGTAATAAATAAGTATGGTTTGTTTCAATTTGAAGAAGATGCTACTACTACTCTGTGGCATGTTTTCTCTCCTCTAAACATAGCACCTGCTACTCGTCCACTTCCAAAATTCAAAGAGAATCTTCCTAGGTTTTCAGGAAATAACATGGTCACTACGAATGAACACTTACTGGCATTTTCTAATGCTTGTCACAACATAGGATCCAAAGACAATGACACTTGTATGCACTTATTTGTTAATTCCCTTGAGGGGAAAGCAACGATTGATTTCTTTGATCTTCCTCCCAAGATTATTTCCACTTGGGAGGAGTTATTTTATTGGTTAAAATCTACTTATGGGTGGTCTAAGAGTCCAGACGAGCACTTACAGGAGTACAATAACATTTCTTATAAAGACGGTGAGACTATCAAGTCTTTCAACTTACGTTTCACAAAATTATATAACCAAATTCCCAAACTTATTCTCCCTCAGAACCAAGCCACTTTTATGCATTACTATAATTCTCTACCTTCCCCCTACCATCATAGGCTTGAAGAAAATCCATTGACAACCTTGGTTCCCCTCTGCATACTTGTTCAGAGTATGAAGAACAGCTTGGAACAGGTCTTCCTAAAGGAGACTCAGTTAAACAGACAAACATGTCTGCCCTCTTACAGCTTGTACAAGACATGAATAATCTAATGATAGCATATGAGCGAAAGGGAAATGTCCCTTCACTTACCCCGGGGACCTCATCTTCTTCTTCACCACCCTTTAGGAATCCTAATGAAAACAATTTTCATCCTAAAACCATCATGCCTCGTAGTTGGTGTAAATTTTGCGAGGAACGCCATGAGGAAAGTCCTTGTGAGGTAAAGAAGAGTGCCAGAGATAAAATATTTGGTAAAAGGCCTGAAACTACTATTGTTGTTCTAGATTTTGCAGAACCAGAGGATGTCATGATCATAAATACTAGGAATATATCCTATGCTTTGAAAGGTAAATATGATCCTCCTCAGACTTCTTCTAGCCCAAGCTCATCTTCACTAGTTGTTATTGTACAAGTTACTAAAACTCTTGACAATCAAGGAACACCCTCACCTCTTCCCTCTTCCAAATACAACATTCTTAATCAATTGGCTAATATTAAAGTCGATGCTACCCTCTTAGACATGGTTGTCATCCCTGAGCAACAAAAGCATCTGAAAAATTTCATGGAAGGAAAAGATTCTATCGTAGCCAACCTATCTAAAGAGGTAGACAAAGAGGACTCAACTGTAAATAAAGTAGGTGTACATAATTTTAGACACCCTGTAAAAAAAACCCACGTTTTTCATTTCTTTAAAGATTATGGACAAAATATCCCATTGTTGTCTCATTGATGGCGATTCGGGCCCAAGCGTAATGTCTAAAATTATTATGGAAGAGCTAGGCTTCTCTTGTACAAATGAAAATGTCAGAAGCATGCTCTCTTATAATAGTTTACAACAATCGACCATAGGTGAGATCAAGGACGTGACCTTGGTTTTGTGCGTGCATCTTGAAATAAGGACAACCCTTAATATTCAGGTAATTTATATGCCAGTGAGTAATCATTCAATCATCTTAGGAAGAGACTGGAAAGCCTTGACATGTGGATACCTCTCACTCGACGGGACACACTTATTTGTTCCTCAGAATGGGAAGAACATCATAGTCCTAAGGGAGGGAAGAATTTCACCTTCAATAGAAATCATCCCACAACCAAATGTAAAGTATATCGAGGAGGACCTAGGAGTGTATTCCATCTTTGCAGATGAGGACAACACTACCTCAGAACAAATAAACCTAGAGGATGGGATGTGGCATATGCACTTTGATGGTTCATGCTCCAATGAAGGAAATGGAGCTGGTATTATCTTGTACTCTCCTATGGGTAAAATTCACAACTTTTCCTATAGGTTGGAGTTTGCTTGCACAAACAACTTCATTGAATTTGAAGCGTTACTGCTAGGCATTGAAAATGCCTATAATTTAGGTGGTGGTTACCTTACAGTTTTGGGGGATTCTGAACTTGTTGTAAACCTTGTATGTAAGATATATTCTCCTAGCAACAAGTTAATGAAACGCTACACCCAAACTATTTGGGCGCTTATATCGAACTTGATATCTTTCAACATCACTCATGTTAAAAGGGAATTGAACTCAATGGTTGACAGGTTAGCTGTTTTTGCAGCCTCTCCTACTTAGCAACTTCTACCACAAAGACTTGATTGCACCTTTCAATATTTGTATCGTCCTCATATCCCTCACAATGTAAATTCATGGTGGGTCTTCCCTAGTGATGAGAGCATCTATGATTTCATACAAAATGAACCTTATAAGCCTAAGGAGATTATATCAATGGAAGATAACAAAATTCCCAAGGGCTTGACTCCTCTAGAAAGTTTATTTTCATCAAGTTTTGTAGGAAACAAAGAAAAATGTAAAGAATAGGAGTCGAAAAGGAAAGTCAGTGAAACGATTTCCTTGAACATTGGGGCACTCGATTGTCCAAAGAATCTTAATATAGCTGCCCAATGTTCTAATGAATAAAAATTGAAGTTCATTGAGTTACTTCATGAATTTCAAGATATTTTTTCTTGGTCTTATGAGGATCTTCATGGTTTTGATCCTGCTCTTATACAACATGTCATTCCTATCAAGGAGGGCATAAAACCGGTTAGGAAAAAACAAAGACCCATTAACCTTGCACTGGAAGTGACTTGTTAGTGAAAATTCTTTCAAGGTGATGTTTTCTTTCTGGTTTCGGGCCCCTGGTGTAAACGCATAGATCTGGGGTTTTGAAAGCTGATCGAATGTGTTTTATTCAAAGGCTGCAACCATGAGCGTCGAGCACATCCCACAGAAGAAGAAGTTCATTTCGGGCTTAAAATCAAGCGAACAGGCACTTTGTGTATCAACGTCGAGGATCCGCAGATGGGGCAGATTGACGGCCATTGGGTAAGTTTGGGTCATAGAGTTGCACGCGGTAAAGCACCTGAGCTCATCTCCTACGGCCAAAATCACAAACGATCAGGCCATTTCGGCATTTCGGCTACCGGGACTTCGGGAGAACAGAAGGTCTCATTCTTCGCTGCATTTCAAAACCCTGAAGCCCGAAATGCCGAAAGGGTCCAGGCCAATGGTGGTCCCACATTTAAGAAGTGATCTAGGCCATCCATCCAATGGGACCCGTGGTGCACAATCAAGCCATTTTGGCATTTTGGCTACCAGGACTTCAAGAGAACAGAAGGTCTCATTCTTCCACTGCATTTCAGAACCTCGAAGCCCAAAACGTTGAAAGGGTCTAGGCCAGAGGCAGTCCCACATTTAAGAAGTGATCTACGCCATCCATCCAATGGGATGCATGGCACATGATCAAGCCATGTCGACATTTCGGCTATCGGAACTTCGAGAGAACAAGGGTCGATTCCTCCACTGCATCTGGAATCATCGGTGCGCGAAATCCTGAAAGTGAGCATATTCCATGAAAGATGTGTGGCCGTTCGATCCAGTCGGGACACGTGGTGCACGATCAAGCCATTTCGGCATTCTGGCTACTGGGACTTCAAAGGATAAGGGGTCTTTTTCTTCCTCTGCATTTCTAAACCCTGAAGCCCGAAGTGCGAGGAGTGTCCAGGAGCCATTTCGGCATTTTGGCTACCGGGACTTCAAGAGAACAGAGGGTCTCCTCTCCACTATAATTGGGAATCGTCGAAACGTGAAATGTCAAGAGAATCTTTGAAGATAGGCATAGGGTCATAGCCCATGGTCACTTGAGGTGATAGAAAGAATTGTGTAAAGGGCCAAAGCGTCGGGTTTAGCTGCAGAAGGGATCATCACATTCTCCAGGTACCAGTTCAACTTGGCCTCGATCTTGGTCCCTGCTAAAAGTAAATGAAGGTGGGGGGAGGTAGTTGAAACCTCGTCTCACTCATTAAATGAAAAGCATGGAGGTTCCGGCAGGCAGTCTGCCTGAGATGGTCCTGTATGCTGGGTTTTTTTTTTAAAGAAGCCATGTTGAGTCCTCGTCTGACCAGAGGATTCTGCACACGCTATTTTAGCCCTTAATGTTTCAGCTACCCCCCCTACAAAGGCCATGTAAAGTTAAGGTAATGTCTGACGAAGGAGTTCAGGCCATATTTGACTGAAGAGACGCCATGCCCTAGAATTTCTAAGATGCCTCTATTTGGTGAATTTTTAGGAATATATGTACTCATATTTTTGTATTTCTGTAGCATCGATGGTAGAGCAGAGCTCCCGATTGTAAAGCTTTAATTTAGCCTTTGGTTCTCTAGTTATGTAAGAACATTTTGAAACTTCTTGTTTAATGAAAGCCAACTTCTTATTTTCCTTTCCCTCTGAATATGAAAGCCTAGGCATGGATGATCTAGTCGGGTGTTGCATAGCTATATGATGTAGGTTTGATTATATCAGTTCTGCAATATTTCTAGGTTCATTCTGAAGTTTCTTCGGCTCTGAGAGGATCTCATAACCAAGACTTTTCCTCCTTTGTAAAGGCTGCTGGAAGACCGGATGTCCAGAGCAGACTTTATTTCCCTTCTCTTTCCCTCCATTTATTCACCACTTATCATCAATTACTGTCTTAAGTTAGGTCAAGACCTCACATGTCACTGCTGTTCCAGCCCAGTTTTCTAAGTTAGAATGATATGGTTCTGAGTTTCTTTCCATTTGATCAACCTTTACAAACAAATCATGACATAAATTTATGGGTGTTGAGCTCTGCCCCTGCTGCAATCCAGGAGTGACTTCCGACACTAACATTCATGGCACCATTGTCGGGGACAAAGTTGCAAATTTTCCCTAGGACTGAACGACATTGAGCCTTTGATTCTGAAGGTGCATTAGGCATCAGAGCCTTCGAAGATTGCTACTGTGCACCTAGCGACTCCATTGTGACGACTCCATTGTGGTGAGCCTGCCATTTTAATTGTGGCTTTCAGAGGTAGACACACGCGGTCCCATCCACAGTTTCCTCTAGCTACACCTGAAGCTGATCTGCAGGCGATTTTTAGAAGAGGAAAGGCCCCCCAAGGAGAAACTTCCACCACCGAACCAGGTAATTTGTCATCTCCTTCTGTAGAAACTCCTTTTTCTTCTCCTCAGCTTCGCAATAGACCTTTTTTCGAAGCCTCCCATTTCCTGAATTTCGGAAGTGCTCCTACTGAGTTTTCTCCTCCTAGTTTTGGATTAGAGGGAGAAACCCTTTCCACTTCCCTCTCACCTGTAAGCCTATTCCCAATATCCCCTGTCCAAGCTCCTTCCCCTCCAATTTCTCCTCCACCTAATATCTCTATGGCAAGAGAAAATCCCCCCATGACCAGAATGGAGGCAATTATAGCCGCCAGGTACACTCCCCTTTTGCTACCTCAGCCTCTCAACGCCCTTCCAACATATGGCTACCTCAAGCAGCTGCCCAAGTTCACAGGCGAGGGGGACATAACTGCAGAAGAACACCTTGAAGCCTTTTATAGTTTTACAGATGATCATGTCATCATGCATGCAGATGTCTAGATGAGGATTTTCGTCCATAGCCTTGATGAGGATAGAAAATGGTTTAGGGCCCTGCCTCTTGTATCTATTAATGGGATTGAGGCTTTGGATAATGCCTTTTTGAGATAATGGGGAGACAAAAAAGACTTCATGTATTACATGACAGAGTTTAGATCTTTGAAGAGAAAAGAAGGAGAGTCTGTTTCTGACTTCTCCAACAGATTTAACAAAATGTACAATAAAATCCCCGCTGAGATTAAGCCCTCTGAATCCTTTTTGAATATCACTTATGCTAGCGCTTTCGATCCTAATTTTTGCCTCCTGTTGAGGGAAAGGAGAGCCACCACTCTGGTGCACATACAGGACACAGCCATAGAAGTAGAGTCTAATATATTGGTTGTTGACTGACTCAGGAGAAAGGTTGATAGAGACATATCCAGGAGGAGAACTGAAGCCTACTCATCCCATTCCTATCCCCTTCCCCCTCAGACGGATGAGGTAACTAAAGTACTGGAATCTCTTTTGGCTAGGATGGAAAGGTGGGAGTTAGAGGGGAAGCCCATGTACAGAAATCCCTAGAATATTGATAACAGAGGTTTCAGGAGGCTTGGTAACAATGTGCCATAGGTCTTCCCAACGGAACAAAGGAGCAGAGACAAAGATGATTAGAAGATTCATACCCCTCTCCAAAACAACATAGTTTCTCATGAGGAAGGAGAGGAGATAGAAGAACTTGACCCTGAAATTCACTACATTGAAGACACCTCCCCTTTTCCCCATTTGACTCAATATGCATATGAAGAGTCCCTTATGAACATCCAAATCAATGAGTTGGTTAGAGGGGAGAAGGCCAGCAATGCCCCTAATAGATACCATCTCAGTTCAAAGAAGAAAGATGATACTTTTGACAGCCAGGATCAGCCCCTCATAGCAGAAAATCCTGCTAAAGCTGCAGCGATAACTACTAAAGAAAAGAAAAATCAGAATACTTCGTCAGCAGCCAAAGAACCTGTCTCCGAGGTAAGGGAACCTCCTAAGCCCCTCTCCTCTTTTAGTTTTGAGCATGAGATTCAGAAGATCAGAATTCCTATACCCCTCTCAGAACTAGTTAAAAATGAAGATTTCAAAAGGTCCCTCTCTAAGCTGTTGCAATCCGAACCCCCCCAGCCTTCCACAGACTCAATAAATCTTCAAGATGAAAATCCAGAAGTTGTCTTAGGTCCCATGGTATAAGACAGAGATGATTCATCCCCTCCCTTCTACACATCCCTGAACATACATGATAAGGTGCTGCATAATTGCCTCATGGATTCAGGATCTTCTCACAACCTTATGCCCAAAATAGTCATGGAAGAATTGGGACTGGAGGTGACGAAGGCTTACCATGAATTTTACTCTTTTGATTCAAGGATGGTGCAATGCCTCGGAGTCATCAAAGACTTGGTTGTCTCTTTGTTTCAGCTGCCAATGAAAAGTGTGGTCATGGACATTGTAGTAGCCGATGTTCCTCCCAAGTTCACAATGTTGTTGTCAAGATCTTGGATTAAAAAACTTGGAGGAACATTAAAAATGGATCTCACATATGCTACCATTACAATCTTTGGAGGGGAACACAGGAGGTTGTACAAAGAAGCCCAACTAGCCTACATTGTTAGTGATGAGGCAAATCCCACCAATCACCCTATCTTTGCACTAGACACTGATTTGGGATCTAGTTTGTTGCAGCTCACTGATGCTCCTGAAGCCCCTTTTCAAATTAGAAGGGAGCCCCCTTTTAATCACGAGATGCCTCCTCCAACCACCTCTATTTGGAAGATGTTTTTCGACGGGGCTTCTTCTAGCGAAGGCACTGGCGCTGGAGTGGTGTTGGTGTCACCTTGTCAGGAAACCATATCCCTATCATACAGGCTAGAATTTGAAGCCACCAATAATGTGGCGGAATATGAAGCTCTGGTTCTGGGTTTAAGGGTTGCAAAAGAGATGGGAATAGAGGAGATAGCAATGTTCGGAAATGCTGAGCTGATTATTCAGCAAGTCAGAAACGCTTATCGGACCAAGCATCGTCGGCTCAGGAGCTACAAAAATGAGGTGTGGGACCTAATTGACAATTTCTTCTCAGCTTTCAACATCTCTTTTATTCCAAGGGAGAAAAATGCTTTGGTTGATTCCTTAGCCATTTCGGTGAGTCTGTTCAGGATCCCTCTGTCGCCTAAGAGAAAATATGATGTTGAGATAAAATATAGGCCATCTATACCGGACAATGTTAGACATTGGAAGGTATTCGAAGACGATCTGAAAATCAAGAATTTTTTGCAGGCTGTCGATGAATTTTTTGCGTTGCACATTGATCAAGACCCTAACCTTGAAGGTCACCCTTTCCCTGAGGTATTTTTAAATAAAATTTCGGATCACGAGATTATTCAGCTGCCTAGCAATCACATTCTGAAGGGACTAGTCCCTTTAGAAATATTGTTCGATGGGAATAATGTGGCAGTAAAGGGTGAATTTTTGAATGGAGATGTCGATTTAGCTGAGTGTGACATTGGCACACAGGAGGAGCCTAAATTTGTCAGGATGTCAAGCATCCTGACCAAAGAACAGAGAGTTGAATATACTTAGCTATTAAGAGAATTTGTTGATGTGTTCGCATGGACTTATGAAGACCTCAAGACATATGACACGTTTGTCATTGAACACAAGATCCCACTGAAGGAGGAGGCTAAACCATTTAGGCAGAAGTTACGATAGATAAATCCCATGCTGCTGCATGTCATGGAGAGAGAAGTAAAGAAACTGTTAGATGCCCAAATCATTGTTCCCTTGAGATATTCTGAGTGGGTGGCCAATTTGGTCCTGGTGAGGAAAAAGCATGGGGAAATTAGGCTCTGTGTTGACTTCAGGAACCTAAACAAGAGCTCAAAGAAAGACAACTATCCCTTGCCCAACATGGAACACATATTGCAGATGGTAACTGGTGCATCCAGGATATCCATGGTTGATGGCTTCTCTAGGTATAATCAGATATCAGTCATGCCTGAGGATAGAGAGAAGACGGCCTTCACCACTCCCTGGGGGACATTCATGTATGCCAAGATGTCGTTTGGACTTATGAACGCAGAAGCAACTTTTCAACGAGCCATGGATATGGCCTTTGTTGGAGAGAAAGACCAGTTTGTGGTGATCTATCTGGATGACATCACAGTCTTCTCCAGGTCTAATAAGGAGCATTATTGTCACCTAAGGAAGGTTTTCCTGAAATGTCAAAAGTTTGGTCTTTATTTAAATCCCAAGAAGTCTATTTTTGCTATGAAGGAGGGAAAGTTGTTAGGCCATATACTATCAACAAAGGGAATGAGGATTGACCCCAACAGGGTAGAGGCAATTTAGACCCTGTCACTTCCCAGATCTAGAAAGGAAGTTCATGCCTTTTGGGGGAAGATTAATTTTCTGAGGAGATTCGTCTCAAATTTTGTTGAGTTGGTGAAACACATCACAGCCATGCTCAGGAAAGGAAATGAAGTAAAATGGATTGTTGAGCCCAGAGAATCTTTCGGCCAAATAAAAAGGGTGTTGACTGAGGCACCTGTGCTGATCAGTCCTAATTATTCCAAGGATTTCCTAATTTTTTCGTTCACTTCTTTTGATACAGTAGCAGCGGTCTTGTTGCAAAAAAATGAGGAAGGTCGAGAGCAGCCCATTTCCTTCTTCAGAAAGGCATTAAGAGATGCAGAGATCGGGTATGAAATCATGGAGAAGCAGGCTTATGCCTTAGTGAAATCTCTCAAAGATTTCAGAGTCTATATCTTGCACTCAAAAGTGACTACGTACGTGCCTTCAGCATCTGTGAAAGATATCCTTATACAGCCTGATGTAGATGGAAGAAAAGGTAAATGGATTGCCAAGATTTTGGAATTTGACCTAGAGATAAAGCCCACCAAGTTGGTCAAAGGGAAAGGTTTAGCCAAGTTGTTGGTTGAATCCAATTGCAGGGACTTGGGGGTTAGCTTCATAAATACTTGATCAGAAAATAAGCAAGCTGAGTCATTCAGCAAAATCTCTCACGACGGCTCATCACTAGCATAATGCACCTAGTACCGAGACATTTTGTACTTTCTGCAAGAGCTTAAGCCTCCTGATGGAATGGGTAAAATTAAGGCAAGAGATTTAAATCTCAAGACGATAAGGTATTGCCTCATTGACCAAGTCTTGTACTGGAGAGACCCCCTAGGGGTGTTGCTGAGGTGTCTGAGCCCACAGGTAGCCCAGAAAGTTATGTTTGAGTTCCATGGCGGCCTTTGTGGAGGGCATCATTTTTGGAAGACCACAACTCACAAAATTCTTAGGGTTGGGTACTACTGGCCCACCTTGTTCACTGAGGTATGCAGAGAAGTTAGAGCTTGTATCAAATGCCAAAGATTCTCAGGAAAGTAGCAGCTCAAATCATTGCCACTAAAGCCTGTGGTAGCTTCAGCACCTTTTCAACAATGGGGGTTGGACTTCATTGCGGAGATTCATCCTCCTTCAAGTGGCCAGCATAGATGGATCCTGACTGCGACAGACTATTTCACTAAGTGGATAGAAGTGGCCCCCGCCAGGAGTGCTTCTCACAAGGTTATTATCATCTTCCTAGAGGATATCATAGCCAGATTTGGTTGTCCCAGCAGAATTGTCACTGATAATGCTGCTTCTTTCAAGTCTAAGCCTCTGATTAAGTTTTGTGAACTGTTCAAAATTTCACTGATTCACTCCACCCCTTACTATCCTCAAGAAAATGGACTGGCAGAATCTTCCAATAAAAGCCTAATTAATCTCATCAAAAGATTGTTGGAAGATAATAAGAGGGCCTGGGATTCAAAGCTCAAATTCACTCTATGGACTGATCGAGTGACAATGAAAAAGTTCCTGGGCACCTCACCGTTTCAACTGGTTTATGGGACGGAGGTTGTTTTTCCCACTCAACTCGCGTTACCTGTAGCGAAATTCTTCCAGGATCTTGAAGGAGAGCCAGACCATATGGTCAGAAGGATTCATCAAATAGTGGAGGTGCAACAGATCAGGGAACAGGTGATGGACATGGCCCATAGTCATCGGCAAAAGGTTAAGCAAGCCTTTGACAGGAAGGTCACAAAGAAGGAATTCGAGCTCGGGGATTCGGTGCTTAAGTGGGATGCACCCAGGCAAGATAAGGGCAAACACAACAAGTTTGATGCCCTTTGGATCGGGCCCTTAAGGATCACTGAAGTATTCTCAAACAACACATATAGGTTGCAAGATTTGGAGGGTGAGGAAGTCTTTAATGGCCCAGTAAATGGGCATTTCCTGAAAAAATGTTTTGTTTGAGCTGTAGGCGGCTCCTCGTTTTGTAAATATTGTCCTTTTAGTTGTTTATTTATTTATTTTTGGCTTAATAGATGACTCCATATCCCAACAGCAAGGCACTGAAGCTGCAAATGAGTTCTTAGAGCATCGCAGGGATGACTCTATCCCCCATGGAGCCTAATGTTAGTGCAAATTCTTGCAAGGTGATGTTTTCTTTATGGTTTCGAGCCCCTAGTGTAAACACATAGAAGTGGGGTTTTGAAATATAATTGAATGTGTTTTATTCAAAGGCCGCAACCATGAGCGTCGACCGTAGCCGAAGAAGTTCATTTCGGGCTTAAAATCAAGCGAGTGGGCACTTTGTGTTTCAATGGTGAGGATCCGCAGATGGGGCAAATCGACGGCCATCGAGTAATTTTGGGTCACAGAGTTTCACATGATCAAGCACCTAAGCTCATCTCCTATGGCCAAAATCATGAAACGATCAGGCCATTTCGACATTTCGGCTACCGGGACTTTGGGAGAACAGAAGGTCTCATTCTTCGCCACATTTCAAAACCTCAAAGCCCGAAACGTCGAAAGGGTCCAAGCCAGAGGTGGTCCCACATTTAAAAAGTGATCTAGGTTGTCCATCCAATGGGATGCGTGGTGCACGATCAAGCCATTTCGGCATTTCAGCTACCGGGACTTCGAGAGAACAGAAGGTCTTATTCTTCCACTGCATTTCAGAACCCCGAAGCCTGAAACGTCGAAAGAATCCAGGCTAGAGGTGGTCCCACATTTAAGAAGTGATCTAGGCCATCCATCCAATGGGACGCATGGTGCACGATCAAGCCATGTTGGCATTTCGGCTATCGGAACTTCGAGAGAACAAGGGTTGATTCCTCCACTGCATCTAGAATCCCCGGTGCGTGAAATCCCGAAAGCGAGCATATTCCATGAAAGATGTGTGGCCGTCCGATCTAGTTGGGACACATGGCACATGATCAAGCCATTTCGGCATTCCGGCTACAGGGACTTCAAAGGATAAGGGGTCTTTTTCTTCCTCTGCATTTCGAAACCCCAAAGCCCAAAGTGCGAGGAGTGTCCAGGAGCCATTTCAGCATTTCGGCTNAGCATATTCCATGAAAGATGTGTGGCCGTCCGATCTAGTTGGGACACATGGCACATGATCAAGCCATTTCGGCATTCCGGCTACAGGGACTTCAAAGGATAAGGGGTCTTTTTCTTCCTCTGCATTTCGAAACCCCGAAGCCCAAAGTGCGAGGAGTGTCCAGGAGCCATTTCGGCATTTCGGCTACTGGGACTTTGAGAGAAGAGAGGGTCTCCTCTCCACTGTAATTGGGAATCACAAAAATGCGAAATGTCGAAAGCGTCTTTGAAGATAGGCACAGGGTCATAGCCCGTGGTCACTTGGGGTGATAGAAAGAATTGTGTAAAGGGCCAAAGCGCCGGGTTTAGCTGCAGAAGGGATCATCGCGTTCTCCAGGTACCAGTTCAACTCAGCCTCAATCTTGGTCCTTGCTAAAAGTAAATGAAGGTGGGGGGAGGTAGTTGAAACCTCGACTCACTCATTAAATGCAAAGCATGGAGGTTTCGGCAAGCAGTTTGCCCGAGATGGTCCTGTATGTTGGTTTTGTTTTTTAAATAAGCCATGTCGAGTCATTGTCTGACCAGAGTCTGCACATGCTATTTTAGCCTTTAATGTTTTAGCTACCCCCCCTGCAAAGGCCATGTAAAGTTAAGGTGATGTCTGACGAAGGAGTTCAGGCCAGATTTGACTGAAGAGACGCCACGCCCTGGAAGTTCTAAGATGTCTCTGCTGGGCGAATGTTTAGGAATATATGTACTTAGATTTTTGTATTTCTGTAGCATCGATGGTAGAGAAGAGATCTCGATTGTAAAGCTTTAATTTAGCCTCTGGTTCTCTGGTTATGTAAGAACATTTTGAGACTTCTTGTTTAATGAAAGACAACTTCTTCTTTTCATTTCCCTCTGAATCTGAAAGCCTAGGCATGGATGATCCAGTCGGGTGTTGCATAGCTATATGATGTAGGTTTGATTATATCAGTTCTGCAATATTTCTAGGTTCATTCTGAAGTTTCTTCGGCTCTGAGAGGATCTCATAGCCAAGACTTTTCCTCCTTTGTAAAGGCTACTAGAAGACCGGATGTCCAGAGCAGACTTTATTTCCCTTCTCTTTCCCTCCATTTACTCACCACTTATCATCAATTACTGGCTTAAGTTAGGTCAAGACCTCACATGTCACTGTTGTTCCAGCCCAGTATTCAGAGTTAGAACGATATGGTTCCGAGTTTCTTTCCATTTGAACAACCTTTACAAACAAATTGTGACATAAATTTATGGGTGTTGGGCTCTACCCCTGCTGCAATCCAGGAGTGACTTCCGACGCTAACGCAACTATTCGGAAGGAGTTGGAAAAACTCTTGAAAGTTGGGATAATTTTCCCTGTTAAGTATTCTGAGTGGGTTTCTAATTTGGTTATCATTTGGAAAGCAACTAGTTAGATTAGATTATGCGTTGATTTTCGCCCATTGAATAGGGCTAGTATAAAAGACCATTTCCTCTCCCTGATATGGAAATGATTTTGTAGCAAGTTGTAGGGTCACAGATGATGTCCTTACTTGAAGGTTTTTATGGTTACAATCAGATCAAGGTAAAAAGGACAGATAAATATAAAACCACTTTTATTACACGTTAGGGCACTTTCGTTTATGAACACGTGCCTTTTGGCTTATCTAATGCATGTGCCACTTTCCAAAGAGCTATGCAAATAGATTTTGACGATTTGATCGAAAAAAATATTCAGATTTATCTTGATGACTTAAGTGTGTATTCTAAAAACCGATCAGATCATTTTGGTCATCTTAGAAAGATTCTCATGCGATGCAGGAAATTAGTTATTTCTTTAAATCCTTCTAAGTCTATCTTCAGCATTACCAAGGGAAAGCTCCTTGGGCACATTGTCTTTGATTCAGGAATAAGCATAGATCCTGAAAGGATTGTTGCTATCCTAAATTTTCCTTCTCCTACTTCCAAAAAGGAGGTTCAAGCCTTTATGGGTATTATCTACTTTGTCTATAGGTTTGTTCCTGATTTTGTTGTAAGGATCAAACAAATTCATGATCTTCTTAAGCAATATCGCTCATTTTCTTGGACTAATGAAGTCGAAAATGATTTCGTAAGGATCAAGAAGGAAATCAGTTCTGCATCGGTTCTGGCGAAGCTGGATTTTGAGAAAGAATTTATTATATATACTAATGCCATAGAAGAAGCAGTTTTTGCTATCCTCATGCAATATGATGACCAAGTTAATGAAAAACCAGTGGCTTACATGAGTCAAATCTTGTCAGATAATGAGTTTAAATATTCTTATATTGAAAAACATGTTTTCGCTCTTGTTAAAGTTGTTGAAAAGTTTCGCCACTTCATCTTAGGTAAGCACATGCTGGTAAAAGTCCCTTTACCTGTTGTCAAATTGTTACTCTCATAGACTTATCTTTCAGGGAAGCTTGCACATTGGCTTGCCAAGATCCGGGAGCATGATATAACCATCATGACTTCTAAAACTATCAAGGGACGTGACTTATCCCTTCACTTAGCTCAACATGCTGAAGCAAGTGAAGATATTGATGAACAAGATAGTTGTCTATCAACATTGTTATACATTGACAGTCAAATCCTTCCTGTAGTTGAACATCCTTGGTATAAAGATCTGGTATTACTTGCAAAATCAAAGATGCCCAGATAATTTGGATACTCATCAAAGAAGAAGGCTTCGTCTTGAATCTTCTAGATACGTCATTTTAGGAGACTTCTTGTTTAGGAGATCTATCGATCGTATGTTACTTCGTTGTATGAATAATGAGGAAGCACATAAATTGTTACAAGAGATTCATGGATCTTCAAATTCTGTTATTCATGTAGGAGGTCATTTTTTTGCTAAAACTACTGCTTTTAAAATTATCAGAAAAGGGTATTATTGGCCTTCAATCTTTCGTGATTCTTATAATTTTTCAAGATCTTGTGACAAGTGCTAGAAGTTTGTTGGGAAAGAACGCCTTTCTGCCATGCCTTTACAACCTGTCCTCCTTGACTTTCCTTTTTCAAAATGGGGTCTGGACTTTATTGGTCCTATTAATCCTCCATCCTTAGCAGGGAAAGTTTTTATCTTGATAGCCACAGACTATTTTACGAAATGGACTAAAGTTGTCCCACTTAAGCATTCGCAGGATGAGCAAATGATTTCTTTCGTTGAGACTAATATTTTTTCCAGATTTGGTCTTCCTTTGGAAATTATTATAGACAATGGTCGCGCTTTTATTTCTGCTAAGCTGACTCAGTTTATAGCTAAACTGGGGGTTAAACATTTTATCTCATCATCTTATTATCCCCAAGGAAATGGGCAAGGCGAATCTACTAATAAGAATCTAGTTAGAATTATTAAGAGGTTCATTGAAGATAAGCCTCGTCAATGGCACACTCTCCTCACTTACACCCTTTAGGCAGATTGCACTACCACCAAGGTGAGCATTGGTTTCACTCATTTCCAGCTTGTTTATGGTCAAGAATCCATTCTTCCTACCGAGATGGAACTTTATTCTCTAAGGCTGATGCTACAAGTTGAAGAATTGAATACTTCCAATATCTCTCAAAAAATGAATGCACTCTTGGATTTAGAGAAACAAAGGATGTTTGCCTTGGATAACATAAAGAGAAGACAACAAACTGTTAAAATATATTTCAATAAAAGTGCCAAAGCTATCAAATTTAAGGTTAATGAGAAGGTATGTTGTGGGATTCAGGTCATGCTAATAGAGGAAGGCATTCAAAGTTACAAAAGTTATGGTTGGGTCCTTTTAAGATCGCTTTTGTCATGGGTGCAAATTCCTATATCCTAAAGGACTTGCAAGAGCGATTATTTTCCTATAGCACCAACGAATCCCTCTTAAAACACTATGTGGAACCAACTTGAAAGTTTAAATGTTGTATGAAATGTTTTATGTATTATATTTTTGTTTTATTTCTTTGATTTTACTTTGATGTTATCTATTTTATGTGGTTTCATTTAAATGTTATTTTATTTCTTTTATTGACTTATTTTCTTGTCAAAATAAAATGTTGGATCAGTTTTGCCACTTCGACACTATTCTAAAAGTATTGTTAATCAATAACAATCAGGTTACACAGTTGTCATGATGTTCCCCCTTGAAGACATCATTGAAATTGTTATTTGCTTCAATTGATGTTAGATAAGATAGTTGGTTTTATTCCCTATTCTTCTTTCCTTTTCTTCCATCCGCTCCAAGATTCAAAAGAGCACACTAGAAAATTTCTCTCCTTGAAGTCAGGAATGCTTTCACATGATTAATCGGATGATTATTCATATAGAGATAAACCCCCACATACTTAAAACTTTCCATGAGTTATTCCCAAAATCCCAATCATTTTTTTCCTTAAACCGCTCACTTCCACCTGTTGCATAATCATTTTGATGTCTATTTCCTTGATCCAATGTTCACCTGGTCTATGAAACTAGACAATCTGAGTTCTTAATCTATTGGACACAGATTTCCCTGTGGAGTCGCCAGTTTGTTGACGCTTAAAATCACAACAATGAATATTTCTCACAAATAATTGCTAAGCTCTATTATTTATTTATGATAATAATAATTAACTAGTAGGTGGGGCCCCCTTGTTGACTAGAGGCACTATGATGGATGTGTTACACTTATATCTTTGTTGTTGTTATAGTGATGCCTACACAATCTTCTACAATTGATGATGCAAGTCTTGGTTTCATTTGTTATGACAACATGGTTGGTTGATGTATTATTGCTAAATGTTGTTGGTGGTCACTCACAATACAAGACAGTGCTATGGATATAAGGATTATTTTGTTTTAAAGGTGTTATGTTATGCATTAAACATTGATTAATGATCTTATACGTGAATTTATGCAAAGGGATAATAAGATGATATGGGAGCTTGAACAAAAAAAAAAGGAAAAAATCTATGAATAAGGCCTAAGGTATATGTGATTGGCAAAATTAAAAGGGTCATAGACCTAGTTGCTAGACTATGCGCTTTGGTTAAAGGATTTTATGTAAAGCATATATGGTAGTGTTTAACATATGGCATTTGTTAAAGTTTTGATATGATTCGGGTGGCACACTATGCAATGGATATTGCAATGGATTGTTGTTAAATTAATGGTTAATGTTATAGAAATGGGTTGGCTTATATGTTGAAATTGAATAGGGTCAGGTGAGGAAGTGACGTGAATTTATTACACGTCACTCCAAACCACCCTCAAGCTCGTCACCCTAACCATAGTTGCATTTGACTCTAGTGGTTGTGGAAGCTCTGGGATTTCAGGTTTTGAAAGGAAAAACACAGTCCAACTCTTCCCTCAAGGCGATTTTTCCAGGTATGCCTCCTTTACTTTCCATCCATGATGGTCCCTCTGTATTATGAATCGATTTTTTGGCTCAAGATTGCATGAGTTCTGTGTTTTTCTTGAGTTTTGATTGTGTATCAGTGTTGTGCTTACATTTTTCTCTGTGAATACTCTGGAATGTTGGCATTTTAAAAGAAAGAAATGGATTTTATTGCTTAGTAAAGCTTGTGCATTGGTTATTAGTTAAAAAAATGTCGGTCAACTTGGGTTTTTATTCCAGTTCTCTATGGAAAATGATGACAATGGGTAACAAGATTTGAGTTTTTATTACGCGGGTTTTTACCACCAGTCTGGGTATTAATTGTTGCCACCCCTTTTCATCTCAGTCATTGTTATGATTCATTTCTCCAGGTTGCAATTCAACTGTCGACAATGGCACTGTTCTTTATTTATTTGGTCGAGCCACGAGCTATTGTTTGTTATGGAATTTTCTTCATTGTCACTATTGCTGAAAGTGTTGCACAATCGAATCTTTGTATTTCCCAAAACCATGAATGGAAGCACGTATATGTGTCGAGTAGCCACAGGTTTTTCTCTGGCATTCTTTCCACAGTGCTTATAAGAATTTGACCCTCTCGTTATAGTTGGATGTGGCTGACTGCTATGTTTATTACCCTCACTGTCAAGTTTTTGGATTATAAGTTAAATGACTGTGGTGATTTTAAGAGAGCACGGGCTCTATGTTCTTCCAAGACTCACCTTGATTACATGTGGTTTCTTATATGTGATAACTTATTTTAAGAGGAAAAAGGGTTATGAGCTCTCTGTATTTTTGAAGACTAAGCAAACTCTCGTTACCTCTCTGCAATAAATTTTTTAAAAAGGAACATGAGATATCTATGGTTTCGAAGATCATCTCCTAATCGATCCTCTGTTATTACATCTTTGTGATAAATTAGTTTGAAAATAAAGGGGTCATGGGTTATCTACAGGACTTTCCATTTGGTCGATTTATTGTTATTCCCTCCATTGTTGTGTTAAACCCTAAAACGATCATGATTTTATCAAAGTTTAAAAGGCATCTGTGTACGATAGTGGTTCTGAATTGTGGAGCACGTCTTGGTTCTGCTGAGCTCAACGCGTCTCTATTTCTCCTCAGGTGTTATATGACTATCAAATGTTGGGTAATTCTTGAAAAGGAAGTCTATACATGTTTAATGTACATGAATCTTAGGGTCAGGATTACATGTTCTTTGATTAAAATGTTGCTTTCGAATCAGGATTTGTGTCGATTATATTGTTGAAGACCTATGTGTGATTAAATCGGGGCTCGATTATGAGTTTTGATGACAGTGAATTATATCAAACAGTGATGGAAAGTCGATTGTTGGTGGTTAATATTGGGTCTATTATTATTTAATTGCAAGGGATGAAAATTGGATATGGATATTTGGAATCACTGTGCATATTATATTTTGTTTTTAAAAGAAAATGGTTAGCATTGGAGCATGCAGGACTATGGTTCAAATGGTTATGATGTTGGCAACGATGTTAATATGATGTTGCATACATATGGTATAAGATGAAAAGATTGATATAATTGAATATTTCTGGGAAATTGAATTGTTGTTTATTATTATTGAGGTCAGCAAGCATTTTGTCTGCAATTAAGGGACAGTTAAATGATTTTGGTTTTAGGAGTGGATGCTTATTGAATTATGGTCTGAACAGATTTATGGGTGTTGTCTAACTTGATTTATTTTTATGAACATTATATGTATTATTCCCTCTCATATTCTCACTTTTTCGCTCATTATACCCCCCCTCACAATCCCAATTTCAATTTACACGCCCTATTCTATAAAATAAATTAAACACTTTGTATGGCAATGGTAAAGATATGACACAAAAATAGGTGGCAGCTGATATATTTTGGTATTGATTACAGAGTCAGTTATTTAATGAATTTTTGAGCAATAATCATGTTCTTACTCCCTCTCATGCTACCACTTTTTTGCTCATTACAATCCCTCCAGATATCCCATGAACCCTATTTCACCCCATGTTCATTTGACAATTATTACATAATTATTATGGATTGAATTGCATGGGTCCTATGTCAATTTCTTAGCCAAACTTTGTTTCATATAAAGAGAATGTCATGTATGGTCTATTAAGGGCTAGTTGTTAATGAATTGCTCCATACAGGATGATTTTCTTCAGCAAAGGCAGTCATGTAAGAAACAATAGTGGAAGAGGTAACTGGAAAAGAGGGCCTAAAAGGCCCAGATTCTCAATTCATTTTGATGTCGATCCTTAGGAGTTGAACCATCTTTTTCAAGCTAGGTTCTTCAATTGGATTGGGCAAGGGATAATTCAGCCTAGACCAAAGAGGCCTCCCTTCCATCCCCAAAATATCCCTGGTATCCTTGTGCCTCCTCATGTATCTATGCAACCAGAAGTTCCCAAAAATGATGGATGGTAGGATATTGTTCATCTGGAAGTCTCCCACCATCGTGGTTGGCCAAACTTGTCATTGCCTCCTCCTCCTCCACCTGTAAACCCAAATGCTCAAAATTCCCCTGTACACTCACTTGTTCATTCCTCTCATGCTAGCAAACAACTTAAAATTGAGGCCCACCATGTGCAAGACAAAGGTAAATTTGTTGCTTCCCCCTCATCTCCTTCAAGTGACTCAGTGAAATTAGTGTCCTCACGTATGCACTTGAGGGATGATTTTTCCCATGTTATTAGTGAGATTAATCCTGAAGGTTCAAATCAACCTAAGGCTAATTCTGGGAAATCCGAAGGGGAAAACAGTGACAAAAGAAGGATTGCCTCTCAAAGTGGCAAGTATGGATTTTGATTTATGTGTTTATGGTTGATTTGTTGAAGACAATGGACTGCAAAAAGTTTTGGACAACAAACTATTCTTTTTGGATAATGTGGTTATTTACATATTTTGGATATATTTGAATTATTTATGATATTTAATATTCAAATTTTGGAAATATTTATGGGAGCCACAAGGATGAATGTGTTTAAATGGTTATCTAATTTTGTTTATTTTTGTAAAGAATAAAAAGGGAGCCACAAGGGGTCCCACCTACTTAGTTATTATTTAATAAAGACCCTTAATTATTATTATTGTTATTACTTCCCCTAAACTAAAAATTAGTTAAGTTTAATTAACTTAACTAAAAGAGGTAGTTGAACTACTTCAACTGATTTGGAATGCATAAAAGCCAAAGGAGAAGGAAGAACAAGGGGAGAATAGAAGGAGAAAGCAATACTAAGGTTAGCTCATTTGTTTTCATAAGATAGTTCAGTTTTCATTCATTCTTCAATTCATTAAAGGCCTAATAATTCTCTTTTTGACAGCAGGGTCCTATTGTAGATAGCAAGGTTCAAAGTTGAACCATATCATTCATATGCTTGTTTCAAAGGTGTTGATCTATCTTTGATAGTCTATGTATACTTGTATGTTTATGGATTAAGTTTCATAACTTATAAAGGATATTGTGCACAGTGAAATTGGCAGTAGTCTGTGGCAAGCTGATCCAAATTTTAAAGTTTAGTTTTTACTTCTTGTCAGGGTCCTTTTGTATGGTTTTCATCAGGGATATCTAGATTTGACCTTGGTCCATGTCCCCATAGGGTTTTTGTAAAGAGAAATATACTTTTGATTTCTTGGAATGAAATAAAGTGATTGTTATTTTGTCTCATTTGTGTGAATCTGTGACTTGGTTAATTTTTCTTTTGATCTCCACATTTATTTTTTGTAATTTGTATATTTTCATAAAATTATATAAAAATTTATTATTTTGCAACAATCTTTTTCATTTAAAAAATCAGCCTAAGCCCTTGTAATTAATACTTGTGGATTGGGAAATATTTTTTGAGGTTATAAAGCATAGGGTGATATTCCCGACTATCTTGTCTTAGCCAGGCAGGATTCGAAAATGCATGAGTAAGATAAATTCATATATTTTCCTCAACACTCCCAAGATTGAGTTCAAATAAATCCTTCATATTCGTATCATAATAACGCTTGGACAAGTATTTCTTCTTAAAATACTTTTTCAACTATCTTTAAGTGATCCTCTTCTCATCAATGTGATTTATTTGCACAAACTGGTCCCACCACATTGAAGTTTTTCTTTTGAGTTGGTAAATTGCAATTCTACCTTTTGGCTATGAGGAATAATTGTGCAATTGGAAATACTTCCTCATCCCCAACATCCAAGCCTCTGCATCCTCATCTTTCGTGTTCTCACCATTGAAGGAAGGAGGTTTTATCTTCTTGAAATCCACTTGAAATCCATCCACTCTAAAACTCCTCCTATGCTTTCTGACAAGAGATAAAATTGGGTTACTCTCTTCTATGTTGATTGAATATCTTGGTGAGTGATGATGATGTCTACCAACACTTCTAGATTCTTCCTTCTTGGCATGAGATCTGTGAACCTTTGACTTACTTGAATCTGTCTCTTTATAGAGCTTCATCTCTATCATGTCCAAGCTTTTCAATAACTTGAGGTTGAATCCATTATGTTGTTCTTGAGTTTTCATAAGCTTCTCATTATTATCCTTATAGCTTCTCTTTGCCTTCTACATGCCCATTTGAGTCAGTCCCTGCATTACCCATGCTGACATACAACCCCCTGACTTCATCTTCATGGGTGTAATTTCTCTATGCATATTCCATGTATCTAGTCTCTATGCTGTTTTTGTTCTATTCTATTTGTGGCCTTAATTATACAAAATGTACATGCAATAGGATTTGTTAGAAAAAATAATTCAACAAATATATAAAATTGTGCACAACTCTGCCCTTTAAGTGCACCAGAACTCTTATTTCTGACTTCTTGTGAATTTTACTACTCAATTCACATTTTTGGGTGAATATATAGATTCTTCTATCCAAGACCTTTCCAATGACTATCGCCTTGCTCTATTCTTAATTTTGAGCAGCAAGTTATAGTCATCTGAACATTACCCATTTACTCATGTTTGGTACCAAATGCTATAGGGGTATTCTCCCTAGTCCCGTACACTTTTAGGTACTCATATTCCTAATATAAATCCATGGCCATATTCTATGGTTCATTATATTTCCATAGACTTCTCTTGCGCTCCAAACTGACTTTTGAGCAAGGATTTATGCCCTTCGGAAGTAAACTGGTATTGAAATTTACCTTACATTGTTTCAACTGTAACTTTCTCATACAAGCTCCATTTTGTGAACAATTTAGCTTGTTGGAAAGCTCTCTTCGAGTTACTTTATTTAAGTTGTAGAAACTCTATGTATTTCCTATGGCGCTTATAGTCTCAAAAATTATAACTCCTAAACATGTTGTTTAGGCGCTCAAAAATGCTCTACAAGATTATGACCTTCAAAACTACAAAATTTTCGCAGAAAATCACAGGTTTATTATTGTGATAGAACACCAAATCGACATGTGTTTGTCATTGGAAACTTTTCTTCCTTTTTACTCCTCCTCTTCTTCCTTTTTTAAGCTTGATAAAACATCGGTTTTGTGTTATACACCCACATTCATCACGTGCAATTTCTACACACGCAACGCCAATATTTAGTGCATGTACAATGCATTGGTATTTAGTGCACATAGCTTTTGTACTGTGCACTAATATTTAGCACGCTCAAATTTTGTGTTGCACACCAATATCTAGTGTGCACAACTTTGTGTCGCACACCAATATTCTGCACACATCACAACTTTGCTCCATGTCATGCCAGTGTTGTCCGCGCACACACCACGCATCAATACTCAATGCACACCTCCAATTCTTCTCTGTGCAATGCCAATATTGAATGTGCACACACTGCGCACCAACATTACACGTGCACCAACAATTCTACTCTGTGTGGCGTCAATATTCAACATGCACGCACTGCGCACCAACATTGCGCACACACCACAAGGTCTACACCATGTAGTGCCAAATTTAGTGTGCACACCCTGGGCACCAATATTTTGCGTGCATCACTATCTTTGCACCGCACAACACCAATACTTAGCACACATAAGTCATTTCTTTTCTTAGTTGATTTTTCCATCTTTCCAACTCACGACCATCATGAAAATGTTTGACTCTCCTATCTAAGCCAATTCGATCACTTGGAAGTAGAAACGACCCCTCCATAACATCCATTATGAGTGTGATTTTGGCTTGGATTTGCCTAAAAACTTGGGGATTTCACTAATATTTTACCATTTTTCCTAAATTCAACATATCTCAAAGGATGAAATGACGAATTTACCAACTTCATGATAATCTTTGGTCCATAAAAGTCTGGTGTTGAACCAAAATATTTGATACCACAATGTAATGTACCCAACCACCCAGGTGAGTTATGTTACCTCTATACTTTGCTCTCATACCACAATGTAATGTACCCAACCACCTAGTTGAGTCACGCCACACAAATTTTCTTTTTGAAACCTATTATAATTGCGGAAATAACTCACAGAGACAATTGTGTTTGCATCTGGCCTTGTGTTACATACATCAATTGTTTCCCAGCACGTGAAATTGGCCTTGTTCCACGCGTGACAATTGTTTCTCAGTGTGCTCGATGATTCAATCCCCGTGCTGGAATCTTGTTACCATTACTACTAAATTTGTCTAACAAGTAACATGTGTTAACCACCATGCCCTGCATATGAAACAGTTATGCAAAACTAATAGTAACACACACATGCATGCACAATTATGTGCAATTTCAACAAACAAAATTAACATAAACATACACATGATAAACAACATTTGAACACACATAAAAGAAAACTTATATTTTTTTATAAATCACCAATTGCATGCAGACCTTAGACGTTCCTCCCAACTATAGATTTTGTTGTTCATACACTCTCAACAATAGGTCACCCCCAAGCTAGGGATATGACTCCACTAGGGAAAAGGCTACCTAATCCAAATTAAAGTATAAAAAAGCATAATAAAGAACATGACCATGTGCACATTCCAAGAATTATTCCCAGTTCACAGCCTCTCATTCCCCATAGCTCGTCTCAACCAAGGAAATGTACCCCTTCTCTACTCAACAGTCCTTGAGGTTGTCCCACTTCCCTTCTAGGGCTTCAGCAAAAAGCTAGCCAAGAAGTCTTAGAGCTCTATAGCACTTGGAACACAAGGTTTTTCAAGAACTTATAACACCCACTAGCCCAACACACCAAGAAAATTATTCCCAACAATTCTCTCACCTAGAGAGAATGCCTCACAGGCCTGGCAACCTGGTTCTCCAACCCAAACCACCAAGGATTTTTGAGTAACTGTTAGCTTATTATTACACTATCCATCCAAGGTACGGATGATGGAATCCAGAATGAGTGAATGATTGGAATAATAATGGGAACTACACTAAGTTCCCAAGATTATGTTTGCATGTTCTTATCTTAACACTTGTCACTCTAGAGAATGCCTTTGACTCCACTTGGTAATATGTTTCCCTCACTTAGGAACTTAGGATAAATTATATCATAAATCTTATGATTTAGGAAAAATGTTGTTTTATTCCTTAGCTTAATCCCCTTGACTTATCCTCTTTTCTTAAGCCCTTAGCCCCCTTTCCCTTTCGTGGAGTCTTAGCCCCCATACTCTTTCATTTGACTTGGTCTGAAACAATGACGTATTTTATTAATAAAAAAGAATGTGATTACATAATAAATTTGTTAGGCTCGCTAGCCTAACCACACGTGCACTCTAGCCTCAAAATATATGTGTATATACAAAGGCACTATGGCTCAAAACATCCCAGCTCACCAGCATATAAATCATATGTACATTTACAACCTAGGGTTCGGCCTAGGGGTATTACAAGGTCGACCCTAATACATATATATTTACACATTACATGTACAATTAGCCCCATATATGCCCCCATTAGGTTCATATCTAATCCAGGTGGATATCGATGGCCACCCACCTATTCCACTGGCTCGAAATACAATTTTCCACCTTATCAGTTTTTCTACAGTTTTTCGGGTCCCAAAATTTCGAGGCCATTTTGAGGCACTAAACAATGTTTTTTTTTATGTTTAGGTGCCCATGAAATAGTCTTAGGCTTTGGCCTAGGTCATGTTGGAATTTTTCCTTCTTGGCTATACCTTTCCAACAAGCTATCATGCACCCCAAACAAAGATCGTATGCAAAAGTTACGCCCTCAAGAAATTGACATATCAACTACCCCCATCGAGGCCCACAAACCTTTTGGCGTTTCATCTTTTGGGGTTAGGTTTTTCAATGTTTACGGTTTTCTCATTAACACTTTATGTTAAAAAGGCCTTTTGAGCCTCATTGTACACCTATTCTAGCGAATGTGCGTAGCCATAACATCTCTTCTCAGAGATAAGATACCACTATTCTAGCGAGTTCATTCACTTTGTATTTTTACAATTTTTGTACATTTCTTTCATTAATATAAATTGTGTATTGTTGGATCTCTATGTTTCTTGCAATATCTCTGTGATTTTCCTTGTTATATATCTACCTTCATTTCGTTCTCAAAATAATTTGGATCAGTGGTATACTTGTCATTTCTTAGTTCATGTCCCCGATGAGGTTAAGGTATAGAGAGTTGGGTCTCGAGCTAGTTTCTCTTGAGGACAATTTCTCTCACCAGCCCAAGCGACCTCCCATGATAGAAGAAAAGAGAGATGAGGGAGTAGGAGATTCTATTCATATATTGCTCGAGTAATCCCTCACATGATAGAGGGATGAAATGATGGAAAACTTTTCCCAAATCCTTCGACGACTGTCGACAATAACATACACGTCTTCATCAAGCAACCACTTTGGAGGCATCGCCCCTTTCAAGGTACAATTTAATTTTGATATTCCTATGTTTGAAGGTCAGATAGATGCATATGCTTTGGAAAAGTGGTTAAATCTGCTAGAAGGTTGTTTCTCTGTCTACAATTTTTCCAACAGGGAAAATATTACCTTGGCACTCCTTAAGGTTGTTCCCCATGTCAAAAATTGGTGGGAAACGTACTGTGAGAAAAATTCCACAGAGGAGTCTAGAATGTTTGAGGCTGAACCCACTTCGAATTTTTTTATGGATGCAATCAAGGAACAATATTACCATGTTGGAAACTATGATGACCATTACATGAGATGGACCACACTATGTGAGGAGAGGGACCAAACAATGTCTGATTTCACAAATACCTTCCATACTTTGTGCACCAAGATGGGTATCAAAGACTCTGAGAGACATCTTGTTCTAAAAAACTTTGGGTGTCTGCACAAGTACATCCAAACAAAAATGGAGTTTTTGTACATCTCGTCACTAGGAGCCACTTATCGATATGTTGTCAAAATCAAGCATAAATTTAAGCAACGAAATAAGCAAGAGTTCAGGTCTACAAATCTGCAAGAACAAAATCATGGTAAAGGAGGTCCTAATGCATAGAAAAACCAACCTCAAGACAACTAGTCCAAGACGTATGAAAAGAAGGGTAACATGAAGACAAAGGACAGTGGAAAGTGGTGTATATTCCATAAAATCCCTTGGCACAACATCATTGAGTGTCGCTCAAAACAGGAATTGGTGGTCGATATCAAAGAAAAAGAGTCTAGCGCCGACTCAGACTCCGATTCATAAAAAAATAAGAGGAAATAGATCATTGATGCAAAACCCACTGCTACCATCGTGACCACGACAATCCAACCAAAAGAACCAAAGGAGTGTGAGGAGGGGGAGCTCCTCTTCCATTCACAGATGTGGGTGAAGGGGACCCTGCTGCATTTCATTGTTGATAGTGGAATCCAAAATAACCTCATCTTAGCAGAGTTTGTCAAGCAGTTGTATTTTCCGACAACACCACACCCGAAACCATACCACATTAGGTGGCTTCACCAAGGATGAGATCTTCGCATCAACCAATAATGTCGCATATCCTACAACATCAAGCCCTTCAAGGATGAGGTATTGTGTAATGTTGCCCCACTAGAAGTCTATGATGTTTTGTTAGGCCATCCATATATGTGGAAGCATCATGTTTTTTATGAGTCTCGACCCCGTAGTGTCATTGTTACTCTGGGGGTCATATCTACAAGATACCAGAGGTAGTTCCAACTTCTATGTCAGTAAACCAGTTCCACAAAGTAATCTCTCATACCACAAAGTTTAGTCTCTTCATGATATGGTCAAAAGGTGAATAGAAGGACACTTCAACCACTATAGCCTCGACCCGAGACCTTTATGTTCAACAAAATCATGTCAAAAATATAGTAGAAGAGAAAAAAGATATTTTTTCTTCACCTACAGGCGTGCCTCCGCACTTCCCAATCAAGACAACCTATAACATAACCCTTCATAGCTCTATTGGCCATAACTCTTTTCAAGCGTGCTTGGGGTTCCAACCATTAGCCCCCACTAATATAGCTCTCTATGTTGCATATTCACATACAAAGTCCTCCCACACTTAGGTAGATCATGTAGCTATATTAGTTGAATGGATCCAATCCCTCCAACAACAAGTTCATGGCAGCCTTTAGCAAGATAAGCAAGACAACTTCTTTAGCAAAGAAAGCAACTCACAAAGGTTTTAATTCAACAAAATCTTGCCCATATCCCACGGGAAATTGACGCAATGGATACCATTGCCTCCTAAGGGGGGGGGGGGGAATTATCCNGGGGGGGGGGGGGGGGAATTATCCAGGTGGATATCGGTGGCCACCCACCTATTCCACTGGCTCAAAATACAGTTCTCCACCTTGGCAGTTTTTCTATGGTTTTTCAGCTCCCAAACTTCTAGGGATGTTTTGAGGCCCTAAATGACATTTTTTTTTTTATGTTTTTGGATCTAGATGATTAATGTAATCTTTGGCATGGGCCTAGTCAGAATTTATTCTTTTTGCCTAGACCTTTCCGACGAGATATCATGCGATCCAAACAGAGATTGTATGCAAAAGTTACACCCTCGAGAAGTTGACGTATCAACTACTTCCATTGGGGCCCACAAGACTTTTGGCATTTCTTCTTCTGAGGTTAGGGTTTTCGATGTTTATGGTTTTCTCATTAATGTTTTATGTTAAAAATTCCTTTTGAACCTCATTGTACACGTCTTCTAGCAAATGTGTGTAGCCATCACATCTCTTCTCAGAGATAAGCTACCACCATTCTAGCGAGTTCATTCACTCTGTATTTTTATAGTTTCTATACATTTCTTTCATTAATAGAAATTGTGTATTATTGTATCTTTGTGTTTCTAGCAATATCTTTGTGATTCTCCTCATTCTATCTCTACCTTCGTTTCGTTCTCAAAATAATTTGGATCAATATCATATACATTTAACCCCCTATATGCCCCACCTGATCATAACACTCTATCACTAAGTCTCCATCTTTCATCCTGACGTTGTACAACTTCTTCTGCAAGAACAATTTGTTTAGAAGGGACTTGGACTAATACAAATCCCCTAACTTATTCCATAATGCCTTGTTTGTAGCATTCCCTAACACATTCAATAATATTGAATTTGAGAGACATAATTGAATTGTGCTCTTCGCCTTCTGATCCATCTTTTCCTAGTCTTTTGTTGACATTCATGTAGGTGCAGTACCTAGATCCATAATGACCCATTGATCTTTTTCTACCAACAGATCTTCCATCTTGATCTTCCACAACTCAAAACTTTTCCCATTGAATTTCTCGATCCCCATTTTTGAATTGCTCACCATTTCTTTTCACCATAAGATTCTATACCACAAAGATCCCATTGTAACAAGGTTTATCAAAAACCCGAGCCAAACCCCTGGCCACAAATGCGTCCCCTTGAATCCAATAATCACCTTGATACCAAATCATAGTTTTAAAAATGTGATATAACAAATAATATTTCAAATCATAACAACAACACATAAATCATGACATGTGATTTATTGTGGAAAACCCAAACTGGGAAAAACCAACCAATAGATCTATTAGTCCCTTAACCAAACCCATCCAATCCAGCCAAGCGATCCTTCACCGCTCACCTCCTGGCACTTTACAATGGAGTATCCCCAAGCCTTTTAAAGGCTTCATTACGTGTAATACATATGCTCAATACCACGATTCACCAATACCATGTGCCTGAAACCATTATTGTTGACCTGAAAACTTTGATTCTTTCACTGAGTCAAGTTTAACCTAACAATATACAATTAAGGCATACTGGTTAAAAATGGGGAGGAAACATAATGCATCATCCCCTAAGGTTGATTAATTTAGGTATTATGACACGTTATACCCATATTAAATTTCATATTCCACCACATATCAAACATTAGTCATATCATGTGGTGAGAGGATTTGCAAGGATGCAATCTCATCCCCGCTATTGGGAATCCATAACTATTGTTTGGCTTTTATAACTTGCAACATTCGATATCTACAAACTAGGTGAGATTATGGATTGGAAAGGACCCTTTTGTGCTTGTTGGAGAATTCTTAGGTTGTTGAATACTCTAGTAAGAGGTTATTTGCTCCTTTAATTGATTGGTTGGGAGAGAGACATGTTCATCTCATGCTCTGAAGAACCACATCAGTTGTCATTTTTTATAGCATGGAATGCTTTGATCTGTGCTAGGATTTTGTTCTTTTCTTTTTCTTCCTGTAATTGGAAATTGGGTCAGGGAAATGTGTTCATTTTGTGTCTGAATGTCATTCTATTTTTATGCAAAATATTGTTTGTTTGGCCTACGCTTTCTTTGAGAAATCAACTAGGGCCTTTGTGTGTCACTACCACGAAAAATTTCAAACCTCTTCTCTTGGGTCGTGGCTAGATTTATCTGTGTCAAGATATTTTCTTCACATTTCCATTTTCAGTGGGAGACTAGTGCTCCAAGTACCCTTTTTCTTGGTCCATAAAACAAAGGATATCCCCTACTTGTGGGATTCAATTTGGATACCCTGTTGTGGATTTGGCTATGTCTTCGATTAGTTTTATTTTGTCTTGAAAAATCATGGATGAAAGAGAATTTTTGGAATTCAAAGGACACTAAAATGTCATGAAGAAATCACCCAGGATAACAGACATTCCCCGTTCTCATTAAATAACAAAGTGCGTGAGAATGAGAACCATTGTGCTTCATAGCATGCAAATATCATGAATCTCGTGTTACAACAGAGGAAGAAACTAGATGTTCTAGAGGCTAAGTGCAATAAGTTGAGGAACTTGGCAATTAACCTCAATAAGGAAGCTCAATCCACAACCTTGATCAATAGGATGCCCATCAATTCAGTGCAAATGAAGTTCAAAGAAGAAGAAATAATCCATCAGATGAAAGATGCCATGGATATCAAGCAACATAATTCTCTCCCATTGAGTGTCAGTCGGGAGAAAGCCAATAGTCAACGCATTTTCCACTAAGTTTATATGCATTTTAAAGTTATATGTCTTTTAGGAGTTTTCATAAGACATTATACTTTCAAATTTGGAGTGTATTTATATTAGACACTAATAGGCTCTTAGGCTCTTGTATGTATGTTATGAGAGTTCCCATTTTGATGAAGAATCATATATCATTTGTTTAGGCTTGGTAAGCATTTTTATAATATAATATTATCCAGTTTCAATTGGAAAAAACAATTTATAACTTGATATTTGGAAAATATGTAATGTCCCTCGCTAACACTCATGTTACATGTCACATAAGTCAACATGATATCACATTTAATGTTTTTTAATAATAACACATATAAATGAGATGTATGATATTATAAATCAAAATATAAAATAAAGTAAAATTTGTAATATAAAAAAATTAAAATGTAATATAAGTATAGATAATTTTAATGCTAGATTTTATAAGTACCTATAGATTTGTATTTAATTTCTTTTTAATCCCTTTCAATATTTTATAAATTCAGAGTTACAATATATCTATATTAATTATATAACTATTACATCAACATAAATTCATCTTAACCTTGGATTAATCAAGCACTTAGAGGGATCAAATTTCTTCGGGTGTAATTTTTTTATCATCTAAGATCGATCTAGGCTAGTTGCAGTCTCACTAAACTTCGTAAAACTCATAACTTACGGAAATATGGATATGTAAAAGTAAAATTTTGATATTGTTGTTAAGATATTTATAGATGCATTGTAATGATATTTCTTTATAAATATCATATTTATTAAAAAAAATTATGTGTAAATTTGGTATCTCTCTTTTGACACCAAATTGGTGTATGAGACTCCCTCCGCCCAGCGAGAGAGAGAGAGAGAGAGAAATTTGATTATATTTATATTGTTTTTCCAAGAAAAACAAAACATTATATTTGTTATTTCAAGAGTGAAATCAAAATATACATAATCGAGCCTCATAGTTCCTTTGCACAAACTAAAATCGTCCTCAATCCTTCCCAGTAGCTAACATATCACAATATTCTAGATTTCAAAAACATTTATAACCCAAAACTGACCCTCAAACTATCATAATACTTTTACTACAAAGATGAAAAACATAGTCTCCTAAGACTACTAGCATCAACCTAGCTACATATCATAAAATGGATAAGGATGATTCTAGTAAAGTTAAATCACCCCTGAATTCTTGATAGACTAGAGTACCTTCCTACAAATTAAGAGCATCCTTTGAGAGAGAGTCTATTTTTTATTGAATTCTCTAAAGATATGAAGAAAAGAGATAAAAATAAATCAAGATTTTACCCCCAACACTTTGTTCATTGTAGGGATTAGGGCCAAATTTGTGATTTGGCACTTTCCATTACACCACTCCATTAACATCTTGGAATCCCACAACACCTACAAGTCCCTCAAACCATGAACTACAACAAAGTTCATCAAAATCCAAAGTGAAATTTTTTTCTCTATTATTCGTACATTATCTAGCATCATATTTGATAGTAAATCAATGATGATTTTCTAGAAACAAAAGTGCCCCAATGCCACACAAACTTGGAAATCCTTGGCAAGCTCCAACAAAGTAACCCCATGCTTTTATGAAGTTAATGACTAGTTCCTTAAGAATCTTGACTATCTTTTGTTGAGGAACTTTCCATCCTTCTTTGTAGGAAATCCTGATTTTGTGTGCCACCAAACCAACAACAATGATTCTCTCTTGAAAAATCATTTGGTTTCTACAAAGCCATAGTCCTTAAATAACATAGCAAGGTAAAGCTTTATGTGTCTTAATAGAAGGATCTATCATCCTAAACTCAAAAAAAAATTAGAAGAGAGTTCTTACTCCATTTATTAGGCTCACCCACTATCTATAGAACTTCGTCCTAGACTAACATGGAAAAAGAACAAGAAACAAAGATATGGTCAATGGATTCTTCTTCTACTTTGTAAAGGATGTAACAATTAGGACCATTCCAGTTATGATTTTGACCATTGTCCCATGTGAGAATCAGATAGATCAAGCCAAGTAAAAATTCTAACTTTCAGTGGACATGCTAGCTTCAAACAATTTTCCACCATGATAGAATGTCCCCGGTTAAGTCTTGGCTTATCATAGCTTCATAAACTCATTTAGTAGTTAGAATACCTATGTATTTTTTCAATATCCATTTCAATTTGTCCTCATGATCATTTTAAAGGATTTCTCTATGGTTTAAACAAAGGATATAGTTTGACCATTGTGTTTCCATATTACCATGTATATTTAAATCTTCAACTAAAATCTAGGACTGAAAACCCCCCCGACACCTCTAGTACCAATACATATACTAGCTTTGTTTACCTTGTGCATGTAGTTCATCCTTTTGTTCTCTTAACAATATGCAATTATCACTGCAACCAACCCAAGGGTCATCCCCTATTCTAAGCTTATCACCTCTTCTTATTTTCCATGCAACCCATACTATTATAATGGAGGCACCCTTTATAGATTTTCTCTCAAAACTTATCCACTACTCCAAGGAAAAACCTTTGACATATTTAGATCTCATGGATTTCCTCCATAATCCTTCATTGAAAAAGAATTCCACATGTTGCAATCAAATCCTGATTGAAAACATATTTGTTTTTCAATCCCCACCTTCTTGCCTCTTTTGGCCCAACAATGTTTTACCATTTAACAAGAGTATACCCTCCATTTGCTTCCTTCCCATCCAAAGGAAACTAAATCATTTTTTCCCAATCTTTTCAAGGATGACTTTAGGGACATGTTCAATAGACATCCAATAAACTGGGATGTTTTCTAGTATTGACTTTACAAGGACCAGTCTACCTCCATGAGATAACCATCTATGAAACCAACATAGATCTTTGCCTCTATTTTTTTTTAAAGCCAAAACCAATCATCATACCTATATTCATTTAGTTTCATATTGAAACCCAAATACTGCACTCCTTGGTCAATGGAGCTTAATGGTAGATGAAGGATTTGAGATATCTGATTTTTCACATCAATCCCTAGTTCACTAAAAATCATATATGATTTATTAAAATTTAACTCCATTGCAGTTGTATTTTAATACGATTCCAAGATACCCTTATATAACTTCAATTCCCTTAGAGAGCCATGACTAAAGAGCAATATATCATCTACAAAGAAAATATGAGAGATAAAAATAGAACCTGCCACTCTAATACCTTTGGTAGCACCCACCCTTTTTTCTTCACTTATTAATCTGCTTAAACCTTCAACAACTATTAGGAACAAGAAATGGGACAAGGGACATCCTTGTCTAAGTCCCCTTGAAGCATAGAAAAAATTGGAAGGAGAACCATTTATTAAACAACATAAGAGGTCGAAGAAGCACACCCCAAAATCCAATTAACTTTTTGAAGATTCATACACATTTGAAGAAAAACCAATCTGATGTAAAACCAATTTACCTTATCTTAAGCCTTAGCTAAGTCAATCTTCATCACTATTGTAGCATACTCGCTACTAACCCAACACAATTTATTTTATTACCCATCAACTAAATGCATGCAACAAGACAAAAATGTGTGCAACTATTAGGAATATTTAAAAACATGAATGCAATTCCATTTAACATACATAGCAGCATTAATTCACTAAAGGAACAAAGAAAAATGCACAACAATTAAAACCCATAAATAAAAACAACGAACTGAGATAAAACACTTATCTTTTGAAAACAAATGTGAAATCGACTGCAAAGGACATGCATTCCACCCAACCATAGAATTTCTAGTTCGGTTCTCAACATTAAGTCACCCTCTATTTGGGGCTATGAATCCATAAGAAAGGATGTCTCCTAAGGGTGTTTGTTGTCCATTCACAACCCAAAATAACCCACATCAAGACAATTTCCTACAATCATCCCAATCCACTAGCTCTCTTTCCCATCAACCTACACAACCCAAGGAATGGGATCCCCTTCTTTGTCACACAGTCCCTTAGGCTATCCCACTTCCCTCTAGGGATCCAACACATGTTGGCTAGGAAATCTCTCTTGTTGGGGACTCCAGGAATGCTAGTTGCAAATAGAAAAACTCACAACATCAAGCTCATTGCTTTGGGGTAATTTCTTACACATAAATACCACTTTACAGGCCTAACAACCTACTTCTTCATGCAATTACAACTTCAACAAACTTCCCACAAAACCCATTGTGGTCATCTTCAAGCTCTAACACTCAACGCACTCTTGCCATCCTCAAAAATTGCTTGTAAAAACTGCCTACAACACCCATTCAAAATTCCTTTTACCCATGCACATTAAATCTCACATTCCCTAATTTTGATTGTACTCGGACCCATGCTCTCAATAACTATGTGAGGTGACTTTTCACACCAATTCTCTTACATGTATTCAATGATTGGGGATTTGATACGATCAAAAGGAAAATAGAAGGTTCATACAAAACAATAAGTTTAGAAAGATGGCTTGGGATTAATACGCATGAATAATTCCCCCTTGGACCCCCTCTCTTGTGGAAACTTATCCCCCATGACTCCATATGTGTCCATCTGCAGCTGAAGATACATTTTATTATATTATTTTGATATACAATGTTTACATATTACATCATTGGCTCGCGACTATACATCATATTTGCATTATACATCACTAAACTGGGGATTAAAAAAGGGGATGCTACAACTATTGTTGGCATCTTGTCTAATTTGATTGAACGTTACCCCTCCTAGGTATTTCCTATAGCATCATGGATTTGTCTATTAAAAATAAACCGAAATTGTTCTTCTAAAATCACATTGGACAACATCCCCTTGAGCCTATTTCTTATAATCTTTGAGATGAGTTTGTAAATAATATTACAAAGTGAGATGCTCGCACGGGTGTAGATGGATTGGCAAGTGTCGTGTAAATGGAAGGAAATTTGTAAATGAAGTCTCATGTTCGATTCTCACCCGGACTTACTCGTGCACCATTCTTGTGGGCTGGGTGGTTGCACCTAGGGTTATAGTGGTAGCCGCCTGGGGATCGACCCCGTGTCACGCGAGTATGAGAACCGCGAGTTGCCAATTCCCCCGGTAAAAAAAAAAAAAAAATTACAAAGTGAGATTGACCTGAAGTCCTTGAAGGAATTAGGCTCGCTCTTTTTATGAATTAGAGCAATGAATGTAGAATTCAGGGCCCCCAACACTTTACCTTAATATTTGTATTCATCTGCCACCCTTAAAAGCTCGTCTTCTAACATATCATAAAATCCTAAATAAAACTCCACTATCCAACCATTAGTCGCATGACTATTGGCCTTATTAAAATATAACATGACTCCCTTCAATTCCTCCTCGGTAACTTCTACTTCTGATCTCCCCTTCATGCTTCAATAAAAAAAATATCGGAAAGAGACTAATCACCTTCAAAGTATCTACTATATTTGGAGCTTTTGGATCCTTAAATAGATTTTATAAATGAGCCTTGCTACCTTGATCAATGTCTTCAAAATATCTTACCTTGGAGCCATCTAGGAGACCGATCACCAAAATAGTATTCACATTTTTCCTAAAATTGACATAATTGTGAAAGAACATAATGCTATTGTTCCTTTCTTCTAACTAGATAGATCTACTTTTGAGCCTTCACTCAACCTCCTCTTTGTCCAAAAGTGCCTTTTTTTTGTTCTCAAGTGCCTTTAGAGTGAGCAACTCATCATCATTAAAAATCCTTCTAACATTGCTTTCAAAAAGGAAAGTTATGTTTGCTTCTACCTTCTCTAGGTCTACTTTATTTTTATTTATTTATTTATTTGTGCACCCTATAGATAGCTTTTTAATATGTTTGAGATTAGAAGGAAATTGGAGCATACCTGAATCACCTGAAGAGGGATCATAAACTTCCAATTTCTTCTGACAGACTATCTAAAATCCTCCTCAACTAACCAACCATGATTGAAATTAAAAGGAGTTGGTGGTTTTCTATCCTCCTTGTCAATTTGTAGGAGGATGGATATATGGTCAAATGAGCCTCCATAACCCACCCAAGACTTGTATATTTCAACATACTCCATAATATTTTCTACCATTAAGAATATGTCTATCCTTTTTTAGATGCCTTCTCTTCCCCTCCTTGAGTTCCACTAGGTTGGGACTAATTGGACATGCTCTATGTTAATTAAGTTTGATTCTTAAAATAAATGGATGAAATAGTCTATCAAAGGTTTAAATCTTACCACTTCTCCCCACACCTCCCTTGAAGAAAGAGTTAGATTCAAATACCCTCCCTTGAAGAAAGAGTCAGATTCAAATACAAATAGGTTATCCCCTTTCAGGGTATCCTTCTCTTTGAGTTGATCCCCAAAAGGCCTTATATCCCCATAAAGCCTTTATATGTTAACTATTTAGAAAACTTTCCCTAATTCCTTGGCTTATTTTTCTAGAATGATACCTACAACACAAATTTGAGTTGTGATGGCATTCATACTTAAGTTCCAACCTATCAACAACCCCCTCACAAACCCCCCACATCGATGGAGCATAAATTCCAATTCTTAATCAATGAGAATAGGATATCAATAGTTTTTATCCTGAGACACATAGTTTCGTAGAAAATAATTACATTAGTATGACATATGGAAAACAATTTTCTAAGGGCTTGTTGTTTATAGGAACCCCCCACCCCTCTCACATTTAGGAGGATAATGATCATCATGTCACCTTCCTAAAGGTTTTTCCTACTCTAAGAACCCCACTAATGCTCGTCTATTTACCTTTCAAAACTTCCTTAGATGCTATGGATTTAGCTTTGGAAATGTTATACTTCCTTCCTATTGTCAAAGGTTTATTAGTTGATAGTGTTAATCCACCTTCAATAGCCCTATTTTCCTCCACCTCAAGTGACTTGCAAGATCGAAGCTAGTAATTGGAGGACAAAGGAACCCTAAGATTCTTCACCTTTGTAATGTCCCTTTCCAAATAGGAGCTCCAGAGAGGAGGATTAATGGTCTAAATCGCCCTGTTAGACTATAGCCAGGGCCAAAGAGGGGTAAACAAGGTTACTAGAGGTCACTCCAGTCACAGGCGTTATATTCGGAAAGTGACATTGAGATAAAAAGGGTTAAAAATGCTTTAAGTCATTATGAGCTAAAAATAGAAGTCAACAGTGAATTAGGGTTTCAGCAGTGATTTAGGGTTTTGGAAGTCAACAGTGAATTAGGGTTTCAACATGATTTAGTGTTTTGGAAGTCAACAGTGAATTAGGGTTTCAGCATGATTTAGGGTTTTGGAAAGCTATAAAGGAAGGGTCAGCGACCTAATTCATCATTATGCAGATTATGACTTGTCATTGAGGAGAAGAGGCGCATCTCAAAAGAGATAGTTCATTGTATTCTAGGAGGAAGACACCAGTTGGCTGATTTCGGTGTTGAAAGACACACCATAGTCACCGGGAAGATCATCCAGGTCTTCCATCATTCTTCATTGATTCCGTAGTGCTCCCATATTATGAGTATTATCTTTTAGTTGCTTATTCATATTCCGACTAAGATCCTTTTGTCTTTTGATCTAGCCGAGTGTTGTTATTTAATTCAGCCTTTGTTGCTTATTTGTATTCCGGCTAAGATCCTTTGTCTATTGATCTAGTCGAGTATTGTCAATTTATTCAGTTGCATTCGGCCATTTTGTAATCCACAGAGATATCATCATACAAACTTTGCAGTCCTTTGTCGCGTTTATTATTTGTATGATCATTTATATGTTGTAAACCTTTGATCCTACACACACATTAGTAGTGTTTACTAGACTAGCCAAGTCAGGAACATTACAACCTTATAGAGATTAACATTTTCCTCTTGAAAAGACTTCCCCTCCTTCTTTGAGAATGATGTTTCAATATAATCATGTGACCGGGGAGGAAAGTTTTCAAAAACTCTAAAGTCCTTGGAGGAATTAGGTTTCGGTGATGCATTTTCCCTAATTGCAAATCTATCTTGACCTATGGCTTGGGCCAAAGGAGAAGAAATATTTTCATAAGTGGAAGGAAAGTGTAGAGAGTCCAAAGGAGACACCATACCTTGTGAGAGTTATGGTCCACTTTGAGCCAGAGTGGCTTAGTCATTATTTGTAGAGGAATGAATTGCATTGTCCTTTAAATTGTGTAGCTTCTCTCCCAAATAAATGGGATCATCATCCTTTCCACATACATAATTTGTCTCTAAGGGCTCTCGTTCCAGTGTTCTTTTCACCCATATCTTCTTCTTGGAACCTAGTTATTGTTAGTAGGATAGTCTTTCCAAAGGTGGTCCACTTCATGATGGGATAAGCACCTGAAGGGCATCTTCCAATAGTATAATATTTGAGTGATTGTCCCTAAAACACAATCAATCTCCATTTTATTCTACAAACCTTCTCTTAAAGCCAATTCGATTAGAACACTAATAACCCATTTATTCGAGCAATGTCAAAAATATTCATCTAGAGCAATGAATTTCCCTAGCAAATTTGCAATGGCCATTTAGGTCCCTTTAATCTAAAGTTGTAGAGGAAGGTTAAGTAGAAGTACCTAGATATGTTGAATTACCATTGGTTCACTTTAAGGATCAGAACCGTGTTTTAAGGACAAGGATGGAGGATCCCCATGATCATTTCTAGGACAAGATAATGTCTACATCCTTTGCATTTTGAAATTCAAAACAAATCTGACCTTTAACTAGAATGTGGAACTTAGGAGTATAACCTAACTAAGGCTTCCAAATCACCTCCAACTAGCACGCCAAGGAGTCGTTCTTGACCACTTTTCCCATGAAGATGTCGACAATTGCCACTTTCATCAAGTCCTCCACCATTTCCATCCTAATATCATGCACTAACACCATTTTTACCTTCCCAAACCCTGCCTTAATACACTTCTATTTACGAGGATGACAACCTGAGTTAATAACATCTAATTGAATTGTAGACTTGAATAACCTAAATTTTCTAGAACACATGGAGTCGTGGGAAATGAGGGTTGAAATAAATGGTCTTTTGGTGTTATCTGTGAGTTCTCCTTAATATTCTGGACCAAAATGGCCCCACTCTCCTGGTTCCATCCGGCACTAGATCTGAACTATCCACTACAGCTACATATGCTTTCACACAAACACTAATTTTCACATCTCCAAACCTCCAATATTTTCTTATGGGTACAGAAAATGACTAGAGATTCCAAGACATCGTTCTCCCCATAATCGAGGAGCTCTTCCTAGATCCACTTAGCATAAGGTAAACGATATAACTCACCTCTTCCTAGATAACTTCAAAAGGTTTACAAACCCTTCTTTTCATTAAAAAATTAAAAAAAAAAATCACACTTTTATATGCCTCCAATGGAATCATCAAGAGCATCTCTAGTTGCTCCGTGAAGTCGGGAGATTTGGGACAGCTGCATGTTTGCAAGGTTAATCTATGGATGAGATTTCTCTTTCTTATTTTTTACATCTCTCTTTTCAATAATTAAATTTTTAGACTCGCTGTAAAAAACATCGCTCTGGAATATGAAGGATTCATCTTGGTCAAAAATTTCAATATCAAGTATGTCCATTAGGCGACTATACTGGATCACATCTTCGGGCTGATCAAGGTTGTGGAATACGCTATCTAGATCAGTCTCAAGTTCCATTTTATCACTCTCAATTTCGAGCTCTTCTGCCTGCCCTACAATTTTTTTCTCTTCTTCTTCACGGGAAGCTTGTGAGAACTATCAATTTTAGCGCGAGGAGGGTTGTTATCTCCTCCTTCATTTGAAGAATTTTGGGTTTCTTCTTATTGGGGTGGGTTGTTGGAGTGATGCTTTGTGATGTTGTACTTTTGGGAGTGGTATCCAGGGATTGAACACTCTTCTCACCAGGGCCTTTTCCATGTTGCTTGCACAATTCAATGGTGCTCTACAATGTGTCTAGGTTGTCGGCATCAGAACCAAGAGTGTTGTCGTCGGTGTCTCTGTTTTCGCTCAGGTGTCTCTAGAAAAAAGAATTACTGAGGCCAACTGCAAGTAAATGTTCTAAAAATTTTCCATTAGGATCAAACCCTCTTATCCTTTCAGCATATCTTAGGTTCAAGTTGTTGAAAACCTCATAAAAACCTCATAAAAATAGTGGAAGGCCTTGTGCCTCCACAAGGCCTGGTATCAGAAGGTTACTGGGTCGAATTCCAAGTTTACCTTCTTGGACAGAGACAGTTTTGGAAACATACAGCAATGCGCTATCGCGAAAACCAAGTAGGATGACATATAAATTTTCTTCTCCTTTTTGAAGTTTGACAATTGGGAACAGATTTCAAGGGAAATTAGCTTCCACCAATCAAAAATGGCTTGTTCCTTTACTGTGAAATACAAAATATAAAGAACCATGTGGGAAATAGTTGTTGTGGATTCTTGTCCTGTTATTCTTGTAAACAGCCAGGCAATTTCCCGGAATGTATTTCTAAATGAACTAACCTGCAAGCTTGTGATATCTTCAGGCACTGCCATTGGGACTTCCAAGAACTCAGGCAAGAGGTCCAACCCGTTATCATGCTTTCTTAGGAACTGCTTGGAATCTTCTCCTATGAACGTCAATGTTGGCTCTGACAATATTAACATCTGGTGGACGACCTGAGGTGACAAAGAAACATGAGAGTGGTCTTAGAGTGGAATAATTATTTGGCATGAAATATATTTATCGACACACCAAGAGACCATCACATTACAATCAAAAACTTCAGGTACACAGCCTGCACGAGCAATTCCAAAGGTCCAAATTATTTTGTTCTAGGTGGAAGGGGATGAGTAGTAAGAATATGCCCTGGACCACCGGAAGTTCTGGTCCTCGCACCCAAAGATGTTCACTGTATCTTCACAGAACTGTTGTCGAGCTGGTGCCATAAGTTTATGAGAACGTCTTTTTTCTCCAGACGATGCTTGAAATGAACAGTTGGAGGGAATAATATAACCCTCTGCAAATGTTGGTTCAATGCATGTGAATGGGAAATCTCCTCAAGCCTTTCTCTCATTAATGGCAATCTCTATGGGTGTTGCATGATGAGTTGTTAGTAGTAAATATTACTTATTGCATACTTAGAAGTGCGAAGGTGGCAGGTATGACGAAGAGCAATTAAGGATTGGAGGTTTCGTGAATGCACCAACTCGACGACGCGTGAACGACATTCCATGATGTTTAAAATTAACACTCGAAAGGGATAATATAACCCTCCAAAAATCTTGGTTTAATGTGTATTAATGGGAGATCTCCTCGATCCTTTCACTCATCAATGACAATCTATACGGTTCCTGCATGATGAGTTTTTAGCATTAAATCTTACTAATTGCATATTTAGAAATAAGACCTTATATATATATATATATATATATATATATATATATTAATGTTCTCATAAACAATTTTTTATTATAAACAAGTGTGAAGGTGACGGAGATGGGGAAGAGCAAGTAAGGAATGGCCAAGTATGAAAAGCGATCGGATGGGTTTCATAATAGGGTTACAGGGGATCCTCATGAGAGGTGAGTGTCTGACGGTCAAATTGTATGTCTCGGAATGGAAGAGGGCATGGTGGGGCAGTTCAACGATCGGTTTGTATATTTGTGGAATTCTAGGAAAGTGGCTAAGTATGAAATAGGGAAACGGTCGGTCAGTCTCATTTTCAGAATTAAGGATTGAAAATTTCATGAATGGGCCAACCCGATGATGCGCGAACGACATTCCATGATGTTTTAAATTAACACTCGGAAGGGATAATATAACCCTCCGCAAATCTTGGTTTAATGCGTAATAATGGATCATCTCCTCAAATCTTGGTTTAGCATTAAAGCTTATTAATTGCATACTTAGAAATAAGACCTTATATGTGTGTGTGTGTGTGTGTGTGTGTGTGTGTGTGTGTGTGTTTATAAACAATTTTTTTATTATAAATAAGACACTTATATAT
>ML777831.1:546557-594783 GCA_009831015.1 Picea engelmannii | reverse complement strand
ATGGTTAAATTATATGTCTTTATAATATATATATATATATATATATATATTAATGTTTTTATAAACAATTTTTTATTATAAACAAGTGCAAAGGTGACGGGGACAGGGAAGAGAAAGTAAGGAATGGACAAGTATGAAAAGCGGTCGGATGGGTTTCAAAATAGGGTTACAGGGGATTCTCAAGAGAGGTGAGGGCCCGATGGTTAAATTGTATGTCTTAGAAATTTTGGCTGCAAAAGATATAAAACAGAAGAGGACATGATGGGGTAGTCCATCAACCAGTTTATATATTTGCGGAATTTCGGGTGCTTTTTGCAGGTCGCGGAACAATGGAAGGGTAATATTGAGCCCACCTATCTGGGAACTCGCAATCGAAAAAGTGGCTAAGTATGGAATAGGGAAACGGTCGGTCGGACTCGTTTTCGCTAATATATTGAAATTTGTAATAAATATCCCATTACCTGGCAATATCTTTTCTACATGTATATCGCGGAATTTTGGGTGTTGTTTGCAGGTTGTGGAACAATGCAAGGGAAATCTTGAACCCACCTGTCTGGGAACCCGCAAGCGAAAAAGTCGATAAGTATGGAATAGGGAAACGATCGGTGGAATTCGTTTTCGCTAATAGATATCCCATTACCTAGCAGGATATTTTCTGCATGTTTCTGGACAAGTTGTGTAGGGACAATTATTATGACTATCTCCTCAAGGCATGGTTAGTTGTTAGCATTAAACCTTAGTTATTGCATACTTGGAAAGAAGTACGAAGGTGGCAGGCACAGGAAACAACGATTAGGAATTAGATATTTCGTGAACACACCAACCCGACGATCCGCAAAAGAGATTCGAAGAAATGGCCAAGTATGGAAAGCAAACGAACAGGCTTCAAAATGGGGTGACAATAGTTCCACAGGAGACGTGAGGACCTGATGGTCAAATTGTAGGTCTTGAAACTTTTGAGTGCAAACTGTGTAACATGGAAGAGGGTATGGCGTGGGAGTCTGACAATAAATTTGTATATCGCGGAAGTCATGGTGTTGTTTGCAGGTCATGAAACAATGGAAGTGCAATCTAGAGCCCACCTGCTTGGGAATCCGCGATCAGAAAAGTGGCTAGGTATGGAATGGGGAAGTAGTCAGTTAAAGTCACGATATAAAAGCATGAGTCCAAATGTGAACCCGTGAGTCTGCCAACCCGCACAGTTAGACATTTTTATAAAAAAATGACTAAGTAACCAGAAAGAGAAAGTAGAGGGGAAAGAGAAACGAGAATTTGGTTAAGTATAGAAGAGGGGAAAGAAGGGATAATATACTCAAATCTGTAATAGATATCTCATTTCCTGGAAAGATATTTTCTGCATGTTTCTGGAGAAGTTGTATACTTATTGCATATACTTGGAAAGAAGTGTGAAGGTGGCGGGCACAGGAAACAATGACTAGGAATTGGAAATTTCCTGAACCCGCCAACCCGATGATCCACAAAAGAGATTCCAAGATATGGCCAAGTGTGGAAAGTGGTCAGACGAGCTTCAAAATAGGGTTACAAGGGTTCTCGAGGAGACGTGAGGCCCCGACGGTCAAATTATATGTATCGAAACTTTTGACTACAAAATGTGTAACACGAAAGAGGGGATGATGTGGGAGTCCGGAAGTCAATTTGTATATTATGGAAGCCGGGGTGATGTTTCCAGGTCAAGGAAAAATGGAAGTGCAGTCCGCCTGTCCAGGAACCCGCAAACGAAAAAGTCGGTAAGTATGGAATAGGGAAACAGTTGGTGGGACTCGTATTCGTTAATATATTGATATTTGTAATAGATATCCCATTACCTGGCAGAATATTTTTTGCATGTTTATGGACAAGTTGTGTAGGGACAGTTAGTATGATTGTCTCCTCGAGGCATGATGAGTTGTTAGCATTAAACCTCAGTTATTGCATACTTGGAAAGAAGTGCGAAGGTGGCAGGCACAGGAAACAACGATTAGGAATTGGAGATTTCGTGAACTCGCCAACCCGATGATCTGCGAAAGAGATTCCAAGAAATGGCCAAGTATGGAAAGTGGACGCAGGGGCTTCAAAATGGGGTGAAAATAGTTCCCTAAGAGACGCGAGGACCTGAAGGTCAAATTGCAAGTCTCAGAACTTTTGAGTGCAAATTGTGTAACACAGAAGAGGGTATGATGTGGGAGTTCGGCAATAAATTTGTATATCACGAAATTCTAGGTGTTGTTTGCAGGTCACGGAACAATGGAAGTGCAATCTAGAGCCCGCCTGCCTGGGAATCCTCGATCGGAAAAGTGGCTAGGTATGGAATGGGAAGTGGTCGGTCGGAGTCACGATATAAAAGTACAAGTGCAAATGTGAACCCGTGAGTCCGCCAACCCGTGTAGTTAGACATTTTCGGAAAAATGACTAAGTAACAAGAAAGAGAAAGTAGAGGAGAAAAAGAAACAGGAATTTGGTTAAGTATAGAAGAGGGAAAATAAGGGCTAATATATTCAAATGTGTAATAGATATCCCATTTCTTGGCAATATATTTTTTGTATGTTTCTGGAGAAGTTGTATGCTTATTGCATATACTTGGAAAGAAGTTCGAAGGTGGAGGGCACAGGAAATAACGACTAGGAATTGGAAATTTCCTGAACCCACCAACCTGACAATATGCGAAAGAGATTCCAATAAATGGCCAAGTGTGGAAAGCATTCAGACGAGCTTCAAAATAGGGTAACAAGGGTTCCCGAGGAGATGTGATGCCTCAACAGTCAAATTGTATGTATTGGAAATTTTGAGTGAAAAATGTGTAATACGGAAGAGAGGATGATGTGGGAGTCTGGAAGTGAATTTGTATATCACAGAAGTCGAAGTGTTGTTTGCATGTCACGGAAAAATGGAAGTGAAATTTAGAGACCGCATGGGCGAGAACCCGCGACCGAAAAAGTGACTAAGTATGGAAAGGGGAAGCGCTCAATCGGAATCGCGATATAAAAGCATGAATAAAAATGTGAACCCATGAATCTGCCAACCCACACAGTAAGACATTTTTGGAAAAAATGACTAAGTAACCAGAAAGAGAAAGTATAGGGGAAAAAGAAAGGGGAATTTGGTTAAGTATAAAAGAGGGAAAATAAGGGGATAAAAGAGTGGGAAAATAGAAAAGTGGAGGGAAATTTTTGTAAGCGGGAATTGGTCTCAAACAAGCCCCATTGTTGCAAAACCATCATTTTCTAGTCCAATATCTTATCCACTTACTCGTTTTCTATTGTGTTTGTACCATTAAAAAGGGTGTGATCAAATGCTTTGTTGAAGATTTGTTTTTATTGCAACTTGTGGGAGTAATTGTGTTCTTAATACATTCTTCCATGACTTTGACATATTAACTTAAGTATTAAATTTCTTTCATGATGGGTTGTTAGCATTAAAGCTTAATAATTACATGTCTAGAAACAACAATGATGATCTTGAATTTTAATATTGTGGTTGATTTCATAGTCCCATTTGACTACAACCACCATAGATCAATTTTATTTTATTTTTATTCACGAAGAATAAATTTGGTAATTTCATTAATAAATTAAAGCATGCTCAAATAGAGGCAAGGGGATGGACAACTAATAAAATGTTTCCTTTTGGAGTAAAGGAATCAAGGAAGCGAAAGGGAAATAAGAAATCATTTGCTCAGCAAGGTTGAGATGAAAATGAAATTTCTAGGGCAGGGCCCCGACTGTCGCATCGTGAATTAGTATTGCTATGTTCTATCTGCATTACGAATAGAATTGAATGTTGGTTTGAAACTATCTGAAAAATATTTTTGTTTCCATAGAAGCCTGATGGGATCGACACAATGCATTGTCATATAATTGTTCAATGCTCCATATTAGATCAAATTACTTGAGCCAATACAATATTCAAGAACTACGAGACTATTGAACCATGCTAATGAGAAGAGGTGTTAAATCAAGTAAAGAAGAAGCAACCAAGATTCCAAGGCAAATTTTTAATAGTAAATCCATAAAAAAAAAATATCGGGCAGTGTAAATCTATCCATAGAAATTGAACTGAGTTCTTTGCACTGAAACATCGAACATATTTGTCATAAATATAGGTACATGAACTACAAAAAAAAAACATGCATACAATTCTGTGTTTTTCCTCTAGTGGGACAACATGTAGGAGCCATTGAGATGCTCTTCAACATGCATACAAAACTCATTACCATGATTTTTTTTAGGAATTCCTTGCATTATTCTCCTAGGAAGGTCAATGTTCGTTGTCGCAATCTCAACATATTGCGGAAGACCTGAGGCGACAAAGAAACAGGAGAGTGGTTTCGTAGTGGAATAATCCTTTGGCTTGAAGCAGGTGAACAACACTCCTGCTCCTGAAGCTGGCGAACTGGAGACATTGCAATGCACCACTGAATTGTACAAATAACAGGGAAAAGGCCCTGACAAGAAGAGTTTCCAATCCACGATCACCACTGCGAAGAGCACAACATCCTGCAACATCACTCCAATGGCCCACCCCAACAAGAAAGCAACCCAGAATTTTTCAAATGCAGGAGTACATAAGAACCCATCCTCGCAGTAAAATTGATAGTTCTCACAAGCTTCCCATGCGGAAGAAGACTAAAAATTTTGTAGGGCAAGCGAAAGATCCTGAAACTGAAAGTGAGGACACACCAAGAGACCACCTCCTCACAATCAAAGACTTCAGGGACACAGCCTGTACGAGCAATTTGAGAGGTCAAATTAATTCGTTCTGGACGAGAGGGGACCAAGAGACCCCCTCCTTACAAGCAAAGACTTCAGGGACACGGGCTGCACGAGCAATTCAAGAGGCCCAAATTAGTCCATTCTGGGTGGAAGGAGATGAGTAGTAGGAATATGCCTTGCACCAGTCAGAGTTCTGGTCCTCATCCCTAAGATGTTAATTCTATATCCAGAGAACAGGAGAGTGGTCCCACAATTGAATAATTATTTGGCTTGAAATATATCTCTGGGAAAATCAAGAGACCATTTCCTTACAGTGAAAGACTTTCGCCCTGACCAGACTAATTTGGACCTCTAGAATTCCTACTCTCGAGGTGCAAAGCAGCTATTATGTTCAACGTCGATTCTTTTCTAAAACCCCTTCCTTTGGTCTTGTTAGGGCCTCCATCGTCGAGCCGAGAAGTGCCCCCCATTATGGTTGATTTAAATTTGGGTGTAGGAGTGGGAACAACATCTTCATTGCCATCAGCCATCATCGTATCATCATCCATCAGATCATCTTCTTTTGGCTCAAAATCGACCGCATCAACCTCTATGCCAGCCATCAACGCAGGCGGGCGGGCTATCTAAGCATGCAGGGTTGCCTTGGAATTATTTGGCTTGAAAGATATCTCTCGGTGCACCAAGGGACCATCTCCTTTTTTGCTCCTGGGAAGAGGTAGATGAGTAGTAAGAATATGCCCTAGAGCACTAGAACTTCCGGTCATCATGCTCGAAGGTGTTTACTATATCTAGACAGAACTGATGTCGAACTCCTGCCATAAGTTAACGATAATGTTCGTTTTCTCCGAATTATGTTTGAAATGAACATTCATAAGGGATAATATAACCCTCCACAGATTTTGGTTTAATGTGTATCAATGGTAGATCTCCTCGATCCTTTCATTGATCAATGACAATCTCCATGGTTCGTGCGTAATGAGATGTTACCATTAAAGCTTACTAATTGCATATTTAGAAAAAAGTGCGAAGGTGGTGGTGATGGCGAAGAGCGATTAAGGATTAGATATTTCATGAAGGCGCCAACCAAACGATGTGCGAAATAGATTGCATGATTCTTGAAATGAACACTTGGAAAGGATATCACAACCCTCTGCAAATCTTGGTTTAATTCGTATTAATGACAAATCTGCTCCAGCCTTTCGGACATTAATGACAATCTTAACGGTTCATGCAAGATGAGTTATTATCATTAAATCTTAATAATTGCATATCTAGAAAGAAGTGTGAAGGTGGCAGGGATGGTGAAGAGCGATTAAGCATTGCACATTTCGTCGACTTGCCAACCTGCAAAAGAGATTCCAAGAAATGGCCAAGTATGGAAAGCGGTCGGTCGGGCTTCAAAATAGGGTCACAAGTTATACTTAGGAGACGTGAGGGGTCGATGGTCAAATTGTATGTCTATGAACTTTTGACTGCAAAATGTGTATCATGGAACAGGGCACAATGACAGATTTCAGCGATCAATTTGTATATCGCGGAATTTCAGGTGTTGTTTGTAGGTCGTGGAACAATGGAAGCACAATGTTGAGGAAGCCCGGCTAGGAACCGACAATGGAAATAGTGGCCAAGTATGCAATGGGTAAGCGGTTAGTTGGACTCGTGATATAAAATCATGAGATATACTCAGAACAGGGCATATTGACAGGCTTGAAAACAGGGCCAAAAGTTCTACTCAGGAGACATGAGGGCCCGATGGTCAAATTGTATGTATCCCAACTTTTGATTGCAAAATGTGTAACATGGAACAGGGGACAATGATGGACTTCGATGGTTAATTTGTATATTGTAGAACTTCAGGTGTTGTATATAAAAGCACGAGACATTCAAAAAAACGACTAAGTAACCAGAAAGGGAAAGTAAACTAGAAAAAGAAAAGGGAATTTGGTTGTCAATTTGTAGATCGGGGAAGTGTGGGTGTTGTTTGTAGGCAACAGAACAATGGAAACACAATGTTGAGCCCACCTACCCGGGAACCCGTGATCCAAAAAGTTTGTTGAATATGGAACGAGAAATTGGTCGGTCGGACTCGTGATATAAAACTATCAGTGAAATCTGAACATGTGAATCTGCCAACCCACACACCTAGACATTTTCCGAAAAAACGACTAAGTAACTAGAAAGGGAAAGCAGAGGGAAAAAAGAAAGGGGATTGCAATTTTTGGAAGCGGGAATTGGTGTAAGAAAGCCCCATTGATGGTCTTAACAGTAACTATGAAGTGCATTAAACAGGTGAACAAGCTCTTCAATCAAGGAATAGATAAAGCGAGCCATGTTTAAAGTTTCCAGGATGTGTTTGCATAAGAGAAACATCGAAAAGCGACAAGAAAATCAATTTTGGGATTTTTAAGTAAAATTATTGTATTGTCAAGTTCACCGTAAGTATAACAATGACGAATTTGAATGTTAAGACAAATTTTAATTTTAATTTTATGTGGTTGATATGATAGTTCCATTGGAATTCACATAGTATATATCCTTTTATTTCAAAATATTCTTGGAGATGAATTTTGTTAAGTTCATCGATCAAGGAAAAGTGCTAAAACGAGCCACATACTACATTTGCATCAGAGAGCTTATATTAAAAGGCAAAGTAGGTCCTGTATATTCTTTAAGATCATAGAAAAACCACCAAGATCTTGAATGTATCATTAATTTTCTAGAACGAAGCATACAACCAAGAGCCAAGTAAACACCAAATGTATTGAAAGTCGAGGCACAAGGCAACGCATGAACATAGAAGGCGCCAAGTGAGATCCCATAAGGCTCTATAGAGCAGTACGCATCGACCTATGCATCAAACAATTTGATATAAAAAAAAACACATGTGGCATTGGTTTTCTCTTACATCTGGTATATGTTCCCATGAGAAAATAATCAGGCCCATGAGATATGAACAAAAGTCCGCCAAACACAAGACAACAAAAAACTAGTGGAGATTCAACATTGTATCCCAGCGAAAACCAAACCGCCAAATGGGGAACAAGAAACTTGCCGATTACTATTTTACCATGAAGCAAGATCACTATGGGCATTTGCTTCTGATAGTGCCATGTTCTATCACTACCAGTTTTAATAATGCCAAATTTCCAATATTTTTGGAAATGACTAATGGTTCCACCCAGAGGAGCAAGCCATTTCGACGATTCTAAGGATGGGCCTGATTTATTCACATTTGGATACTTTGTATGGGGTTTGTCCTCATGCTTCCCATTTATGGACTAAACAATCTTATGCGCTTGTACATCAACAATAAATTCACCTACTTGTATGAATTTCAATGCCTGAACTCCCAAATCCCTATAGGGAGTTGTAACACCCTGTTTCCCCCAATTTGTAATTAATCATAAAATAAGAATTGCCAAGCTAATGCATGAGGACAATGTAAATGTATTATTGTTTGAGTTGCCAATAACTGACTGTGGGGGTGAAGCCTTGAAAGTGATGGCCATGATATCACTAGAGGAAGAATTTGAAAACTATAAGAGAGGGTTCATTATGACAAATAACCCCAAATTTCCCTTGATGAGGATGACAACCTCCTTTGGATCCCAAGGAGAGAAATCAGTTAATGAAGAAAGGACCAGTGGTTGAATTATCAACCACCCCCATGAATGGAAACATGGGTTTTCAGCCCGAAGTACTGCAGGGACTTGCAGACCTGAGCTTCCTTCTGACAGAAGGAACAAGATAGGTCGTAAAACCTTCCAAGGTAAGAGGGATACACACGGGAGAGGAGACACTAGACAAAAGAGAGCGTAAGCTCGCAAGGGAGATGCGCAGAGCTCTTTAGCTAGTCACGAACTGAAGTTTGCGAGCTTTATGCCAAGGAGCATCTAAGAAACCTTGCCAAGGCCATAATCGAGAGAGAAAGCTCTAAGTTACAGAGAACATGACCCAAATAGAAGCGAAAATGGAGGAAGAACCCTCGAGAAGTGTGAGAATTCCCTGGTGATATCATGGCTTGGCACGGGGTGGCCAGAGTGCTAAGAATGAATGCCTCTATGCCTATGGTCGGGTGGAAGGACGAACACCCATAGTTAGTTTGTTGGCGGCAACCTGTAATAGATAAGCGATCTCCTGCCCTATGTAATTTAGCTATAACTGTGTATGAATTGGTTATACTGCGAATGTTTTCAGGAATGTGCATGATTTCTTAATGGATATATTGCATCCCTTCTATTTATGCTTGGTTGTATAATTAGGCAAGTAAGAAATAATATGGATAGGACGTGTTGTATACTCGTAAATGCTTGTGTCATGTGGTGGCATAAGCTAGAGTCACGAACTGTGAGTTCGTCGACCTTAGGCGTAATTTCATGTACGCAGGTCTACTCTCTTAGTCATTCTAAGTCCCTTGGAGGACGGAGTTTGTTAAGTTCAAGAGAGGTAGTGCAGATATGCACAGGCTATCTGTGAGGCAAACAGAAACCCAGAACCCCTTAAGTCCTAGACTTGATGAAGGAGAACAATAGTTGTGCCGAAGATCCCTTTAGGTGTTAAGTCCAGGAGAAAGAGCGTAACGCTCTTAAATCCTTCATAACTGACAAAGCTCAGGAGGGATAGCGAGAAGTTCAAGTAACGAAAGGGAGTATTCCTTCATTTGGAGGATGGATGAACAAGATCCTTTCAGGAGGGTATGAGGTCTGTCACGACCGTTAGATTTGAAGAAGGAGCGTAAGCGTTAAACGCCTCGAATCCTTTAGTATTCGCAAGTTCGACGAACATCGATAGCCGCAAGCCGTTGGATCAAGCGAAGTTGCAAGGAGGATAATGGTGGGAGCCATTCCACTCCCAAAGCCTAGGAAGAATGGGAGTCATCAAACTAGAAAAGATATGAACCGTTGGTTCATTTCGCGGAATCGGATATCGGGAGTTGAGAGGACAAAGGTCCTTAGTTTCCAAAGTCGTGACATGCAAAATCGTGATTCAATCACAACCATAGATCGTGGGAGGATCTGGACCATCTGATCAGAGTCTAGGCAGGCGATAACGTGCATGAGGAGGAGATCAGATCTAAACCGTTGGATCTGAACATGTGGATCGACAATCATTAGATCCGGAGAAAGGTGCACGAGAGAAGTTCTGAAACTTTCAGAACAGTCCATCATTCGAAGGATAGGTGGTAGCAGATCAGGGGTGTTCGTGGAACCGGACACCGTCAGATCTGAGGTGAAGACAAGAGCAAGATCGTGAAAGGAGAACCCACGAAATAATCAAGACCGTCCGTCGGAAATGACGCATGGAGAGTGATCAACGTTTCACTGACTTGTACATCAGAGAAGTCAAAGGGTAGAGCTCTAGGAACTCATGATACGTGAAATCATGACATGATCTGAGCTATCCATCGGAAGGGACATGCGGTGAAATATCAATATTTCGCTGATTCGCATGTCATGGATTTCGAAGGCAAGAGTTATGTGAACTTGCGATATGCGAAATCGCGACTTGATCACGGTCATCCATCAAAGAGGGCACATGGCGAGATCTCAACATTTCGCTGACTCGCAGGGTAGAGAAGTCAAAGAAGGAAGTCATGAGAACTCGCGATATGCGAAGTTTCGACGTGCCTTGGAGTTAGGCTCCGGGATGTAGTAAGTGGTCACATGGACGGAGGGCAAAGGAGGGAGCTAATGGCTGTTAGGCCCTTTCAGAACTTGGGAGTTGGAGAAGGTTGGGCGCCTTGCATCAAAAGTTTTGAAGTCGCAAAATGCGACGCGCCGTTAGGTTAAGCTGGTGGTCACAGGTGGTGGTCCCGTGGAGGAAGATACGAGAGGAGCTAGCTAGTGCTAAGCTTTTGTTGGAAATCAGCTACCGGGAGAATTGAGGTGGCTCATTCATAAAGTCCCAATACACGAATTTTCGATGCACCTTTTCATAAGTGTGTAGTCACAACCATGGTCGCGTGGAGCAGAGGCTTGCGCACAGTGCTTAGTCACATAAGAATAATTTCATAGAAAGGTTCTGTGGATTGTTTGTGAGATTCCAGTAGGGAATCGAAGAGCTTCTCCAGCTCAACAGAGTTAAGAATGATCCATGACCAGGAGGTCATACTGGTTCCCGGACCTCCCGAATTAGGAACCATGAATGGAGTTCCTAGCCCATAAGAAAATCATAAAAATATTCTTATGCCTAGTGTGGGTGTGTGACAAATTGGTATCAGAGCATGGTTACAACACTTGGCCTGCTTGGGCTCATGCACAAGTCATATGAAAATATTATTGAAGTACTTTAAGGAAGCATATCATTCCTTTGGGAAATGATAGCCAATCCTATAGGAGTGGGATTATGCTAAAGGACACTAATCTTTAAACTAAAATAGAAATGTGAACGAATGGAAAAGATCCATAGCAGTAATGATTATTGCTTTGATGAAGGGTTAAATCTAGTATAGGTGTATAACCCCTCATAAATAGAGGAATGATTATGGTAACCATTCCCTGGAAAGGGAGAGCATTCACCGCTCTCGGGTTTCAAGTGGAATTAGAAACAAATTTTGTTTCTAAGTACAGGAATTGTTGGACAGGGTTTTTCTAATCAAGCTGATAAATGGAGCTGTAGAATTATAGAGTGATTGAGTGAGAAATCACAGCATCATTCCTTTCTTGGTGGATAGGAAAACTAATCTGCCAGAGTTCTTGTGGGAGGAGGATGATGGCCTCTATCCCTGACTGTGCTGAACAAAAGGAAAAACTCTAGATATAATGGTCAAGACCGATCTTGACCTAAAGATACTCTAGATTTTTGAACTAGGATACTTGGTAAGTCATCCAAATGGTATTAGACATTATTGCTAAAGCTAAGATAAAATGGTTGACTAAATGTTGATCTTGAATGTGGTAAAGGGAGTGTTGGGGCACTTCTAGAATCCCAATGGGTCAAATTGACATCCAGTGGTGGATGGTAGCTATATAGATATAATTGGAAGCTAGTTTGGTTGACTCTGTTACCTTGGGCATGGTTAGAATTGCCCATAATGTATTTATAAGTTGGGTAATTTTCCAAGGAGGTTGAGGCAAGAATGTTTTCTTGCCAGCTACTATAGTATAAAAAGGAAAGTGACCCTGGTTGGTTATTTCCATAAGAGAAGGAAATGTCAGTATGAGTTATGACAGCGAGATTAGTCATGTAAGTGACTTTAATCTCTAACTAAAAGAACATTAAGGACAAAACTAAGCTAGTATGATGAATACTTAGTTGTGTGTGTATGCTTGAGTGCATGGATTTAATGCATTATGAAGCTTCTTGATATGAAGCCTAATACTAATACCAATTAGGTATGAATGATATTAAATGTGCAAGTGATGCACATGTATGATGTAAGAGTATAAGTATACTAAAAGCCCAATATGATTTCCCTGATGAGTGAAACGTGAGGCAAGCACTGCACTTGCCAAGATTAAATGAATACTATGGATGCATAGCTAACTCCATTCTAGGGAGTCATGAAATTTTTGTTCCAAACAATAGCCTGAGGGGAATGTATTCTATTTCCTCAGGAAATACTAATATAATTAGATGAAAGAGTAAATGAGCAAGGATGCTTTGTTGTCATTATAAGAGGAAAATGTTTATTCCTTTGAGGATCACATGAGAATGATTGTAACCAATCATGAGTTGACTGTTTTAAGATAAATATGTATGTAGGCTATGAAATATACCTATGGAAACTGCACACAGGCTTACGATTATAAGTATAGCTAAGTACATCGTGGATGTAAGTTAGCAGAAACCTAGAACATGTGTGGATGCATAATCTAGAATGCATGTCAGAAATGTATGTCTATGTCCCTTAAAGAATGATTATTAACAAGCTGAAGCTAATTCGAGCTTGAGGCCATCACAAATAGTGATGGATGTGCAATAAGGAAGTTGCATGCTAAAGGATTTCCCTGTGAAGAGACTGTGTAAGGACTCTGTCAAAAGAATAGAGCCACAACCCTAATTATTGTTGAGGTTGGGGCAATGGACTACAAAGCCTGTCTATATAAGAACCCTGGATTACATTCTTAAAATAAAATGTGTAGGTGGAAGACTAACAAATGAGTATTGACCACTCTGATAACCGAATGGTAATGTGCAGGATACACAGGTTCATGATTCATTATGAGCAAAAGATTTTTCTATTTAAACATGCTGATGTATCCTAAGAGTTAGGATGAGCCTAACCCAATGATGCTCAGGAAAAGAGCAGAAAGATCACAATAAGAGGTAGATTGCATAAGTACAGGGGGAGAAAAGGAGAAACACTTTCCTCACCCTAAGAACCCTAAATTGTTTAATAGAGTTGTAGGATTAAAAGAGCAGTTGTGGAGACTGGTATAGTTGATAAAAGGCAAGTAAAACCCCCGAGTATGATTAAATAAATAAATGAGTACGTTTAACTGATTAGGCTTGGTTGAAGCCATGATTAAGAAAAGGCAGTGAGGCCTTAGAGATAACTCTACTGGGCTGAAAAGTCTGAGGCGATGTAGAAATAATTTGAAGAAGGGGAGAGCCCTCAATTATTTCCTTTCTGTGCATTATGTTTTCTATGGGATGAGAAAGCTATTACATTGATGAACGAAAATGTTTTGACACCATAGTGATGATGGTTGTAATACTGTGAAAACGATTGAGAACTGTTGTGTTGCACTCATGAAAAAATTAAGGATAGTGTGATGAAGTACATACAGATATGTTGGGACATGTTTGAAAATATTTTATTAATTTAAATGTTATGGTACTTGCATTTTAATTTACATGATGACTAATGTGCCTATGGTGTATGTCATGTGTAGAAAGAAATAATATTGGAACTGTTGAGAAAGACAGTTGCCAATAATGAACAACCTCAAGCAAAGGGTGACCATGGGAAGGTTGTGGTTGAAAGATTGTTGACAGGACTGTGAAAATCCCACTAAAGCACTGTTGATGAGGTAGAGATCAGAAAGAGAGTGCTAGCAGCCAAGAACTGGTATAAAGATATTCATGCCTATGTGGCACAAGGTATGAAGGGATTTGGTAAGAACCCCTTCTGAAATATTTTATTGTCTTAATGTTATGCATGAACTTTGAAAGGCAGTTGTATGCCTTGGATACCCAAGTAAGGTATGATTCGGGAAGGAGAACCTGAATAATGGGGGTATGAACCTCTGGTAGTAAACACCATTTGTAACCATTGGGAGAATTAATGAACCGATATGTCATGAATGCATTGACCAATCAAGGAGTGCTTAAAAGCATTCATGTGAAAATTTGAGTTCTGGTATACCGATTTGGGGTCGTGATCGGCCTATAGCAGGAAGCGTGGTCCTGTTGTAAGAATGAATGAAAACGAATAGGCCATGTGGTGGAGAGGTTGGTTAAGTTCCAACACACCATGGCCAAGAACCTGTCATAAAGTGTGACAAACTTGAAATCAATGCAAGGGTACATTGGGTATGAATGTGGCCACAAATGTTGGTGCATTCATTAAAATCAATTGATATCTGAATCACATTTTGAAAATTTGGTAGGCTGGAATGATGCATAGGTAAGGGATGATGTATCCTTTTGCTTTGAATCCTTGAATAGATGAAATGACCTAGACTGTTAGTATACTTGATTTTCGAAAAAGGTAATGTACACAAAAAACTAACAATTGTTTGGCTGTGTAAAGAATGAAATTGCAGGGAGGAAAGGGTCTTAGATATGGCAGTGTTGTAAGTCCATAAGGAAGACCGATTGCCTGCTGAGCCAAACTGCAAGGAATGGTATTTCCTTTTTGAGAAAGTAATTTAATTGTTAAGTATGCACAATTCTGAAATTGTTGTGATGATGTTGTAAAGGTGCAATAAAATGTATATGCATGGAAAAGCTAACAAGTTGTTTGGTCGATTGAAGTTGAAAGTGCAGGAAGCAAAGGGGTCTTGGATATGGCAGCATTGTAAGCCCATAAGGAAGACCAATTGCCTACTGAGCCAAACCGTTATGGGAAGGAAAGTCCCATAATTATGAATCTGGTTCCTGTGCAGAACAAATATGAAAACAAATCGTGAGATTGGAAAATATGTGGGTGACAGATTTGCAATAAAATTCTGAAAGTTAGAATTTATAATGATGTCTCGTGAATTTTGTATACCTGTGATACAGGTGAGAAGAAAAGACATGTCCAGAAAGGACAGATGAGGGGTGTCAAAGTTGAAGATGATGAACATGGCTACTACTGAGCCACGAAAACCCTGTGATAAGCCATGATCGCCTAAAAATTATTGTGTTGAGGTAACACAAGCCGGAGGTATGCCTTGGCAGAGCAAGTCGGAGGGATGCCTCGACTGTAAGACTCGATAAAGTCTCTAAAATTTTCCTGTGTGAGAAAACCTTGGCAGGGCAAGATGGATTGCTCGAGGGACTGTATAGCAGTGAAGGGGATGCATGAGCCTGGGCCTGGAGGGTGAGTGACCACAAGAAAGAGGAGACCTTAATAATTCTTGTAAACTATTGGGATCATGCACACAGTGGGTAGTTTCCCATGCGGAAAAACCTTGGAAAGGAAGATGAAATCATGATAGCTCTTGTGAACTATTTAATTGGAATCATGCACCCAATGGGTACGTCAAGGAAAGTGATGAGCATGGATAACAAAACTACCATGTGGATACAGATCCACAAACTGCACATATAAGTATTGTGCTAAGATTATGAAATTTTCCTTTTGAATTTTGAACAACAGTAAGATGTTTTCGCACAAAATTGTGATTAATGTGCTTGTTTTCCAAGAATTATTAAAGGCAGATGACGAAGACTAAGATCCTGAAGAAGGACCTAACGGAGGACGAAGGTCAAGACTTCTGAAGTGGTTGAATAAGAAAGGCATGACATGTGTTTTTGAGAAAGAACACCGAGGACGGTGTTCCTTTAAGGGGGAGGGAATTGTAACACCTTGTTTCCCCCAATTTGTAATTAATCATAAAATAGGAATTACCATGCTAATGCATGAGGACAATGTAAATGTATTATTGTTTGAGTTGCCAATAACTGACTGTGGGGGTGAAGCCTTGAAAGTACTAGCCATGATATCACTAGAGGAAGAATTTGAAAACTATAAGAGAGGGTTCATTATGACAAATAACCCCAAATTTCCCTTGATGAGCATGACAACCTCCTTCGGATCCCAAGGAGAGAAATCAGTTAATGAAGAAAGGACCGGTGGTTGAATTATCAACCACCCCCATGAATGGAAACATGGGTTGTCAGCCCAAAGTACCGCAGGGACCTACAGACCTGAGCTTTCTTCTGACAGAAGGAACAGGATAGGTCAGAAAACCTTCCAAGGTAAGAGGGATACACACGGGAGAGGAGACATCAGACAAAAAAGAGCGTAAGATCGCAAGGGAGATGCGCAAATCTCTCCAGCGAGTCACGAACTGAAGTCTGCGAGCTTGATGCCAAGGAGCATCTGAGAAACCTCGCCGAGGCCATAACCGAGAGAGAAAGCTCTGAGTTACAGAGAAAATGACCCAAACAGAAGAGAAAATAGAGGAAGAACCCTCGAGAAGTGTGAGAATTCCCTGGTGATATCATGGCTTGGTACAGGGGTGGCCAGAGTGCTAAGAATGAATGCCTCTGTGCCTATGGTCGGGTGGAAGGATGAACATCCACAGTCAATTTGTTGGCGGCAACCTGTAATAGATAAGCGATCTCATGCCCTATGTAATTTAGCTATAACTATGTATGAATTGGTTATACTGTGAATGTTTTCAAGAATGTGCATGATTTCTTAATGGATATATTGCATCCCTTCTATTTATGCTTGGTTGTATAATTAGGCAAGTAAGAAATAATATGGATAGGACGTGTTGTATACTCGTAAATGATTGTGTCCTGTGGTGGCATAAGCTCAAGTCATGAACTATGAATTCGTCAACCTTAGGCGTAATTTCATGTACACAGGTCTACTCTCTTAGTCGTTCTGAGTCCCTTGGAGGATGGAGTTTGTTAAGTTCAAGAGAGGTAGTGCAGATATGCATAGGTTATCTGTGAGGCAAACAGAAACCCAGAACCCCTTAAATCCTAGACTTGATGAAGGAGCGCAATAGTTGTGTTGAAGATCCCTTTAAGTGTTAAGTCCATGAGAAAGAGCGTAACGCTCTTAAATCCTTCATAACTGACAAAGCTCAGGAGGGATAGCGAGAAGTTCAAGTAACGAAAGGGAGTATTCCTTCGTTTGGAGGACAAACGAACGAGATCCTTTCGAGAGGGTCTAAGGTCTATCACGACCGTTAGATTTGAAGAAGGAGCATAAGCGTTAAACGCCTCGACTCCTTTAGTATTCATAGGTTCGACGAACATCGATAGACGCAAGCCGTTGGATCAAGCGAAGTTGCAAGGAGGATAACGGTGGGAGCCATTCCACTCCCAAAGCCCAGGAAGAATGGGAGTTGTCAACCTAGAAGAGATCTGAACCATTGGTTCATTTTGCGGAATCGGATATCGGGAGTTGAGAGGACAAAGGTCCTTAGTTTCCAAAGTCGCGACATGCGAAATCACAATTCGATTGCAACCGTAGATCGTGGGAGGATCTAGACCATCTGATCAGAGTCCAGGCAGGCGAGAATGTGCATGAGGAGGAGATTAGATCTGAACCGTTGGATCTGAACACGTGGATCGACAATCATTGGATCCGGAGAAAGGTGCACGAGAGAAGTTTCAAAACGTTCAGAACCGTCCATCATCCGAAGGACAGGTGGCAACAGATTAGGGGTGTTCGTGGAACCAGACACCGGAAGATTCGAGGTGAAGACAAGAGAAAGATCGTGAAAGGAGAACCCATGAAATAATCAGGACTATCCGTCGGAAAGGACACATGGCGAGTGATCAGTGTTTCACTGACTTGTACATCAGAGAAGTCAAAGGGTAGAGCTCTAGGAACTCGTGATACGTGAAATCGTGACATGATCTGAGGGAGCTAATGGCTGTTAGGCCCTTTTAGAACTTGGGAGTTGGAGGAGGTTGGGCGCCTTGCATCAAAAGTTTTGAAGTCTCAAAATGCGACGCGCCGTTAGGTTAAGTCGACGGTCACAGGTGGTGGTCTCGTGGAGGAAGATACAAGAGGAGCTAGCCAGTGCTAAGCTCCTGTCGGAAATTAGCTACCGAGAGAATTGAGGTGGATCATTCACAAAGTCTCGATACACAAATTTGCGATGCGCCTTTTCATAAGCGTGCGGTCACAACCGTGGTCACGTGGAGCAGAGGCTTGCGCACAGTGCTTAGTCACATAGGAAGAATTTCATAGAAAGGCTCTGTGGATTGTTCGTGAGATTCCAGTAGGGAATCGAAGAGCTTCTCCAGCTCAACAGAGTTAAGAACGATCCATGACCGGGAGGTTGGACTGGTTCCCGGACCTCCCAAATTAGGAACCATGAATGGAGTTCGTGGCCCATAAGAAAATCAGAAAAACATTCTTATGCCCGGTGTGGGTGCGTGACAGGAGTTCTGAAGATCTCAAGCTCATGCTTCAACCCATGTTGAGCCCTTTTTTCAATTAGGGCACCGAGAAAATGCAAATATCCTACCATAAAAGTACAGTTGGAGATCATCTTTTTTTTTATTTATTTGGGTACCCGAAAAATGCAGAAATCTTTCCATGGCTATATAGTTGGAAAACATTTTTCCAATTTAGGCACCCAAAAAAGTGCAGACTCCTCCAAGAAATCTATAGCTAGCCATCATTTTTTTTTATTTGGACACCCCAACAAATATGCAAAATTATTACTAAGAGATGCAAAAAAACATCAAAATAACAACAACAACGATTTGATTTGTAGTTAGTTTCTCCTTGTTTTTTCAAGTGCACAAAAGAGACAAAATCTTTGGAAAGAAAATTTTATAGCCATAGATGTAAACGCCAAAGAACTCGAGTCCCATGAACATTCATTTGGGTATTGAAGAAAAATTACAGATACACTTGAGATTTTTTCGTTTCCTGCCAAAGATTGATATGAATTTATTTTTTTCAGCCGATATGCAATATTACATTGTCCTCATTTAAGGTAAATTTGTTATGGACCAAAAAGTCACGCAGCATGTAGACATTGTTTTCCTTTTTCTGTAGGTATACTTCATATGGAAATTCTGCTAACCCAGGAAGCACATCTTGTAACAAAGTTTGACTAATGGTACAATGTACGATTGTGTTGCCCACGATTCGAATGGCAGCATTGAGGTAATGTCTATATATGTAAGGGCATTTTTTACTGCATCATAGACAATCAATTGTACCATCATTTATGAAAGCAGAGGCAGAAGCATGAGAGTTTCATTTGGCACATACATGCTCGAAGGGGGTCGAGTACACATTCGTTGCAACCAAAACACCCTCAACCTGGGCACGTGATCATAGCACTTAATATATTGAACAATATAATATACAACTGCACAACAACAACAACAACAACAAAAATGCAGAAATTTGGTGAAGGCAATTTGTATGAGCAAAGTGAGGATAAAATTGTAGATGTATATGCACAATAGTTGTAGAACTAGTTAGTTTCTTGTGATCCTGTACTATGTATGTTCACAATTCTGTTACAAATGTTGCTTGGGTTGTGTGAAAGATCCTTTCTTTAACATCTCTTTTCTTTGTTATATTTTTGAAGAGAATAAATGGAAATTGCCCTTTATGAAATTGTTGTCCCATTGAAGAAAACAAAGTTGAATAGGTGTCGAACAATTGCAACTGCAACATGGAACAGTGCAATAGTTGTGTAACATAACCGAGATACATGGACATGTGAAAGTAAAGGACAAAACTGGATATGGAGAATGGTACCATTGCCTTGTCGTTGTCCAAATCTCCATATTTTATATGGAGAATGTGTTGTGAGCCAAGTTTTCTCGCGAGTGTGACATCTGCACCAATGGTTTTGATTGGGTAAGTATCATTGCTCTGTGCAAGTTGGTTGATTGTTGTGCCCAGGATGAAATGATATTTTGAACAAATCACTGGATTTTTTTCCAAAATACTTGTTTTGTTGAGTGATATAATCCGATCACAATCACCACGGTCATATACTGTTTTGAGCAATATATTAAAATTTGTAATGGATATCCCATTACCTGGCAATATATTTTCTGCATGTTTCTGGACAAGTTGTGTGGGAATAGTCAGTGTGATTGTCATTAGGGCTTCGTTGTCTGTCATGTCATCACACATAATGGATCTAGTTTTGTTTTCCTTGTCCAAGTAGGTGCTATAGATGACCATTATGTCCCCGATGAACACTTGTCGAGTTGAGCGGCTTTTCAAGCCCTCTATTGATAGTATTTTGGGTGTTATAAGTTTAGACCTGGTGATATTTTTTGAACAAGAAAAGTAATTTGAATGGTAGTCTGCATTATTTTTTTGTTTTATTTTTTTCTGGCATAAATGTACAAGTAGACGCACAACTTGGATGAAGTATGGAGCCAGAGTTTTGCAAACATACCTCTTAGTCTACGAAACTTGCGCTATGTTCGGCATCTCACTTGTGCTCATTGATACTTCTTGTGAACTCCAAAGTATGTGTTGCAAATGACATCAACATATTTATCATGGCATAGATGAATAAATAGCTCAGGGTATTTGTTTGGTAAACATATGAGGAACACAATGTATGAATATTTACCTTTGGCCTTGTCGGCCTGTTGATGTTTGAGATGATTGACTGCTCATGGCCATGTCACTAGTCCAAATTTTTTTGATGCAAGCATGTGTAGATGAACATCAAAATGACTAAATAATCATATGCATTGTATATTGTCCATAATTGTTATGAATGTCACATACAGGGTCGAAGGAGATGGAATATGAAATAGGGTGTCAAGGGATACTCAAGAAACATGAGGACCCGACGGTCAAATTGTATGCCTTGGATTTTTTGACTGCAAAAATGTGTAACAGGGAATAGGGCATGATGGGGGGGTATGACAACCAATTTGTATAACGCAGAACCTCTGAATCTAGAGGCACAATCTTGAACCTGCCAACCAGGGAACTCGCGATCGAAAAAGTGGCTAAGTATGGAATGAGGAAATCGTCGGTCAAAGTCGTGATATAGAATCATGAGTATAAATGTGAACCCGTGAGTCCGCCAACCCACACACCTAGACATTTTCGGAAACACAACTAAGAAAAGCAACCAGAAAGCGAAAGTAGAGGAGAAAAACAAAGGGGAATTCAGTTAAGTATAGAAGAGGGAAAAAAAAGAGATAATAGAAAGTGGGAAAATTACAAATGGGGAAGGCAATGTTTGGAGGCAGGAAGTCTCAACAAAGGCCCATTGTTGCCAAATAATCATTTTCTAGTCCAATATTATATGCACCCACCCGTTTTGTGTGTTTGATTTACTAACACAGTTGGTATACCTTTTCAAAGATTGTACTTCAACCCCCTCTTTTGTGGCATATAAGAATTCATCTTCATGTTCAACTAATTTGTTTCTTTCAATGTAGCAACGCCAAAAATACAGTGGACATGAAGGTAAGTTAGTATGCATAAAGACATGTAAAAAAAAGAAATACAGTTCTATTTATTTCAATGTAGCAACAAAGAGAATACAATTCACATGAGGATAAGTGACTATGTAGAAAGATACGTAGTATCTACATACGATAAATTAGGTGCAAAGCAGTAGAACAAATATACAAACAATAAATGAAATACTAAACAATGGAGCATGAAATAAGAGTAGAAGCATGCACCTTTGTATCTCCTCTTCTACATTTGCGACAAAGAGTCCATCGTCTTCTCGAGTTATTCTGTTTGTTTAAATGTAGCAATGTAGAAAAATAAAAGGGACATGAAGGTAAGTTGGTATGCAGGACGACATGTAAAAAAATAAACAGAGTTTGATTTATTTCAATGTAGCAGCACCAAGAATACAAAGGAAATGAAGATAAGTTATTATGTAGGAAGATACACAATATCTACATACAATAAATTAGGTGAACACATATACAGAAAATAAATGAAATACAAAACAATGGAATATGAAATAACAGTACAAGCATGTACCTTTGTATCTCCTTTTCTACATTTGCGGTAAAGACTCCTTCATCTTCTCCAGTTATTATGTTTGTTTCAATGTGGGAACGCACAAAATACAACGAACATGAATGGAAGTTGGTATGCAGGGGAGAACAAGTAATATGCACATACAATAAATGAGAATCAAAGGAATAGAATAAAAGATAGTTAGAAACATGAACCTTTGCTTTTCTTCATCCATGGCTATAATTATATAGATTTTTTCCTGCCTAAAATATATTACAAGCCAAAAAATATTAAGAAATTGCATGGCCATAGTTGAATGATTTTGGTTTTGTGCAACAAAGTATCCATATATGCTTTCATACATGGAAATATAATTTTGCAATATCTTTGATGTACATCTCATATTTCAAGTACAAGACAAATTGTATCGTGGTCAGACTAGTCTGTGTACAGGATAAAGAGGTTGTATTGTGATATGGGCACATTTCACCATATATGGTTAATAAGTGTGTTTTGCACATGTTTTATCTTAACAAAAAGACAGAGGACATTGTAATTGCACATGTAGTTGTCCAATTATTTGTTATGCCACTATTTTGTATCATGTCAACACTAAAGTATCCTAGAATGATAATGGTTTCATCCAAATGTAAATGGTGTGATACATTTGAGAACACATTCATTATGCTAGCAATGTTGCATGCCAAGAAGCATAGAAACTGAATATTGCAATTTACAATCCACGAAACACCACTCTTGCTATCACCATCTCAGTATCCTTTTCCTCTACAACAACATTTTGCAAAGGCATGTAGGTATGGTTCAGAGCTAGGAAAAAAAAATGGAGCAAAATTTAAGAGCAAGATAGGTGGGCACATGACAGGCGTCAGATCTCGACTTTGCTAGACACGACAAACGACAGAACCATGGGTCCACTTGCAGGTGCAGGACCTGAACACCACAAAGTGCAAAAGAAACAGCTCCAATTGTCGGCGTAGGACCCCAACCTTGCAAAGTCAAAGCAAACAAAAGAAAACGACAAGCAACAAACCAACGAGGAAGCACGAATAGTCCCAACTGCAGCCGCAGGACCTCAAACTCGCAAACTTGAACCAAACAACAACAAGCAGTAGCCGACGAACCAACGAACCAATGAACAAGCAAAAACCACTGAACCAACGAACCAATGAACAAGCAACAACCACTGAACCAGTAAACAACATATGTATCTCTAATGATTACCAAATTGCATCATAAGCAAAAAAGGAACCCAAAACATATGATGAGCATGCCAATAGAAATAATCAAACATTCTTACTTGCAAACTACAAACATTAAACAACAAAGAACGAATAGAAATGAAAATATGGCATCGAAACTTACTTCGCAACGATGAACGACAAAAGCACAGGTCGAATTGTGGGTGCAGGACTTGGACCCCGCAAAGTAAAAAAAACATCTACAATTGCGGATGCAGGACCCCAAACCTGCAAAGTTGAAGTAAACAAAAGCAATCAACACGCACCAACAGGTCCAACTGCAGGTGCAAGTCCTCAACCTTGCAAAGTTGAACCAAACAACAATAAGAATGAGTGAACAAGAAGCACCCACCGAACTAGTAAACAATGTATGTATCTTCAACGATGACCAAATTGCATTCCAAGCATAAAAGAAGTATGAAACATACAATGGCTATGCAACTAGCAATGGACAACAATATTTTCCAAATTCACTGCAACATTGTATGGAAAAATTTGAGGAAAAATGTACTACAAGAAGCCTATTTAGGTAAACATTTAAGGCTGTCAGGTTGTTTAAGGGCCTTGCGGTATGAAAACATTTAAGTTGTCAGGCATGTTTAAGGACCTCACGCTATGTAAACATTTAAGTTGTCAGGCCTATTCAAGTACCTCAAAAAAAGTGTCAATGCTGTAAACCTTCAGTATGTAAACATTTCAATACAAATAGAAATAATAAAAACATTAAAAAACAACGCCGATGCTCAAAACTTTCGGTAGGTAAACATTTCAGTAAAAATGTAATAAAAATTAAAAAAGAGCGTCTAAGCTCAAAACTTTGGATATCTAAACATTTACAACATTGGGAACATCGAAGCTGGCAATAAGACCTCCAATATATTCTCCAATGAGACAATGACATATAGGGTTTTTTTTATTATATAAAAAATAATATGTTTACTTCTATAGTTCGAACAATACAAATGATGCGTAAATTTATAGTCAAAGGACATATTAATATGAAGTCAATGAATTATCGATCGCTATAGTCCCTCTACGCCTTCAGAAGGGACTAATAAACTAAAAATTAACAAAACTATCAAAATACAAAAAACTATCTTAATATTACTAGGATTTGTGTGACATATATAATTTGCTTTTGGTTTACTCCAATAACCTACCATTGTGAATATTGTGTGATAATGCCTCGTGGTCATAGAGACAAGCCATGGTTTGTGTAACTTTCAATGGCAATTGAATTCCTTTCTATGTACTCATAATTATGCTCTCAATTTGGTATTTTATGTTAAAATGCTAGATATGTTGAATTGACCTTGTAATTATCCCTATTGAATAATAGTATAGTTTAATATTTTGGTGACTTTAAGTATTTAGACTAAGTCCTAAGATTCTTTTGATTCAATAATATACAATTTTTTAAAATCATTTTATATATTTCAAAATTTTACAATTTTGATTGAAGGACATATTAAGGAAGGTTAAGGAGGGTTAATCAACTCAAGAATTAAATCTAATTATCATGGAAGATCATAATTTATATTATTTGAGAAAGTAAAAGTTTATACTTCTTTAGTTAATCAATCTTAATTATAGGTAATTAAGAGTAAGCAGTGTCTCAGAATACAAGTAGTGTAAATAATATGATGTTATCGAGCAAATTTATTTAGGATCTTGATTCCTTGTTTTTAAGGGAATCTCTTCTCACAATAACTTTGATTTTAATATCAATCTTTTTGAAGACGAATGATAATTGTACCAATACACAATTTAATGGTGAAGTTTTAGCATGATCAACTAAGTATTATAGTTCCCATTGGATGGGGTGACAAGGATGGGTGGCATTATCATTGATGGTTGGACATATGAGCATGTAAGTGGTATAGGGGCAAGACTATGAAATTAAGCCATCATAGCTCACTCACCCCACCTCGAGCACATTCATGATGATGCATGGGAGCATTACAGTGTATAAAAAGTAGGAATTGAGCACAACTCTACTCATTATGAAGGAATGAATATACAACTTTAAGTCTACTTTTTTTAATGAATAGTAAGGGGACTTGTAGCTCTATCTTCTAGATTCACTCATCAAAATGTAGGGGCAAGGTAAACCACATTGTTGGTCAATTTATGCTCTAAGGATGTCCCATTTGATGTCTACATAGAGTATAGTCAACTTGGGAATTTGCTTGGTGGGAGTTAGAGCGAGATGGAATCTTGAAGTCTATTATAGTACTCAAGTGGGTTTGTAATTTGACTTGGATGAAGCCACAGGTTGGTCTAGTTCATAGCACCTACAAGTTGGAGGTTAAAATGAGAAAGACAAAAGTTATTGAGGGGACCTAGGAGAACATAAAGGGGGCTTGTAGGGGTCATCCACGATGCTTCAAAGACTTGATGCAACACGCTACGGGTTCATCCAGGGACAAACAAAAGGAGCCCATGGGAAAGGCCCTTATTGCAACTTATCATACTGAGTTTTCTGAAAGGGTCAAGTAGGAGGTGGAAGAAATAGAACAAGTGGTAAGGCTAAAAAGAGTTTGTATCTCTAGTGATAGGGTGGATGAGGAAGTCATTCCATGGTTGCCAAATAATAAGTTCTCAAGGAGCATGGTTACCAAATACTCCAAGATAGTGGACTTGTCTCGACATATTAAATAGTTTGTGGCATGGGTCATAGAGCATAAGAGCAATCAAAATAAGGAAATTATTAACAAGCTAGATGAACTAGATGGCAAATATGAGAGTTTCATTAATTCCATTTGGGTTTATAAGCCAACAATAAAGAGGAAACAATAGTTGATGTAGAAGAAGAAGAGGTAGAATGGGCAATGAGACGGGCAACTAGGGTGAAAATATAAATTGATGTCTTTATAACAACTTCAAAGGATATCGTTGGGGCTCATGGGAAATAGACTACTCCTGTAATCCTCATTAATGTGGATTGTGATTCCCAAGAATGACTATCAGGTCTTGCTCTTTAGTTCTTTTTCATATCTATACTATAGTTCTATTTTTGGCCCTCGAGGCCTTTGTTTTAGAATTGTAGAGTTTTTTGTTTGATCTAGATTTCTAATTCGAAAAATGTTGTTTAGGGTCTATGTTTTGTTGTCTAGTTTTTAGTCCTCAAACAATTCCTCATGGAGGAGAGACATAGTAAGAGAAAAACTATAATTTTTTTAACAATTAGTTGGCTATCCCACCTGAGCACTGGTCACAGTTGGTGGTGCTTGTAAACTTTCATGTATATTATTAATAGATAGTTCTAGCTAAACAACAAAAAAATAAACTATGTATTGTAGTTCAAAGTCAATTGGGTGTAGCTCAAATGGCTAAGATGAAAGTTGTTATCCTCCCCAACTTGGGTTCAAATTCCACTTTATGGCATATTTGCTCTTTTCGTGAGTTAATTGTTGACTTGTTGACTTGGCCTCATGCCTTGAAGAATATGGTTTACCCTAGTTACCATCCTCAGAATGAGGGGAAGTACCTAGTGGGTTTCCCTAGGAAATGAATTACATGGAAAAAATCATATTATAGCTCAAAATTGTTCACAAACTCTCACTTTATGCTATTATAATTTAGAAAGGCCTTAGTGTTTGTTATCACACGAGTTGTAGGTTGGGAAAATCCCGACCAACCACCAAAATGACGACAACTTTGAGAGCACCTAACCACTGTCACCTTAAGCAGGTGTTCCCATCACTTTAGAGATGGTAGAATCACCTCAAGGGGGGAATCCCGGTGACCCTAGGGGGAAATGAGATGGAAAGTAAGATGTATGAATGGAAGCCCCTGTAGGTTGAGTTACTAAATGGAAGAAGGCTTAAGAATGAGTTTAGGGAAAGGCTTAAGGTTGCCAAGCCCTTGGGTACCAGGTGAGTGTTAATATTATGGTAGCTTCGGGAGGTATGAACCTCTATTGTGACCTATGACGAGATTATAATACTCCAGAAGGAATCAAAGAAGTGAAGGAAACCCTAGACAAGTTGTCAGCTGCAGAAATATATTTAATATGAATTTATTAATACCCAGAAGGAGAAGTCGGCCCCAGTAAAATTGCCCAGACTACTATAAATACAGGGCATCAGTTTTCATTATTCATCATCTCAACAGTTGGAGAGAGAACTGGATTTGCGCAGGTGTAGTTGCAGCTTGTGCGCAAGTTTTTGGGAAGGTGTGTTCTAGCCTCCGGGTGGGATCATCTGTTCAGCTTAGTTTCTATTCTTGCTTGGTGCATTAGCCTCTCTTGGCTATTGGATTGCTACCAAGATTCTCTTCTCGATCAAGGTCAAGGTGCTTGAAGGGTGGCTTCGGCCTATGGTTGGGTGACGAGGGTATTGTCAATGGTAAAATGAGCACAATCTTCTATATTCTAACAAGTTATGGGCCCAGACCTCCTTCATTCAGCCTAAAACGCTGGAAGGAAGCATAACCGCTAGACATTGAGCTCGCTGAGGAACTGTCGCTAGGGTTACTAGCAGGAGCAGCCCAAAAGCACTGCAGCTAGGGTTACTAGCAGAAGCAGTTGCAGAAACCCTAAATCTACGATCCGACACCTTGTGATGGAGCATCTTGCCCAAGAAGAATATATTCAGATGTGCCCTAACTCAACGCACGCCTTGGCTCTCTTAGAAGACAGAAATGACGAAGTTAAAGTTTTGGATCAAGGCATGACCAATTACCAATCAACCGAAGACATGTGTGAAACAATCAGTCTCTTACACTACTCAACACTTACTGGGATGATTGAAGATGACATATGGATAATCGATAGTGGAGCTTCCAGGCACATGACAGGAGATCAAACCAAACTCTCAAATCTTAATGAGAGAAAGACATCATACAAAGTGGAGCTTGGAGACAAAAGCACTTACCCCGTTGAAGGATTTGGACAAGCCTCCGTCAAGTTGGAATCAGGTAATCATGTTCACTTAAGCAATGTTTTATATGTACCTGGTTTAGAAAAGAATCTTGTATCGATATCATGTTTAGAAGACAAAGGAAACAAAATATCCTTCATGGATGGAAAGGTGTTATCATGGCATAAAAATTCCAGCATAGAGGATGCTAGGGTTATTGGAAGTCATGAAGGAAATATGTATAGACTACTAGAACAAAATGAAGAAGCTCTGGTACATGATGAAGTCAACCTTAATGAGATTTGTCATAAAATGTACGCTCATATCAATTATCAAGCATTACCTTTTCTCAGAAAAATGGTTGAAGGAATACTAGAATTGAAATCTACACATGAAGGAATCTACAAGGGATGTGCCCTTGGGAAGAATATCAAGAGACCATTTCCAAGCAGCAATAACAGATCCAAGGAAATCCTAGTTCTAATACACTCAGATGTTTGTGGTCCAATGCCAGTCAGATCTCTAGGAGGATCTATTTACTACGTAATCTTCATAGATGACTATTCAAGAAAGACGTGGCTATACCTATTGAAATCAAAAGACGAAGTATTCAACAAGTTCCAAGAATTCAAGGCAGAAATAGAAAACCTCACGAACAAGAAGATCAAGACACTAAGAATAGATAATGGAGGAGAATACACCTCGAAGGAGTTTGTTGCATTCTGCAAATCAGCAGGGATTAGGAGGGAGTTGATTGTTCCCCATAATCCTCAACAAAACGATGTAGCGGAAAGAAAGAACAGATCTATCGAAGAAATAATAAAAGCCTTATTGAATGATCAATGTGTATCCATGTTTCTATGGGGAGAAGCAGCAATGACGACAATATATGTACAAAACAGAAGCCCTCATCGTATATTAAAGGACATGACACCAGAAGAAGTCTTCTCAGGTAAGAAACCTAACGTGGAAAACCTAAGAATATTTGGATGTCCATTTTACTCTCATATTCCCAAAGACAAAAGGAATAAACTAGAACCCTCAGGAAAGAAGGGAATATTCGTGGGATACAGTGATTCATCCAAGGCCTATAGAATATATATTCTAGAACAACACAAGATCGAAGTTAGCAGAGACGTAACATTCAATGAAAGGATGGCCTTTAGGAAATCCATCGAAGAAATTATAAAAGAAGAAGAGTTTGAAGAACCTAATGAAGAAAACACAAAAAACGAAAATGACGAAAAGGATCAACCTGATCATCCTATGGATCCATGTGAAAACACTGATTTAGTTATCGTACCTAAGACCAAGAAATGACCAGCTTGGCTTGAAGCTACATTACAAGACGCAGAAAGACTCAAGGTTCCAGAAGGAACATCCAGGAAGAGTAAAAGACCAAAAAGATTCTCAAGTTATGCAACATACATGACGAAGCTTCTAGATGAAGAACCAACCACATTTGAAGAAGCAGTTCAAAAGGGACAATGGAAAGAAGCTATGACAAAAGAGCATCAATCCATTATGAAAAATGAGGTATGGGAAATTGTACCTAGATCTAAAGAAAAATCCATGGTAACCTCAAAATGGGTATACAAGATCAAACATGCAGCAGACGGAAGCGTGGATAAATACAAGGCAAGATTCGTGGCCAGAGGGTTCTCCCAGAAGGAGGGAGAAGATTATGACGAAACCTTTGCTCCGATGGCTAGGTATACCTCCATCAGAGCTATCATATCTCTTGTCGCTTCCATGGGATGGAATCTAAATCAGATGGATGTAAAGACAACTTTTCTAAATGGAGCAATTGAAGAAGAAGTATATATTGAACAACCTCAAGGGTTTGAGGTACATTCCAGAGACAGTCACGTTTGCAGATTGAAGAAAGCTCTATATGGACTCAAGCAAGCTCCAAGGGCTTAGTATGCCAGAATGGAAAGCTATCTAACAAGACTTGGTTTCTCCAAGAGTCATGCAGATCCAAACCTTTATTACAAAGTCGTGGATAATGCACATGTGATTCTACTATTATATGTTGACGATCTATTCATAACAGGTGAAGAATATATCATTATCCACTGCAAGAAGGAATTAACTTCTGAATTTGATATGAAAGATCTAGGTCTCATGCATTATTACTTGGGACTAGAAGTATGGCAGAAGTGTGGTGAAATATTCCTTGGACAAGGAAAGTACACAATAAAGATCCTTCAAAATTTTGGAATGATTGACTATAAGTCCATGGACACTCCTATGAATGCGAACATAAGAAAAGTGAAAGTCCTAGATTCCGATCTAGTAGATCCATCTCTATATCGACAACTAATTGGATCGTTGATGTACTTAGTAAATACTCGACCAGATATTTGCTTTGCTGTAAATACATTAAGTCAGTTCCAGGTGGAACCTAGACAAGAGCATTGGATAGCTGCAAAGCATGTACTAAGATATATTCGTAGGAAAATAAACTATAGCTTAAGATATGCCGCATCCAGTGACATCCAACTTCATGGATTCACATACTCTGATTGGGCAGGAAGTGCAGAAGACATAAAGAGCACTTCAGGTATGTGTTTCAGCTTGGGCTCTGCTATGATATCTTGGGGCAGCAGGAAACAGAAGTCTGTAGCACTCAGCACAACAGAAGCAGAGTATATGGCAGCATGTGAAGCATGCACATAAGCAGTATGGTTAAGGAAGTTAATCTCCGATTTATTTGATCATATTCCAGAATCGACCATAATATATTGTGATAATCAGAGTTGAATAAGATTATCATAACATCCAGTATTTCATGAAAGGTTGAAACACATTGGGACCAAATACTACTTTATTCGAGATAAAGTCCAAGAAGGAGAGGTAAAGCTCGAGTATATCCCCACTGATGAGCAGACATCAGACATCCTGATGAAACCTCTATCCAGAATAAAGTTTTCATATTTCCGAGAGAAGATGGGGATCATGGAAATAACTCCCTTAGCTGAAAGGGAAGACTCTCCATATTAGGAGGGAGCACTAAAATATTATTGAAACATTTATCTTTATAATTGAAAAATAGTCCAGATTGGACAGATTCTTTCCTGTTCGGAAAGTGGATTGAGATTTCTGACAGACAATGAATTTCCATTGTGGTTAACATGGGAAGTAGTTTGATTGCTGATGTATCATAGACAATGACTTCCCATTGTGGTTAACATGGGGAGTGGTCTAGGGAAGTATCTCTTCTTGAGGGTTACTCAGGAAGACTGGCCTGCCTCGCTAGACAACGATTTCTCATTGTGGTTAACATGAGGAATGGTCCGTTTTGGAGGTTGATGCAGGACAGTCTTTTCCTCTTGTGGTTAATAGAGGAAATGGTCCGGACAGTCATTCCTTAGGGTTTATACATTCTCTACAGGGTGCACTTTGATTAGTGTAGGAGGAATGGCCCAGGGTGGGGAATGGTCTAGGCTCAACAATCAGGGACAAACATTCCTTGGGGTTATACATTCTCTCCAGGGTGCACTTTGATTAGTGTAGGAGGAATGGCCCAGGGTGGGGAATGGTCCAGGACAGACATTCCTTAGGGTTTATACATTCTCTCCAGGGCGCACTTTGATTAGTGTAGGAGGAATGGCCCAGGGTGGGGAATGGCCCAAACTCAGACATTCCTTAGGGTTTATACATTCTGTCCAGGGTGCACTTTAATTAGTGTAGGAAGAATGGCCCAGGGTTAGGAATGGTCCAGGCTTAGAAATCAGAAACAATCCTTCTTCCTTGTTTGAGAAGAATAGGGCAGATAACCCATTGCTGGTGTTCTAAACTGAGGGCAGATATTCTTTCATATCTCACAGACATGAGTGAAAGATTGGCCCAGATGATTCAATTTATATCATAACATTGTTTCTATGTAGGTTGCTATCAGATGTTTGTTATGAAGATTGCATGACAGTAGATGTAGACTATTGCGGTGGATATGTTCCACTGTTCATAAGGCATATATTCTTTAAAGCTCACAGATGTGAGTGAAAGATTGGCCCAGATGATTCAATTTATTTTAACAATATTTTTCTGTGCAGGATGGCATTAGATGATTGTTATGGAGACTGCTTGTCTCCAGACAGTAGAGATATACTACTGTGGTGGATTTGTTCCACTGTTTGTGACTATGTGTCATGGCTTGAGTAGTTGCATACTACCTTGAATAAACACATGTGTGTTCTATCAATTGATATTGTACCAGTTTTCATAGGAGATTATCCAGTTGGATAATAATGATGGTGCTCGTGTTGCTACCAGTTGAATGGTTTGTTGTGCTCAAGACCATACCTCCCTAGATAGGAGGGAGTGTTAATATTATGGTAGCTTCGGGAGGTATGAACCTCTATTGTGACCTATGATGAGATTAGAATACTCCAGAAGGAAGCAAAGAAGTGAAGGAAACCCTAGACAAGTTGTCGGCTGCAGAAATATATTTAATATGAATTTATTAATACCCAGAAGGAGAAGTCGCCCCCAGTAAAACTGCCTAGACTACTATAAGTACAGGGCACCAGTTTTCATTATTCATCATCTCAGTAGTTGCAGAGAGAACTGGATCTGTGCAGGTGTAGTTGTAGCTTGTGCGCAAGTTTCTGGGAAGGTGTGCACTGGCCTCTGGGTGGGATCATCTGTTCAGCTTAGTTTCTATTCTTGTTTGGTGCATTAGCCTCTCTTGGCTATTGAATTGCTACCAAGATTCTCTTCTCGGTCAAGGTCAAGGTGCTCAAAGGGTGGCTTCGACCTATGGTTGGGTGATGAGGGTATCATCAATGGTAAAACAAGCACAATCTTCTATATTCTAATAGTGAGAGTGTTTGTACTTGCCCGAGACACAAGAAAAAACAATTGTACGTAGTATATGTTAGGTGGACCATAAAGTTAATCTTTTTGTCCCTAATTGCATCAGTAAACACAAATATATATCAACAAGAAAAATAACTAATTACTGCAGAATTAACCATCAAAATTGTCAAATAATTATTGGACAACGAAGCATTAAACCAATAGTAACTTTCCAATATTCAAGCACAAAATTTGACGGTAAAAGAGGGCTGCTAGATAGTGTTTTCAGAGAATTATTGTGGAATCCTTATGTCTGTAGCAAACAATTAGTACAACAACAAGATTCAACCACCAAAAATCACAATTAAACCATCCAAAGGATGCATAATGACTAGTAGATTATTATGGCAACTTCTTAGCAATTTTTAACGAATGAATAATGAGTAAGAGAAAGAAGTTAAATGAGTTTGTTGCAGCCCTAATGGCTGTAGCATAAATTTTATAACATCAATAAGATATCCTTTACCAATCAAAACACCCTTGTGGCCTTAGCAAGCTTAGAACACATAGAATAGATTCAAATTTAGACAATCTCAAAATCTCGTGTTTTCACGTATACCAATGCAATGGTTTTATTTCTCCAATGCAAAGAAGATTAGTGCCTTTAACTATTGGGTTGTGGAGTCTCAAAATTAAAGATCTAGGTGAGCTACTTCCTTGGGGGTGTAATCTTTTTACTCCTCAAGGCAAGCTAAGCTAGCTAGGAAAAACCCTAGGAGGGTGTAAACCCTTTTATTGCTCCTAGTATTTCCTTATGCAACAAAGTATTTCAAGAAAATTACAATGGACTTAGTAGAGTTGTTTTCACTTATACTCCCCAAAATCTTAAGCAAATTAACCTTGAAACCAAGAAAATAAGTAATAGCAACAAAGACTCCTTACCCAGTCCAAGCATTAACAAGATAAACCTCTTTTTAACCAAGCGAATCCACCATAAAGCAAGAAATAGTCTTCCACGAGAGATAACACATCATCCATCCATCCATCCAATAGCCAAAGTAAAACCTTTACAAGAGAGTAGAAACCAAGAGACAATGAGAAATTCCCAAATAGGGCACAAATTTCAACCAATATCCTTCTCCACAAGGGAGAACTATGTTATGAAATGAGATTCACATGATCTCTATTTATACAAAAGTCTTAAAACATAGTTTATCCACTTAGCAAGGGTAAAACACAAGATAAGGGGTCAACAACCCTTATCTTACCCCTTGCATCAAATAACAATATTTAATTTTCACTTTAACATAATAGAAACCCTAAAAAAGAGATGGCGTCACCCCTTTAGGGGACATTTTGACCACTTGAGCAAGTCACTGGAGAGGAAAATGGAGGTTGTTGGGGCTCCTTGAGCCTCCTCATCATATTCTAGGGTCAATCCATGTCTACTCCGATCAAAATATGCCAAGTGTCAATGTGCAATAACTCCATCATCATCAAACCCCCTCAAGCATGACGTCAAGCCTCAAAAGGTGACATTTTTCCTCTCCTAGGAAAGTCGTTTGGGTACTAGGGGTTGGATAAGGTCCTCCATGATGCCATGTGAGCCTCCAAAGGCATGTCTCTGTGATCGGATGTGCGGGCCTACAACATCCAACCCATGGGATTCTTGCCCCATGGAAGCCCAAGCTAGGCTTGCTCTCCCAAAACTGGCCACCAAGCAAGGTCCCGTAAAACAAAAGGGTACACCCTCCAAAGATCTCAAGTAAAAGATATCATGACAAGTGTAAACCACATATAATAAGAAATGCACCTAAACATGTGCATCGAAACTACCTCATCAAATTAAACAAATGCTCAAAAACCCTATACAATTGACCAAGTTTAAGTATGGGAGGGGTGTCATAAAAGTCCTATTGGGTAGACCAAAACCATCAAGTAGGGGATGCTCCCAAGGATGGCCTTTCAAGGTTATGTAGTGAATGATGAGGTGGAATGGGTTTAGACTTCATAGGTCGATGAGTTTCATGACATACAAGGGCTCGTATTATCTCATTTATGGGTGCCTTTGTAGAGGGTGTGTGGCACCTTTGTTTGCAATGCACTTTTTCCAAGCCCATCTTCTTGCCATTCTTAATTTCTCTCATGTTTTAAGGAATGAGTTGAAGGCCACTGTCCTAGCTTGGTGTCCAGATAACGACAATGTCATTCACAAATACCTGGTGGAAATGAGAAGTTTGGCTCGTGGTGAGGCCCCCTTTCTCTCAATTGTGTAACTGAGAGCCACTACCCTGGCTTGGTGACTAGATGATGGTAATTTCATACCACTAAATACCTATGATCATGATAGGCCAGATCGTGATGAGACCTCCCATCCTCCAACTAACCCCTTAAGCATTAATTATCATTTATTTTTGTAGGTCCCCCTTTTCTTACAAAGAAGTGTTTCATTGATTTCTTAGGGATCACTGGGCGAAGCATCTGAAAGGCCTATATCTAGGCTTTTATATTTTTAGCCAACAACAATCTCTCTGGACTTTCAGCCCATTCTTCCCATGAAATGAGGTACATGCCCTTCTTGGGTCACTAAAGTCAAAGGGTCTAGAAGAGGGCAATATGATGGGAATATAATGAGCGAAAGGTGGTAAGTATGGTTGGGAATGGTACGATAACCCCTCAAGGGACCCCCAGTTGCAAACCTCTTCCAAAGGTTGGCCACTTACTAGGAAATCTATGACACTCACCAAGGTGAAACAGGGTCAAAATCATAATGTCAAAGCAGACGCTCTATAATCAAAAGTAGCTCAAATACAACATGTTTAAATGCCTTAAATATTAGGGTGATTACCTGCCACAATACCCGACTTGTACCGCATGGAGCAAGATCCATCTGCCTTCTAGAAGCTAGCTAGTGTGGTGGATGCGCTGACAATGGATCAAAATGTGGTGATAAAGTGGGATTCCGTATGTGAAAGTGGACACTGCTAGTCATGTGGTCTCTCGACACTCCATATTTGCAACTTAAGGGCCTCGAGACATGATCTCCTTAGTTATCCAAAAAATGGGGATAACAATGCCTATAATGGATTTTGATATCAAGGAAGTTCTCTTTATATGCAATAATAAATATATCCAGTTCCTTGTCCTTGAATGTAAATTTATTGCGCATTCGAGCAATTGGATAGGTAAAAAGTAGAGTCAACCAATGGTTTTATTGTTTACCTGCCCAATTACTTGAATGCACGATCAGATTAAGGATGGCTCTTCTATGCAAACCTCCCACACTATGATGAAAGCATAAAGAAGTTGCATAACTAGCCATTTTTGGCTCTTTTTGATGAGGCATAATTGAAATCTAGTGACACAAATTCAAGCTGAAACATCTTGAAATCTATTAAAACAAACACCATCAATGTCACATATGAATTGGAATCCTAAAAAACCGAAGGCACTCATATTATTCAATGTCATTGGGTTGGAAAGAGATACCAAAAATATCCCAAAACATTGATTATATATACTAAGCTAAACTTAAATTCCTCTAATATGAAATTCCTCTATTAAAAAATCTTATGAAATCATTCTCTAAGTTTTGCTTATACCCTTGTATGAATAACATAACACCATGAATGAAATCTTTAAAAATAAATTTTCCCACTAAAAATGTTCTATCTTAAATCATTGACTATTATACTAAACTAAACTTAAGTTCCTTTAATATGAAATTCCTCTCCTACAAAATCTTGCAAGATCATTCTCTAAGTTCTGCTTATACCCTTATATGAGTAAGATAACACTATGAATGAAAATTTAAAAATGATTTTGCTAGTATAAATTCCTTGTCTAAAAATGTTTATATCACAATCAAATTCCATATCTTTATTTTATCTATTAAAATAATCTAATCATATAACAAACTTCTCCTATACCATTATAATCTAAAAAGTTAAAATTTTAATTAATTCAAAATTTTAATAGTTTTTAAATAATCTAAATTAATTTAAATTTTAAAGTTCCAATAAACATCATTCAAACATTTAGAAAACTTTCATTCAAACATTCAGAGAACTTAACATTTAGAAAACTTTCATTCAAACATTCAGAAAATTTAACTTCAAATAGAGAGAACTTTTATATAATTTCTCGAAAATTTCTACTAACTTTATGTCAAATTTATCCCAATTTTTTTTGGCAAGATACTTCCTCCCTATTCCTCTCTCTTTGTTAAGACGAAACATATACTCCTTAATACTCTAAGATAAAGGAATGCATGAGGAGGAGATAAGCTAAAGATAGGTAGAGACAAAACGGTTAAGGGAAGTGAGAAAGGCTCCCGGGAATTATTAGAAGCACCGGAAAGACGTTTTCGTCGAGGCTTAACCTACGCTGCGACGGATCCACATTTTTAGTTGAAAATGAGAGGAGATGCTAGCGACCGGACGAGATCACGACATCAATACACTGTTTGGCTGTTGGATAATCCAACCCAATCCTAAGAAAAAATATCCATGGAGCATTTGAACACAAGCACAAGACAGCGATGGTATGGAGAAAAGACCAAGGATCTGGATGGGATCTTAATTTGCCAGGAAAAGCAGTAATTGGGTCAGAGCTGAAGTGGACAGAGGCAACAGATTTGAACAAGATCTGGCCATCTGTTAATTGGGTACCCACCCATTTAAGGTGAAACAGAGGAGCAAAACAGAGGAGCAACGATGCTTATGAAGGCTAATTGATTTGGGGCTTTCTATCTATCTAAAAAGTCTGCAGTATTAATAATGGGTCTGATCCAATCTTCAGAACAGCAAAGGGGAGAAGAGGAAGAAGTTGAAGAAGAAGAAGCGGTGGAGGAGGAGGGGCATAAGGGGAAGCAGGGAGAAGAGAAAAAGAAGGTTTTGGAACAGGAACCAGAGGTCCTGCCCTGCCATCCCTCTGCCTCTCCCTTGTCACCACAACTGTCATTCAGTGGGAGTCCTTACATGGGTCCTTCTGTGAGGGTATGGGATCCTTACAACATACTCACGCCTGTTTCTTTATCACCTACTCATTCTACTTCCAGTTCTCTTCACTCCAATGCTTTGGATCATTCTAGGTGGTTGCCTATGGAGGATGATCTCATCACAGAAGTTTATTTGATCAGGCATGCCGAGAGCACCATGAATGAGAGGCCAGAACTGATTGGGGGCAGATCTCCTTCTGCGACATTGACAGCCAATGGGAAGAGACAGGCCAGGGCTCTGGGGGTCTTTCTCAAGTCTCAGGGGATCTCTTTCAATGCAATCTATTCGTCCCCGCTCGACCGTGCCAAGCAAACTGCATTGGCCATTTGCCAGGTATGTCAGAATGTAGTTTGGATCTCTGAAAACGCCTGTTTGGTTTTTTGGTATGCTCATATTCACCAGTACAGAGACTTAGGTTCTCTATTGTTAGATAAAATCAATAAATGCACTGACACAAACCCATCCAAACCGGGGTCTGATTTGCTCCTCGAGGTTGGCAAGTTCTGGATTGCATAACTGGAATTGTAATATTTGATACGCCAACCATTTGTGTGCGCTTGAAGTATGCATTTTCGAGCTTCGCAACCTCAAGTTGCATATCAGACCTGGGTTTAGATGGGTCTGTGTTAGTGTCTATGTTCATTGGATCCAATGTACCATTTAAATTGAATCCACCAATTGAATCCACCATTACACACATACACACGAACAATTGCTGCATCACCTCCATCCCCACCAGATTGTAGAATGCACTTCACTTCTCTCGGTGAATGATTGCCACAATGAAAAATCATCTCAGTAATGAGGAAATCCTCTCAGCAATATGTCTTCTTGTATTGAACATACGAACACAATGATGGACAAAATAAATACAATTTTATTGAATATGCTTCTATTAATCTTACAAAGCATATTTCAAAACAACATGCGGCAGATAGGCCACCAACACCTGATGAAACCTGGGGTAGATAACAAAATCCTCCAAAACTAAAGCCTGAAACTAGTATCCTGCAAGTGAAAGCTCAAAACTTATAACTTCCCCTTACAAACCACAGAGATTCATAAAGGGGAGCCTGAAACTAGTAGCCTGCAAGTGAAAGCTTAAAACTAATAACATCCCCTTACAAACCACAGAGATTCATGAAGGGGAGCCTGAAACTAGTAGCCTGCAAGTAAAAGCTCAAAATTAATAACATCTCCTGACAAACCACAGAGATTCATGAAGGATAGCGGCATGGTCTTGGAAGCAGAAACAACCACAATAATAAAATTTCCCTTTACAAACTAGAGGTTGACATGGAAGGGAGCAACGTAACCCCAGAAATAGTCTCAGGTGCCAAGACCAGAAATTGAAAAAATGATCTTGGAATACCTCCATAGGAGTGTGTTGGGGCAAGCACACTCACGAAAGAATAAATACAATGACTCTAGGTATTTGGGGGATTTGGTTCAAGATACTTAGTGTAAAGAGCACTCAAACTAGAGAGCACTAGGATAATGTATGTGATAACCCTTGGATGATTTGTAGTACCTAGCTATTACATATGCCATTTTTTTTCTTTTTCCTATTTGTAACCTGACAAGGTAGGTCGGCAGAGTATAGCCTTTTACTGTCACGTATCTTATGTGAGATACAGCTTCCAGCTGGAGCGAAATTATGTATCTTAAAAATGCCAAAGAGGTTTCTTTTCAGAACAGTGGAGGACAAAGTGGCTGCATAAGCAGTATTAGAAAGTGAAACCTTGGCAAGGCAAGCTTCCTAGCTAAAGTAAAACTGTGCACATTACTGATGTTGAAGATGTAAAACTTTCTTGTAGGAACAGTTGAGATCAATGTTGTTGCATAAGGCATGGTAGGTTAGGGTTTACAAATTAGCCCTAATTTTAGGGTTAGATTAAAACCCTACAATAAAACAAATTAAATAATTAATATTTTAATCATAAAATATTAATTAGAAAGTCAACAAGTCAAGGTGGCTAGCAAAGACCCAAACCACATAAACAAAAGGGAGGATGTGGCTCAAACAAAATAAAGGGGGGATTCTTCTTTAATGGCAGAATGTCCACAAAGGTCTCATGATATAACTTATAAGCTTTTATCATCACAACGTAAGAGGGAGGTCAATGATGTGATCATGTMCTTCTTCTTAACTGCTCCTAGGTCTCATGGACCGTCCCGKGAGAGAAGAAGATCACACATCATCTCGGCTTGGTACTTAACCAAGAACTACCTGGTCCCAGACCAGGATACCCGATAACGTGTCTGGGGGCCCTAGATGACCACTAGGGTCTTATCCACCAAGGTACACAACCAAGGATCAATCCAAGCATCGAGCAAGGATTCCGTGGACCACATCCAAGGGCCCTAGAACACATCTAGGGACTTATATCATCAAACTGCTTTGTCCTTGACCAAGAACCCCAACAATACACTAGGGGCCCTCACTAGGGTCTTTTGCTATGGCTCTAACTGCTTGGTCCCAGACCAAGAACCCCAGGAGTGTACTGGGGGCCCTAGATCTCAGCTAGGGTCTTTTCCATCCTCCCGGAGAATGGCTCTTGCAACTGCTTAATTTTAACACTCCCTCTCAACAAGAGAGGCATTCTCAACAACACCAAGCTTGTCTCGAAAGTACACAAACTTTGTCAACGATGGAGGCTTGGTCAAAATATCTGCAGTTTGTTCCGCCGTCGGAACATAATGAATACCGAGAATGTTCTTCTGCACCATGTCCCGAACATAGTGATATCTCATCTCAATGTGTTTCGATCTGTCATGAAACACATGATTCTCGGAGAGCTTTATACAACTCTGGTTATCACAGTGAATTATTGTGGGTTCCAGCTCAACACTGAACAAATCTGAGAGTAGCTTTCTGAGCCACACTGCTTCTCTACTGGCAGCACTTGCAGCAATGTATTCTGTCTCTGCGGTGCTTTGGGCTATGGAGCCCTGCTTCCTGCTGGACCAGGAGATCATAGCTGAATCCAAACTGAAACAGTTTTCGTAAGTACTCTTTCGATCCACTGTACTGCCTATTGCCGTCCTAATACACACTTGCAAACATGAGCTAAGTCCGGCTCACTTAGTGTGTCCTTGGAGGTACAATGCCTAGGTTGACAGCCCACGCTGTCACTTTGACCGGAACCTCTTCTGTCTAGGCTCACTCCTAGGGAAGCCAAGGGGGGTAGTCCCTAGTTTCTAGTTAAGTTTTAAAGTTAAGTTCTAGGAGTTGATTTTAGTTTGTTAAGGTTTGGGGGGATTCTAAACTAAGATGCTAAGGCAACAATGCAAGATGCAAGGTTAGTATGGTAAGCAAGCCTTTTCCTAGGGCAACTAAGACTAGTGCCTAAGATTGGGCAAGGGGTCAACTAAAGTTAAAGGAGGATTCGTTACAAATATGATTACAAGATATACAAAAGAACAATTGAATTAGATACAAGATTTACAATTAAAGAATACTAAGATACAATAAGCAAGCTAACCACTATTAAGTATTTGTGTGCAGGATATAAAGAGATCAAAGCATCACATCACATTCATGAGATCAACATCAATACATCATCATCATCAACACATCAACAAATAAGATTAAGAAGTTTTAAGCACAAGTATTATGAAGATGATCCACTCTTAGTTATTAAAGCCACAAAGTATTTAAATGATTAAGCCCAAGGTTGGATTATTAAAGGTTTCTTAAGATTATCAAGTTTTAATTACCTTTATTAAGATTTTCACCAAAGCTTCCTCCTCCTATTGCCAAATGGTTGCTGGATGCTCAAGATAGTATAGCAACGAGGCTAACCCTAGTTGTCATAGTCAGCCCAAAGCATTGAGTTTTTACGAGAAGGACACTCCTTCGTGCCACGAGACCGTCCCCAGCCTATCACTGCCCGTTGCCCTCCTCAATACCCATTTTAGATGGTGAAGATGGTGGTCTAAGGTACCCTAAAGAGTCTATTAAGTTAATTTATGAATTAGGTAGACTTTTAGGAGTGTTTTATAGTGTTTTAAAGGTTTTATGACACTTTTAAAATGTGATTTAGTGCTATGGCCGAAACTTATTTTAGCTTAAATGTGTTGCTTAAGCTTATGAAATGAAAGACATTAACACATATATGCTATGTGAGAGCAAATCAATTAGTTGCACAAATAGATAGCTTGCAAAGTAAAGAAAGAAATTACAAGGGCAAGAACAACTTGCCAACCAAGAAATGAAAAGAGAACCACACTTATCTTAAGATGATTAAGAGCATTAAGAATCAAGATTTAAGTGTGAGAAATAAAATTTATGTGTTTGCCTACACTATCAACTTAACCACGAAGTTACTTCCAATATATAGCAAGAGGCCTTAAGAGATTATAGCATGAAAGAAAAACACCACTTACTTAACCATTGAAGCATGTAGACATTTAGGGTTATAGATCTAAGCATGTAAAAGGAAAATTAAACTTTAAGGAGTTTAATCATGCAAGTAGATCTAGCTAAGATGATTATGCCCAATAGGCTTAAGCTAAAGAGTAATTATGTGTGAGATCTAGATCTAGAATATATCAAATCATTAAGCACTTTAGAGATCAATAACACATTAAATCCTAACCTTACCTTTGGGGTATTCCTCTCCCAATAGGTAGGCAATTAATTAGCTTGCTTAATTTTTAGGAAATATTGAGAAAAAGAGAGAGGCAAGCAAGCAAGAGGGAAGAAAGCTAGGAAAAGATACAAGCAAACCAAGCAAAACAAAACCTACCCCATGTCTTAGGGTTTAGGAGACGCCCTTCATCTACCAAAACCCCACGTCCTAGCTCAAAAAGGGCAAAGAAGATGCAAAAATGAAAGATCTATGCTAAAACAAGCTACCCCAAAGCTCACACGTGGGAGGAGGCCGTACCAATTCTTTCTCTCACAACTATGAGCCACTAAAAGCAAGAAAGAAGGAGAAGAAATGAACAAAAATGCTTAAAATTTGAAGAAGGAGGTTGAAAAATAGCTACCAATCCCTTTGGGGGGTCTTTGAGTGTTGTGTGGATGCCTTTGGGTACCCAAAACCCCTCTCAACCAGATCTGAACCTGCAAAAACCAGCAAGATATCCTTGCTGGAAATGCTACACACAACAAAACAAAGTGAAGAAAAACTTTTGTTTTTTAGGGCAAAAGTTTTTTGCAAGAAAAATTGATAAAAGTTTGCATTTTGATGACCACCAAACTATGTTAAGCTAGCTGAAAATATGTATGGAATGAGAGCATATAGAGAATGAGTAATAAGTAGAGAAAGAGAGGAGTTTATGTGAGTCTCAAAGAAAGACTTTTCCTTAAGGCATTCCTAATGAAACCCTTGAAGCCCACCTGCAAGATCTAATACAATGGTATGCATACAATAGATAATATGGATGACCAAGCTAACAAGATGAAATACTTTCACCTTATCTAGCTAATCAACATATATAGATCTACAAGAGTACTCTTTGCAAGATCTACTCAAATAAAATACTTTACCTAAGATCCATCTATGCAACCATTATATCAAATCAAAGCAATGTTACCTCATATGTTGTAAGAACCAAAACACTTGTAGCTCTTCCCAAAATCCTCCAAAGTTTCTTCTTTATTATTACTCAAGAAAGTGGATCTTGGAGAAATACTTGCTCCAAAACTATAAGAGCCAAAGAATGGAAATGATGGAACAATGAGAGAGAGAGAGAGAGAGAGAGAGAGAGAGAGAGAGAATGGAAAATCAAGTAGCATAACAATAGCTCAAGATATGGTAAAGAGTGAGGGGAGGGTTCCTTTTATACTTGGAGAGGCAAACTCACCCCTCTTGGATCTATGCCAAGTGTCCAACACCAAGCAAAAGAGGAGATCCCTAGGCTAAGGCACACCATCTAGGGTTTGGATCCTAGATCTAGGGTGTAGAAGGTGTGGAAAATGTTGGGATCAAGCAAAAGGGGTGTGGGAGGCCTTGGGATAAGTGCCAAGGTGAGTGAAGAGTCACAAATAATTTTTTAAAATTATTCTAGAAATTTCCAAGTGGAGGAGGGGCGTAACTCTCTAGGAGAGCGCACCACATGGGGAAAGGCAAAGGATGGGAGTGAAATAAAGAGGGGAGTGGAGTGGATCCACTCTAGGATGTGACGTGGGGGCCTAGGATAGGCTTACCACATGTGAGAGGGCCCCCCCACACACTCAAACTTAAGTTACAACGTTCCATCACTAGGAAAAACGTCAATCCCCCTAGGGGTGTGATTTTAGAGTGATGTGAGGGGGTGAGAGGGTTATTAAAAGGTTGGAGAAAGGTTGGGTGGGTAGGTTATGCTTAGGGGCTCTTTCTCTAACCTTTATCCATCATTTAACATCCTTTTAACTCATTATTACAATTTTACAATTTTGCCATGTTTGGACTTTAGCAATTAAAATTGCTATTATAGACTGACTGACACTCCGGGTGGACAAACCCATAACAAAAGTTGTCCAACTGAGTTGAAACTTGGTCCATGGATGTGGGGGGTGCTATTCCATTTCTTTTGAGCACAAATATCCCTATCAAAAGTCCAAGGACCTAGTTTTTACAATTATTGCTCAAAAAAAATTAATTAATTAAATAATTAAACCTCCAAACTTAGGGAAATTTAATTAAAAATTAATTAATTAAAAAAAATTAATTTATACTAGATGGAATTCCGCGAAACTTTCTAAGATGTCTAGCATGGTCATTTACAATGATTCCCTACAATAGTTATCGAAAGATAAGCCCACTAGAACGCCGTTCATCACTTTGGAGGAATTATTGCAAGTGTGAGGGAAAAACTCAAGGGAAATTAACAAGGCTGAAAAGTGTAATGTTCCTGACTTGGCTAGTCTAGGAAACGCTGCTAATGTGTGTGTAGGATCAAAGGTTTACATCATATAAATGAAATAAACGCGACAAAGGACTGCAAAGTTTATATTATGATATCTTTGTGGATTACAAAATGGTCGAATGCGGCTGAATAACTGACCATACTCGACTAGATCAACATACAAAGGATCTTAGCCGGAATATAAATAAGCAACTGTGACTGAATAAAATAACAACACTCGGCTAGATCAAAGACAAAAGGATCTTAGTTGGAATACAAATAAGTAACTAAAAGATAATACCCGGAGCTGATGAATCTGGACCCCGGATGGATACCCCTGGGGAATGCGCCCCTTCTTCTGGCAAAATGCGTCCTAGTGATTCCACCGTCAGAATCGGATGAGATATGTCTCAAAACGTCCACCTTGGTCTACTAGGAAATGGGTCGGAAGGGTTTCCCTGAATCTGGTCTGATGCTCGCTCTGGAACCCCAAATGTGCCCGCCAAAAGTGCCGCACGTCCAAGTCTGGAAAATGCGTTCCAGTTGATTCCTCCATCGGAATCTGATGAAGAACCAGGCAAAAGATGTGCCTTGCCTGGGTCGGAGGGAAATCTCAGAATTCTCCCTGGATGGGATAAGTCGACTAAAAACCTTCTTAGAAGCTACGCCCTCACTCTAGATGAATGCGCCCTTGCTGCTGGACACTGTATAACTGCTGCTGAAGAATGATGGAAGACCTGAATGATCTTCTCGGTGACTAGGGTGTGTCTCTCAACACCGAAATCATCCAACTAGTGTCTTCCTCCTGGAATCCACTAAACTATCTCTCCTGAGATGCGCCTCTCCTCAATGACAAGTCATAATCTGCATAATGATGAATTAGGTCGCTGACCCTTCCTTTATAGCTTTCCAAAACCCTAAATCACTGCTGAAACCCTAATTCACTGTTGACTTCCAAAACCCTAAATCATTGCTGAAACCCTAATTCACTGTTGACTTCCAAAACCCTAAATCATTGCTGAAACCCTAATTCACTGTTGACCTTTTCCCTCCAAGTGACTTTTACTTTATTTTATTATTCCTTGATTAAATCACTTAATTAATTAATTAATTAATCATTTTACCTCTAAAAAGTGATTTATCCATCCTTATGGCTTCTCCGGCCACTGAAAGTCACTTCTCATCATCTTATCCTGTAGTGCTCTTCTTCCCGATTCTGATGAGCTATTACACTAAGAGGTTTCTCCAAGTAATATGCCCATTATGACCTTCTTAGTGAAAATAATTAAGATATGACCCATAATAACTCAAAATTACAGAAATCGTCGGAATGCAACGAAACTGAAACCAAGCTGTGCGGAGTGGATCCTGATGATGAACGATGCAAGTTGGGCCCAATAAAACCCCTCAATATCTCCCAAACTCTCTTTCACTCCTATCTGGCTAACTCTGGTAGGCATAACACTCTGTAAAGTTATAATGTCCCAAAATGGGGACATTACAGTCCTCCTTGCCGTAAGATTGCTTGTCCTCAAGCAATAACTGAATCCAACTACATATGATACCGGGGTCCCATATCCACCTGTGTGACACAAGGTAGACTACCCTCAAGATGTGGTCTTTCCAAGTGCTCACCACGCATGACACTCATATGCTCCTGATGAGTAGAATGATCAATGGCCAAAGAATCTCAGTCAACTCCTCGAACAACCACTCTACTCGAAACTCAACTCCATCAAACGTTGAACTACCAAGCACTTTAATCCCAGGATCCCATATCAGAATGTGAACTACAATGCCTCGTGAGATATAATCTTGTAACATATCACTACCATGAGTCTCTTGCAAATAACACACAGTCTCAAACCGAAATGAGTTTGTCCTACCAGACCATATCAAACCCAACATGGCCCCCACCGATTGAACATGTTGTTTCCATAGTGAGGTACTACAAGACCTCAACGAATCACCAACTAGTGACGTGCTCTCCCCAATACTGAAACTCAATGGAAAATCAAGGTGACTTCCCCCTGCAAAGGTTCGCTCATCTCCACCAGTCAATGAAATGCCCAATCCTGTAATCCCAGGGTCCCATGCTAGTCTCTAATAGGGACCATCATGCTGATGCTGCTCTACTCTGATCATGACTGTCTAATCAAAGTATCCATTCTGGATCCTCCACTCCTGGATCCTCATAAGATGAAACAAACTATTGACCAAATGGACTCCTGGATCCCATGTCAAATTTGGAAGTTCATCACTTCCAATCCCCACTAACTGTTGATGTGCCCTACTGGTAACTGTCGAAATCACTCCACCCTTATCCCAATGAGAGTCTGAATATGTAGCAACCTCTGAGAGGTCCTCTGTCCCATGGCCTAGTATACTCTCCATCATGCCCAAGGCATTAACTGTCTGCCCTTGATGATCCACCCCTATCTTGATGTATGCAATCAAGACACTCCTGTTAGGTGGTCTCGACCGACCAACTCTCCATGCCCCCTGCCACTGTCTAGCTCCCCCTGTGCTTCTATCAATGATGAAAGTATCGGGAAAGGCCATCATAAATGTCTGCAACCAACTGTAGGACTGGAAAGTAACATATGCTTTGGTCAATCCAAAGGTCTTGACCAAAAGCTCGTCCATCGACACCCATGGTAAATAATCACCTGTACTCATCACTGAACACCAACCATCGGGTACAACAGTAGGTATCTCTACCAACTGTGGGTCAATCATTCTCCATCCATCATCACTCATGCAACTGCTGCTATGGTGAAGGTGATCTCCCAGATCTATATACTGTTACAAGGGAGAGGAATATCCATGCTCTACTGAGTACATTTCCTCCCTGCCATCCAGTGCGTCCCCCTGAATCCCACTGTACACCTTTGTATGTCTCTGTCAACTACAAATCATCACTCTGTGCCCCTGCATACTCATGTGATCTCCTGTATACACCTGCAACATCATGGATCCTGGGTGTACTACGGGGTCATCCTCTACATGAAAGTCAACCAATCTTGGAACATAAATGGAAGTGTCCTCAGAACTGCCCCTAGCTCTGGAATCCCCATGTGTACGTGTGTGCCCAACTGTCTCAAAACCCGTCGTGAAGGGTGGTACGTGTGACCTATGGATATCCTCATGTATCTCTGGATCATATCTCTCCATACTCATCAATGATCCTAGGTACTCCTCATGCTCCTCCCTCAACTGGTGCTCCACTGCTAAACCAACAACATCCTCTCGCAATGTGGCTGAGGGATATATTTGACTCTTTGCTGAAATAGGTGTAGTGGATTTTTGTCTAGTTTCTTCAAGGAGCTCCTCTGATCTGGACTCTGATTCCTGAAGGGTTTTCTGTGTGCCTTCCAAGAATCTTTGTGTGCTCACCAACTCATGAGTGAGTCGGTCCACCTCAACCTCCTGCTCCCTCAGTGCCCTGTGATACATCTCGCCAACCTCCAATAGGTAATCCTTATCCATCAACAACTATTGGTAGTCGGCCCTCATCACAATCACTCTCTCCCCGAGTGTATGGAAGTCATCAATGACAAGTTCCCCATCTAAACTATCCTGTGCCATCGAGGCCCTCCAACAATAACCTGCCACCAATGCATGTGTATCATCAATGCATCTAGTGGCTGCCATGATCATGCCCTCACTGACTCTCAACTGTCCTGCCAAGTGTCGTGACTCCTGG